>CM052651.1:8110223-8138994 GCA_028533165.1 Leontopithecus rosalia
GGGATGCGCTCTTCCTCCGTCAAGTCTTGTTCCATTGTTGATGAGGAATTGTGATCATCTTTAGAGGGAGAGGGGTTCTGATTTTGAGTATTCTCAGCCTTTTTATGCTGGTTTCTTCCCATCGTTGTAAATTTATCCTCCTGTCGTCTTTGAAATTACCAGCTTTCAGTAGGTCTCTTGAGTGGACGTCCAAGATGTTAGTTCCCAGGGCCAGGCACAGCGGCGTTAAGACTGATGGTGTCTTTCTGCCCAGGCTTCTCCTGTCCGGCTTCCTTCTTGTGTCCGTAATAGGCGAGTCTGCCTTCCCGGAGCTCCAAACCTCGGTCAGATGGGGAACCAGTCGCGTTCACTCTGCGCGGAGGTGCTGGCACAACTTCTGCTCCGGCCTCAGGAGTCAGCGCAGGGAACCCGCGCGGCTCCTCCAAACCCCGGTCAGAAGGGGAGCCAGCCCCGCCTAGTCAGCTCCGAGAGCTGCCGTGCGGAGGTGCCGGTGAAACTACTGCCCCGCGTGTCTCCTCCACTGGGAATCTTCTGCTCCTGAGCGGCCAGAATTTGTCTGAAAGTGTGGCGTCCTCTTGTTCTATGAGCTTTAACTGCGAGCTGCAATCCCGAGATCTTCGTTTGTTTTTAACATTGACATGGCGTGATGAGTCCCCTGACAGGGTACTTAAGGGTGTATGTCTGCTGCTTGGGTCTTGAAGGCTGGGTCATGAGCCAGGGTCATGGTGCCCAGCTCAGGAGCAGGTGTTCCTGAGAACCCAAACATCCGGGGGCACAGCTGGGAACCTACCACGGAAAACAAGAAAAATGGTCTCAAAACACACACACACACACACACACACACACACACACACACACAGGCACGCGCGCGCGTACGTAGACAAAGAGCCAGGAAATGAACTTAAAAGCAGCAGCTTACAGATGGGAGGCAGTGCAATTCTCTCTTTCTCTTTGAGATGGAGTTTCATTCTCTCAGGCTGGAGTGCAGTGGTGTGATCTTAGCTCACAGCAACCTCTGCCTCCCAGATTCAAGCAATTCTCCTGCCTCACCCTCTCAAGTAACTAGGATTACTGGCATGTGCCACCATGCCCAGCTAATTTTGTGTTTTTAGTAGAGACTGGGTTTCACCATGTTGGCCAGGCTGGTCTCAAACTCCAAACCTCAGGTGAAGTACCTGCCTCGGTCTTTCACTGTGCTGGGATTACAGGTGTTAGTTAGCCACTGTGCCTGGCCATGGTGCAGCTCTCTAGAGCTGTCCTGCCATCTGGCAGTGCCCTATAAGTAAGCCCTAAGAAACTCATTTGCTCCCCAAGGAGTAGATGAGTTTATTGTAGTCCCAAGTTCTTTCATTCTTAAAAATACATATAATACTCCAATACCATTGAATCTCCATTTTTAAATGTTACTTCAGATAAATACAATAATTATGACCCACTGGTCTATCTTCTATTAAGTATCTCTTAAAATCTCTTTCTTTTGTTTGTAAATGGGTTCATGTCAGAAGAGCCATCGATTCAAGATATTTCCTCGCCCAGTTAACTATTAATCTAATCTATGCATTGTAGGATATTGCCGGAGATGAGATATCAACAGTAAATCTCCAAAACAAATTAAGTTTTGGATGAATTCTGCTGTCTAGGACCGCATAGGTAAGGAAAGACATCGCCCTGATTTTAAAAGACTGTGGATCAACCACTTTGCCAAGGGTTACAGAAGCATCCGTTGACTATATTGTTCCTGTGCTTTCACATACAAATTTGTATTTCCTGTCATTTTTCTAAATAGAAAACAAAAGTTATTTAGTAAACATCTTTGGGATGGTCATGTAGATCCGTCTTTAAGCAGAGCACTTGTGAAGAAAATGCCCATTTTGTATAAGGCTCTGTACGCAGGAACTTAGTCATGACAGAAATACATTCTTGTAAAAATATAAACCCATATTCAAATAATTTTCAGTTTTCTTTTTTTAGTGTATTCAGCTCGAACTTGTCAGCATTTCAAAAGAAAGAAGTCACTCACTAATTAATGCTGGAAGTGGCGAGTGAATATGTGTGTGTGAGTGTACGTTGATGTGTAGGAGGATACAGAAATTGAGGGAGAGTAGGTTTTTACCTTATTTAATTCTCATACTACTTTTCTCAGATTTATATTTCTGCGTGTTTTTCTCTTCTCAGACACAGTAATAAGATCTGAGTTTTTCCTCCAGTCCCTTGTCTATTTGTTTGATTTGCAGACAACACACAAGCCCTGCTTCGTTCTGTCTTCTTGCTTGCAGGTCTATTGGATCTTTGATCGATTTCATCATTTTTCTTTTGGATTGCCTCCAGATATTATGAATTGTAGCAGTTCCTTTGGAATTAGTATAGTTTATCACCTCAGTAGGTTCTAAATTAAGGTTCTTTAATAGAGCACGGGAAGTCTTTATGACCTTTGGAATGGGTCAATGATTGCAGATTTTAAGAGGTTCAGAAAGTCCAAGGAGAGCTTCCCCTCAAACTATTCTGCTTAGAAGGGGGAGGTTCACCAGCCAGACCAGCAATAAAATTCCAAACAAAACAAGGCAAACATACAAACAAAAAAAACCGTAAGTGTTACTGGGGAGGTGAAACAACAAGAACCCTCATGCGTTGCTCGTGAGATGGAAACATAGGAAAATTTTTGTTAGTGTCTAGTAAAGCTAAACATACATGTACCCTATGAGTCAGTATTTTCACTCCTCTGTTTATGTTCACCATAAATTCCTGCTGATGTATATCAGAAGATACCTGACATTTTTTTTTTCTTTTCTTTTATGAGAGGGAGTCTTGCCCATTGCGCAGGCTGGAGTGCAGTGGCATGATCTCAGTTCATTGCAACTCTCTCTCCCGGGTTCAAACAATTCTGCTGCCTCAGCCTCCTGAGTACCTGGGATTACAGCTGCCCACTACCACACCCAGCTAATTTTTGCATTTTTGGTAGAGACTGGCTTTCAGCATGTTGGCCAGGTAGGTCTTGAACTCCCAACCTCGTGATCCACCTGCCTCATCCTCCCAAAGTGCTGGGATTACAGGTGTGAGCCACCATGCCTGGCTTCTTGCTTTTTTTTTTTTTTTTTAGGATGGAGTCTTGCCCTGTCACCCAAGCTGGAGTGCACTGGTGTGATCTCAGTTCATTGCAACTTCTGCCTACAGGGTTCAAGCAAATCTCCTGCCTGAGCTTCCTGAGTAGCTGGGACTATAGGCATGTGCCACCGCTAATGTTTATATTTTTAGTAGAGACTGGGTTTCACCATGTAGTCTTGGCTGGTTTTGGACTCCTGACCCCAAGTGATCTGCTCACCTTGACCTCCCAAAGTGTTGGGATTACAGGTGTGAACCACCATGCCTGGGCTTAAGACTTCTCAAAATAGCATTGCAGTGGACCAAAATACATTTATATCAGCATATGTATATGTATTAAAATGAGCCGAAATGCCCATCAACAATGAAATAAGTGAGTTAATTACGACATACTCATGCATTGGAGTAGAATGCAGCTATAAAAATGAATAGATTACAAATACATAAGAAATACGGATCCACCTTAAAGACATAATATTGAACAAAAAAGGGCCAGACATGATATAATCTATCCTATGCAAATTGAATCACATCAATAAAACAGACATAATGTAATCATATTTTAGGCATGTCTAATGATATATAAAATCTTAAAGTCAGGAAGTAAATATGCATTTCAGGGATACTGGTTACAGCTGCAGGAAGGGGGGCATTTATGTTGAAGAAATGCCAAGTCTGGGATTCTCTTACATTATGTTTTTCCATGGGTTGCAGTTACATTGCTGTCCATGTCAAGAGTTCATTAAGGTGTACCTTTGTTTTAGTCGCTTATCTTTATGTGCTATGTTTGATCATTACAAATAAAGTACCTGAACTATGTTTAAAAAGACAATTAAGACACAATCACGTGTTGATAAAGGAAGTTTCAGGGTTTCACCTAAACTTACAGAAGCAAGGACAGACCCTGCTAATTGCACTTTGCTCTTCACTCCTCCTGCTGTGCTTTATTAGGGCACATGCAGTGAGCTGTGGCATGCTGGGGAGCCCCCCCTGCAATCGTTTCACAGGGATGAAATAAGGTTGGGGAGGAAGCCTTACGTAGGAATCTCATTACTTGGGTGAGGTTAAGTCAGACACTTCATGTTGCTATAGCATAGTGTGTGTGTGTGTGTGTGTGTGTGTGTGTGTGTGTGTGTGTGTGTTCATATGTTAATTCTATTCTAGTCTAATGAGAGAAGTGCTGGAATTCAGCACCAGCCAAGTACCTAATGTGCCCTTCAACCCCTGACCATAATGAATATAAAATGCTGTTAGTAATAGATAGATTGAAATGAAAAACCCCTTCATCTTGGCATGTGAGAGATCTGCAATCATTTGGATTCTCAGAGTGCTGTTTGATTGGAGATTAACATGTGGGTGGATTGACCTTTCTTGCAAGAGCCATTGTTTTTACACTAGATGTGTGAAAAACAAATTTCAAATAGCTGCCCTATTGTACTTCTTTTGTGATTCATATTAACACCCTTTTAGAATTTTCAGCAATAATGGCATTTATTAAACTCACCGGGGCTTTTTTCCCTTGAGTCTACTTAAACACTTTTTTTTTTGTTTTCCATGGGGGTGGAATATTCTACCAGCAGAAAAGTTTCTTCACATTCTTATACTGTCAACATATGGTTTCTTGATTGGCTTGTGTTTTAGTCCCAAGAATGTCTGCTTTAGAAATTAAGGGACACCTTGGGATATTTTGTACAGAGATTTTTCACCAATTCCTAGGGAGGAAAACATCATATATTATTTTTATCAGCTTTAAAGTTTATTGGTTATGGTGGCTCACGCCTGTAATCCCAGCACTTTGGGAGGCCGAGGTGGGCAGATCACAAGGTCAAGAGATCAAGACCATCCTGGCCAACATAGTGAAACCCCGTCTCTACTAAAATATAAAAAGTTAGCTGGGTGTGGTGGCGTGCGTCTGTAGTTCCAGCTGCTTGGGAGGCTGAGGCAGGATAATTGCTTGAACCCGGGAGGCGGAGGTTGCAGTGAGCGGAGATCGCGCCACTGCACTCCAGCCTGGCGCCTGGAGACAGAAGGAGACTCCATCTCAAAAAATAAAAAATAAAAAATAAAGTTTATTGGTTATACATTTTCTTTCTTTCTGTTTTTTTTTTTTTTTTTTTTTTGAGACAAAGGCTCACTCTGTTGCCCAGGCTGGAGTGCAGTGGCACTATCTCAGCTCACTGTAGCCTCTACCTGCCGGTTAAGTGATTCTCTTGCCTCAGCCTCTCGAGTAGCTGAGATCACAGGCACGAGTCACCATGCCTGGCTAATTTTGTCTTTTTAGTAGACTAGGCTTCATGATGTTGGCTAGGCTGGTCTCGAACTCCAGGCCTTAAGTGATATACCCGCTTTGGCCTCCCAAAGTACTGTGCCAGGTCTGCATTTTCTAAATATAGATCTTTCTCTTGTCTTAGTTTTTTTTCCCCTTGGTAAGTGTTTCCTACATGTTACCTTGTACACCAATATGTCACTTTTTCTTGTTACAGCTACGAAATTGCAACAAATTAGATTTAGGTTCTTGTCAAATTCTAAATTTTTTTTAATTAAAAAAATTTAAAAGATGATCAAAATTGACCTATGGTTTTAAATCTCTGAGAGGAAAACAT
Organism: Leontopithecus rosalia; assembly: GCA_028533165.1. NCBI lineage: Eukaryota > Metazoa > Chordata > Mammalia > Primates > Cebidae > Leontopithecus > Leontopithecus rosalia. Next base: position 8,115,926 of record CM052651.1, read on the forward strand.
TATCTGAAGCTATATACCTTGTATTCCCAGTGTGGCTCAATTTATTTTAAGCTTTTTATTGAGTTGAGATTGGGGTGTTGTTTGGGGAAGCAAATAAGAGTTCCCCAAATCGAGGGCACCTAATCATAGCACTACTGATATATCTGACATTCCTCCACATTTTATGTAGGTTGGGCTGTAAATGATTTTCCATCTTGCAAGCTGTGTTTGGTTATAGATACAATCTTTATTTTTTAATTTAACTTTATTTTGAGATGGAATCTCACTCTGTCACCCAGGTTGGAGTACAGTGGTGCAATCTCTGCTCACTGCAGCCTTTACCTCCTGGGTTCAAGTGATTCTCCTGCCCCAGCCTCTCCAGTAACTGGGACCACAAGCAAGCGCCACCACAGTTGGCTAATTTTTGTATTTTTAGTAGAGGTGGGATTTCACCATGTTAGCCAGGCTGGTCTGGAACCTGTGACCTCAAGTGATCCACCCACCTCAGCCTCTTGAAGTGCTGGGATTACAGGCATGAGTCACCATGCCTGGCCTTGGTTACAGGTACAATTTTTATACCTGTAGCTGGTTTGAACTGATTTTAAATACTTGAAAGCTATTAAACAGTTTCTGCACAATGGAGTAATGAATGCCAGCCCAAAAATCAAGTACACATGAGGAATCTTTTACCCTATCAAATCAACTAATAAACAGTAACATATCCCCTATAGAAAGTATAGACATTTTGATTTTTTTTTTTTTTTTTGAGACAGAGTTTCGCTCTTGTTACCCAGGCTGGAGTGCAATGGCGTGATCTTGGCTCACCACAACCTCCGCCTCCTGGGTTCAGGAAATTCTCCTCCCTCAGCCTCCTGAGTAGCTGGGATTACAGGCACGCGCCACCATGCCCAGCTAATTTTTTGTATTTTTAGTAGAGGCGGGGTTTCACCATGTTGACCAGGATGGTCTCGATCTCTTGACCTTGTGATCCACCTGCCTCAGCCTCCCAAAGTGCTGGGATTACAGGGGTGAGCCACTGTGCCTGGCCCTGACATTTTGATGTTAAGCGCTATCTCGTTCTGCTTCATAGTAACATCTTTCTTTTTGAAGAATGAAGTGGGGCAAAAGGGAATGTAAAAAGGTATTAAGATATTTACATTTTAATTCTGGGGTCTAAGTTTCTTAAGTGGCATCTGTAAAGGAAGCCTTTCTTTTCAGTATTTCCTTTATATTTATGTCATTTTAAGAGCACACCACAAAATATGTTATTTTAATAGCTACGTACTGAGCTTGCTCGAGGAGAATAGTTTTGAAAATCAGTTTGTTTTATCTTATTTTCCTTAAGGCTGACTTATAAAAACAGTATCCCCTTAGTTGATTTCCTTTCTTTTCATAAGCTATCCAGGAAGAGATTTTGTGAGTCATCTTGCACTAAAAAATGGCCCTTGTTCCTGAAGTGTCATAGGGACTAGAGCAGATACTGACTTTAAGTGGTCTTAGGAGCAGATTGATGGGACATTTGCATGTTGGAAAGCTGTCTCTGGGGATCTGTAGAAACTCTTATTCAGAAAATAGAAGTATGCACGTTCTTCAGAGTCATTGGGAAGTCAAAGCAAAATGCCATTATCCAACCAGGTATTGGCTGTCAAGAGTTACCACACTTTTGCCATCTGGTAGAATACGAAACAAAGCTAGAGTAAGCCACTTCCTGTGGCCCTTCTGCTGCTCTGAAAAGTGGCTTTCTTAGATGATATCCTTTGTCATCTGTAAACATGACTTACTGTGGAGAGGAGACAAGTGGTCTGCAAACAGTGTCAGGCTGAAGTTCATCCTGGTTCCATCAAGATTTTCCAAAGTCAGCAGTTAAAATGCGGATTGATCTACTTGAAACTTTCTTAGCTGAAACATGCAAGATAAAACGTGGATGACGGAAGCAGGCAAGATCTGGGAGGATTCTCATGCAGCTCAACATCAGTGAGACCACATTTGAAACGTGTATGAAAACCCAAGTCCTAGTCTGAGTTACTGACAAACAATGGGACAAGTGGAGTTTTACAGGCGGTGGGGAGAGTGGTGACTTACGGGAATGTAGATAGTGTAGGGAGAAGAGAAATAGACTCAGAAGAGCATCTACTAATCCTGCTTAGATAAACTTTGCTGATAACGAGCTTAAAGATACTTGAGATGATGTCTTCCCGCCACGATTTCAGTCTGGCTTCTCTAGGCCGCGTACATACATTGGTGTAGGTGACAGGGAGTGTTACGGGGGAATACACAACCACTTTGTAGTGCTGGCCAAATGAAAGTGGCCCCATGAACATGAGCTCTTGGTAATGCAATATTGCTGTTGGGAATATCCGTTTCTGTCTGTGTGTGTATCTACATATAGTTAGATATCAACATAGACACACACGCATACACACACACGACTCGGTGGTGATAAACGGAGATGTTCATGATGCCTAAGGAAAGAGGGCAGAACACACACACGATTTCCTCTTTCTGGGGTGCACGTATGTCAGTGGCAGGGTGTCTGAGGTGCTGGGTCCACCCTGCCCCTGTGGGTGAACTTGGGTGGTCTGTGTGAGGTGAGAGGCTTAGATGTGGACTGGTGATCTAGCTCAGCCTGTGCAGCTAACAGGCAATTGTCTTCTAACCAAGTGCTGAACTTTATCCAGGTTTGTAGACGGCTAATCTACTTCCCCTCCAGGATTCAAGGCTCAGACAACTTTCTCTTTTTTTTCTATGGTGCATGAAAAGAAAAGAAAAATTTCTGAAAACTTGCTGGCACCTTCATTTGTAAGGAAGTAGCATAGGTTCTTAGAAAGATGGTCACCTCTCTGTGGCCTCTGTGAGGGGTGAGAGCCCCGAATCTGCAGGGGAGCGATTGGCAAATGAAGGAGGAATTTTGGCAGTGAGAGTGCCAGTGACTGGATGGGGTACACCTGTTTTGGTCCCTCTGCCACAGGCTGCGGTCCCTCTGCCAGCAATTTCAGAGCTTCCTTCCTCTAGTTCTCTGGCTCCAAAACTGAGAGCTACAATAATGGAACAGAGGCTGGGTGTGGGTCTACCAGATGGGACACTATTCATCTCCCTGCTTTGAGTATTAGCAGGAGGAAGTTGGGCACGACCACGGGGGCTCACTGGGTGCTGTTTTTGCATTAGAGCTACAGATGTTTTACTTTGCGGCCTCTTAACTTGCAATCTTGCATATTCTAGCTCTGGATCTGTAAAATAACCCGGGGTTAGTCAGTCTTAAGCAAAATCTCCAAATGAATGACTTGTTTTGGGGGCTTGCTGTTCTCTTTTATTTATTTTAATTTTTAAAATGCTCATTACTCTGTTTGGTGCCACCCCGGTTTTTAGGATGACTAATTATTTCATGGAGCCAGGGATCCCTCCTCAGAGAGGTCGAAAACATCAGATTAAAAACAACCACAGCTATTTATAGGATGTGAAGATAGCTGAGTTTCTTGATAAAATCCAGAAGCATTTACATTTTAAAAATGAAGACCTCGTTACTGAGAAATCCAGAGGAACAGACCTTTAAAGACAGATTGTTGGGTATTTTTATGTCTGGGCAAGGGAGATATTTTGGGGCAAGGAAAGCTTCTTAAATTATACCACTCTGGCATGCTGCCTTTATCTACTTGTGAGGTTAGTCCTAGTCATGGATGGGATGTATGCAGATGAATGGCATGGTTAGCTAGCAAAATGAGGCCATCCGAAGTGCTGTGATTTTCCCATGGTCAGATGAAAGTTACTCTTAATTATTTAATTTTGCTTCTCATTTTATCAGCAGCCTCTAGAATGCTTTCCAGGGTTATTAAAATGATGATTAATTAAAACACAGGTAAGAGTTAATGAGATTTGAAAAGTGCTTGGGCATCATTGAGGCAGATAGTTCTAGGTAAGGAGATTCTGAAAGAAAGTCATCATTATTCTGTCATCATCTGGATCGTCATTGACCATCTTCACCGCTGGTAACAACTGTTAGCATTTAAATGACACCTCTTTCCAGAGATTTCAGCATCTGACGCAACACTTACTTGCTCTCACAACATCCTGTTAATGACAGAAGGTGGTTGTGGTTTAAGAAATCATGATGATTATCACCCACTAGATCCTGGCTGTCTAGACATGCCGATGCATCTATTCTCTCTGCTTGACTTTTCTGTCCCTCTAAAGCTGTGTAGCAACAGTTCAATGAATGAGCAGAACCATGCCACCCTGAGTCTGTGAAGAGAAGAGCTCTCTGTCCTTGTCAGTTGCCATTCACACTCATCTTGGGGGAACATTACACCCAATTAGTCTCAGCTCATTCTGTTCATCTGTTGCCTCATTCCTTTTTCTCAGCAATTTGTCTTTTTCTCTTTCCTTCTTCCGCCTTTCCTAGCATTCTACTCCCTCCTCTATCTCCATTCTCTATTCTCTTTCTATTTTCATTGGCCAGTTCATGTCTCCATTGTTCCTTAGTTTGCCCTTAGGTTTATACAAGATAAACTAGAGACCTAGAGAAACAGCTCTCTGGCTTTCAAGAGTGCTGAAGGAAGTACCTTGCTCTGTTTCTAGTGTATGTGTTTTTTTATGTGGATACTTCTTTGCCTTTGGTGACTGTTAGCATGTGTTTAGTAACCTGGTTAGGTCAAAGTGACTAATTACTTTTTTAGTTCAGCTCTCTTGTTCTCTCTCTATTAAAGTTCCGTAGAAATTGGAGTGGGAGAGGAAATTTTGAGGGCTTCAAAGCAGAGTTTTGGCAGCATGTATATTCAAGGGAGAAGAAGGATTGTGGACTCTGCATGGTCAAGTGAGCATCCAAGCCAGTGGAATAATAGACAACAGCTCACAGGCACTGAGCACACGTTATATGCTAAGCATGGTTGTAAGCGCTCCCCCCACCCCCGTTTTTTTTTTTTTTTTTTTTTTTTTGAGATAGAGTTTTGTTCTTGTTGCCCAGGCTGGAGTGCAATGGTGGGATCTTGGCTCACTGCAACCTCCGCCTCCAGGCTCAAGTGATTCTCCTGCCTCAGCCTCCTAAGTAGCTGGCATTACAGGCATGCGCCACCACACCCAGCTAATTTTGTATTTTTAGTAGAGAAGGGGTTTCTCCACGTTGGTCAGGCTGGTCTTGAACTCTCTACCTCAGCTGATCTGCCCACCTGGGCCTCCCAAAGTGCTGGGATTACAGGCATGAGCCACTGCACCTGGCTGGTTGTAAGCACTTTATATATGCTAACTGATGTAGGAAGTAGGCATGGTCAACTCTGTATTATTAAATTACCTGTACTCTGTGGCTCCCTACCTCCTGCATTTTTGTATTTGCTTTTTTTCTCCATTTAAAATTCATCATGCCTGAAATATAAAGAGAAGGACCCAACTGTACGTTGGATGGGATTGAGAAGGTCACTCCCTATAATCTCTTACAGTGGGGTGGTGTTTCTGTGAAGGGCAAATTGAATTGCAACATTACATAATTAAATTAGGCAGTAAAAGTGAGCCTTTCTCTATTTGAAATAGTCTTTCTTGCCTATAATTTAAGTATTTCTGAAGATGTTATAAAGAGAATTGTTCCTGCTTGGCACAGTAGCTGAGTCCCAGCTTCTCGGGAGTCTGAGAGGGGAGGATCACTTGAGTTCAGGAGTTGGACTCTAGCCTGGGCAACACAGGAAAACTGAGCCCCCATCGCTAAAAACAAACAAACAAATAAATAAATAAATGCAATTATTCTTTTGTAAAAATCGAACTTGTCTAGATGCTAATAGCCCCAGGAAAATCAGGAAGAATTAGTAAATCACTCAGGTAAAGTGATTTCTGTGGCTATGGGTAGATGGTGCTGGTGGTGGGTCATAAATAAACAAATGTCTCTGCCTTTGGCTAGAGTTTATTCTGGTCACTTTCAAAGCAAAGGACTTTTCTGTAGGCATATTTTTTTTTCAGACATATTCATTTGTGAGGAAGGAAAACATTTTCTGTAGATGATCAGAAGTTGCACATCCTCCTGTTTTGAGAAATGGTAAATCTAAAAACATAAAACAAAACAAACAGAAATCCAAAGCACCTTTACAATCTAAGATTTTTTTTCACATGATAGAAACTTGGTTCTCTTGGCCTCCATTAGGGAGGTGTTTTGATGTTCTCCTCTTTATTTCTTTATAAAATGACCTTTTATATTCCAGTGCTTGTAAAAAAAATACCTTTGATTCTCACTTGGCCTCTTCCACTGAATTGGAAAATTTGGTTCCATTCTCTTAGCAGGTAAATAGCCTTAAAACCATTCATGGTTTTGTCAGGGTAGAGGAGAGCTGAAAAGCATTACATATGTTCCAAGTTAAGAGAGGCCAATCTTTTGCTGTTTTCAAGTGGTTCCTTCCCCTCCCTTCTTCTATTAAGGGCTCAACCACAATGGAGCTTTAATCAGCTTCATTGATTTAAAGCTAATTTGCACTTGGCTTCAAGGTTAAGGCCCACAGCATAAGCTGAAGACCTTTAAATCAGAAGTCAGACTGAAAGCCTTAGGTATATCATATTGTCTGCTGTGCATAAGAATGACAGCTCTTGATGACTGCAAATTAACTATTGGGGAAAAGGGCACAAAGCCAGTTTTTCTTCTGTGTTAATATAACCTCTGCTAGCCCAGTTTCACAGTATTGCTATCAACATTTCTGCTTCATCATGTAAATGGATGGAATTGGCTGAAGATACTTTGGTATTGTGATGTTTGTAGCCATCCATTTCTGCTTGGTTTCAGTTGGATTTCAACCTAATTGCCAAACTGATTCCATCTGTAATAACTTTTAACATTTATTTTTCCCAAAGGGAAAAAAATGTCTTGATTATATTCTGCAATTAAGAAGGTGATGAAATATTCAGTGTATGTCTCCACTCTGACTAAATTCTTTTGTTAACTTTATCAGATAAACTATAAAATATTAACCAGGCTCACTGTTTGAGCATGTGCAGATGGCATAATATTTACCAGGCATATTTTTAATACACATTTAATTTTATAAATTGAATTAACTGTTACATGGCTAATATTTTTCCTCTCTTTTCCAAATTGATGCAACAAGCATCCCTGTTGTTGGCTGTATGTACTACACTAGAACATTTGTGGATAATTATATAAGCCTAGCTGTGGATATAATAAATAACATTTCCTCCAACCTTAACCACGTGAAATCAAATCAAGCAGAAATAATGCTATTTTCTAAGCAAAATTATGCTGAGTAGCAATATGTGGGTTCTTTGCTTTTTTTTTTTTTTTCTGACAGCTCAGTTTTAAGCATTTTCTGGAACATTTAAATAGGTAAGTTAATTTTACCCAGCTCTCTTGTCCTGCATACAACTTGCTGTGTATGTCCATATCTTCTCTGCCCTCCCTAAATGTACTAATATAATAGCCACATAATGCTTCACCTAAATTACATTTTCTCAGAATGTGGTTTTGACTGAGTCAAGGTCAAACTCTAAATCATGGCATAAAGAGCCATGAAACCCCCCCCTTTAAAAAATAATTAATAAAAGTCTTGGTTATTGGTGTGCTGCTAAAATATCTAAATGGTTCTGCGCAGGGGAGCACTGATTCTTACAAGGTTACCCCTCATTCAGCATCATCAAAGAGCTAAAGATGGAGCTGGTAGGTAGAAAGACACGTAAGGAAACATTACAATCCAGTGTGATACGTGTTATACTGGAATTTCACTATAAGGATTGGAGAAAGGAGGATGGATGGCTAATTCTGACAGTCAGGAATAGAGGAAAGGAGGACATACCAATTTGGCTGAGATGCAAATGTTTGCCCATTTGGACAAGGGGTGTGCAGCGTGGAAAGGACATTCTAAGGAGGGAGTGGTCTGTGGGAAGTGGGAGTGTGTGAGTGCCCTGGGAGGCAACGTTATGAAGGAGAGAGTCATAGGAGAGGAAATTAGGAGGGTAGTTGCAGCCTAGAACCCCAAGGTAGAATTAGCGGGACATGCTGATGCTGTGGTGCAGTGGTCCATGCAGCCACAGGAGCATGCTGTGTGGGGAACAGTGATGGTAGGCAAAAGGCAAGCAACAGAAGAGTCAGGAATGGTGACGGAATTCCTTGAGGTTCCCAGGACTCATTTAGAGAGCTGCATTTTGGAAAAGAATTCAGCTACAAGCAAGATGAAGAGAGCATGAGTATTCAGGATAATGCATTTTGAATGTGAAACCCCATTTTGTAGCCGCAAGTTGATGAACGGGGGACTGAACAGCTCCATGCACAAATCACATTCAAGTTTACACAAATGTCGAAGTTGTGGAATCTGATTTAATCATGTTTCACTATGCACTCAAAAGTGGTTTTGAGAGTCCCTTATCCCCTGCCCTCACTAATTGATTATAAACATAATTACTCAAAGTATCATACAGTGCAAAATTATCAACCCTAAAAAGAGCAAGCACTCCCATCCATAACGAGTAATAAGTAGTTAAGCCCGAAAAACTCAAGTATTTTCCTAAGTAAAGAGACTAGTGTTGGGTGCTGGGGGACAGAGGTGAATAAAGCCTCTAAGAACTTTCACTGGCGTTGAGGACACAAAGCATGAATACATCACATTTTAAATAACAAAAGCGTTAAATTATTCAAAAGAACACAATTTAGCGTGAGAGGGGATAGCTGCAGATGCAAAGAGGGTGCTTATAACACTGAGGCAATATCATTGCATCTACTTATTTTAGAATATATCAGTCCATGGTAATGTTGACAACCCGCTTCAGTTTGTACATGCAAGTTAAACATAAAACACATGTTTCATAGATAAGTGCAGACAATAATGATGGGTTATCTCAAGGGAAGGAAGGCAGATGAAGCCAAAGAGACATTTGTGTAATAGAAGTGCAATGCAAAACTGAATCAAAGCTAACATTAGTTCCCACAAAGGAGCAGGGGCACACACCAGAACCTAATTCCCCCAAAAGCAAAAGGGTGAGTTTGGGGAAACTGTACTAACATGGATGTTTATTTTAACATTACTTTTTAAATTCTCCCCCTGCCACATTCAGTTACTCAGAGCTTTACTGGCGTGGTCATCACTGTCATCCTCAAGGGCAGCCTCAGGCAAAATTGCAGAAGAGAACCAACATTCAGCACCCCCAGCCACCTCTTTGAATGTCCTTCTCTGCTTCGGTGATGGTTGCCACCCACTTAGGGCTCAGAGCTCTTACCACCTTCCTGACAATCCCCTGTGGACATCTGCTCTAGGAAAAACAAACAAGCAGGTGTGTTCACAGAGAGGTGCTAAAACGTGAGAAGTTTAATTTTAGTTCTCTCTGTGGGGCATTTACACTCTCACAATGGACAGAGACTTTTGCTACCTGGAAGGCATCTGCTTGTGTTCAGCTAGTTTAGGGAAGAAACAGTCTGAACAGATGTTGATCTTCCTTCACCCTTGAGCATACATCACAGAATCAGTCACCTGTTGCACCTATCACCTTTGCCACCTCTTACCTGTATGATGACAGCAGTCTTCAGGTGGGTCTCTTCCATTTTTCAAGACTTTTTCCATAGTAAAATCTAGTAAGCAAAAACAAAAAACAAAGCAAAACAAACAACAAAAAAAAATCCCCATGTATTTGATATAAACATGTATAGGGGTTCAGGTCATGGTGTCCCTGAATATTTTAGGCTAAAGGAATTTGGGAAATCCCCAAAAGCAGGAAGGTCTCCCTGACCTTTTCTGATCTTCCTCTGACAGTTCATAAGTACTTCCTGTGGGAGGTACCCTCCCTATACCCAGAGGAAAGGGCTGACCTCATTTCTGAAGACAAAAGGTCGCAGAAGAATCTCAACAAACAGGACCCGCTAAGTTTCCCCCAGTTCATTCCCATTAGATCCTACCCCCTTTGTCTTATTGTATTTCCTCTCGACTATCCACCCTTCAAATTTAGCATTAAAACACACAGGTTTAAATTTCTTTGGGTCTCATTTTCTTTTGAAGACTCTTGTGTCATGTAAAACTTATATTAAAAAAATGGTATGCTTTCTCTTTGTTAATCTTTCTTTTATGACAGGGACCTTAGCCATGAACTTGAGATGGGTGGGAAAAATATGTTTTTCCTTCCCTACACATGTGCCAGAATGATAGTCAAATTAGTGACTTTCTCTGCCTCTCTGTTGCTACAGAATCCCCAAAAGTTTCTAATTGTTCATTAGGACAAATATGAATGTTTCAACCTGGCGATAGTTAAAAATTTTTTTTGACTATTTTGAATAGAGAGAGTACCTCTTCCCATCTCATTTCTCTGCACCTAGCCAACAATTTCCCACTAAAATCCCAGGATTCCCTGTGGTGTCACATTTGCCATCTTTTTTTGTTTTGGTGGGGCGGGGCAATGGAGTCTTGGAGCTCTGGAGCTCTCCCAGGCTGCAGTGTAGGGGCACAGTCTCGGCTCACTGCAACCTCCGCCTCCTGGGTTCAAGCAAGTCTTTTGCCTTAGCCTCCGCAGTGGCTGGGACTACGGGCGTGTGCCACCATGCCCACCTAATTTTGTTATTTTTTTGTAGAGATGGGATTCTGCCATGTTGGCCAGGCTGGTCTTGAACTTCTGATTTTAGGTAATCAGCCTGCCTTGGCCTCCCCACTGCGCCGGCCTCCATTGTCTTTCCTCTTTCAGGACTCACTTTATCCAATCGTCTTTTCTTTCTAACCTTACCCTGAACGCTTACTTTATTGGTACTGTTCCGTCACTTTCTTCAAGTTATAATGGCCGATTTCTTGGTATTTCCTGATGCATTGCCTCAGAGGCAGCACTGTAAATATTGCTGTGGCTTATAGCTCTTGGTGAACAAAGAATAAACAATATCATCTCAGTAGCTTCTCTTGATCTACAAAATCGATATTTTTTCATGTGTTGTTAATCCACAGGCAGTTGTTATTGCCGCTTTGTAAATGAGAAAACTGAGTCAAAGAGAGCTTAGAACACCTCTAACCAGGCTGGTCTTGAACTTCTGAATTTAGCCATGGCAGAACTGGGATTTCAGCCCCACTCTCCTTGTTGAAGTAGTGCCTTTCTATCGTGTTCGTAGTATTCAGGCTTGGACTGGTCTATGAGGGAAATGGCTTGGTTCTGTTGTTAAGGCTTTCTTTTACGAGTCCTGAAAGCCTAGTAAACATGACTTTCTTTGGACCTGCCCTTTAAAATTAAAAGCAGCCAGGGGCGGTGGCTCACGCCTGTAATCCCAGCACTTTGGGAGGCCGAGGCGGGTGGATCACGAGGTCAAGAGATCGAGACCATCCAGGTCAACATGGTGAAACCCCATCTCTACTAAAGATACAAAAAATTAGCTGGGCATGGTAGCGTGTGCCTGTAATCCCAGCTACTCGGGAGGCTGAGGCAGGAGAATTGCCTGAACCCAGGAGGCAGAGGTTGTGGTGAGCAGAGATCGCACCATTGCCCTCCAGCCTGGGTAACAAGAGCGAAACTCCGTCTCAATAAAAATAATTAATTAATAAATAAATAAATAAATAAATAAATAAATAAATAAATAAAATTAAAAACAGAAGATTCAGGTACTATTAACGTGACAGGGATTTGCAAGCACTGCTTAATTCACCTCCCTCCAGTCTCACATGACAGTAATATAATTTCACCCAGTTGCAGCCACACAAGAAACTGACAACCTGATGTCCTGGGAATGGACTCCTACAGTTAAATTTTCTAACCCCTGTTTTGTAGATTTACGCTACAATATCATGAAAATGTATCCCATGGCACCAAAAATAAAGAAATTGTTTGTGGTGAATAGTATCTACTTCTGCCTATTGATCATATATTGACATACGTTTTATTGTCTGGGTTAAGCCAAGGATAGAGTAGGAAATAAAATTAAAACGAATAAAATATAACACTTTAATTGCATTTGTGGCCAAGGGACCTCCATTATACAGCAACCAGCATGTAACACTGTACTTCATGTTCTATGATTTACCTTGCTGATAATTGCTTTGCACTCCTAATAAATTAACCCACAGAAAATCCATTCATCTGCATCTTCTTTTTATGCAGAGCTAGAGGAAAAAGGACCAGTATAGCAATTTGAGTGGCAATCATGCACTGATTGTCGCAAAGAAAGTAGCATGGTGAGAGTCTTAAGCATTCTGAAAGCATTTCTTTGTAAGAAAAGAGGAAGGGAAAAAGAACAGAGGGCATTTGCTAATTAAGTTCTGTTTTCTGTCTTATTTGCTATGGAGAATATATTGTGTTCTAGATAAAAAATTCTTGTTTAATACACGATATTTCTGGCCAGGTATGTTATTTTAATATCATTACTTTTCTTTAAATATTTGTAGAAAATTCTCATTGTTATGTTTAAGATTCCTAGAAGGAAAGAATGTATGAATATGTTATTATATTCCTATGAGGTTCCTTCCAGAAATATTATTCCATAGTAAATCTCACATTTGAGCTGCTCTGTTTTTTTGGTTAGACTCTGTGATCAAAATCGTTTTGCATACCTTACTTTTATTCTAATGCTTTAGTAGATTCAATGCTCTGTCTAGTGCTTTGATGTTATTTGGCTCATTTGGGCCTCATGGTCAACATGGTAGAATGGAAGGAATGCAGAATGAGTGAGGATGCAGGATTTCTGGTTTCCACCCTGATGCTGACTTGGGTATAATATTGGCCTTATTGTTTTACTTGTCTGAGTCTCAGTTTTCTGTATTTTAACTTGAGGAGAGCATAAGAGCTGATCTCTAAGGTCCTTTCCAAATTTCAGGATATGCAGTCAGAATACTCTGAGTAATTAAGGTTCACAGAGGCAAGTGACTTCGCCAGTTTCATAAGGTGGATAGGTGGGTAGGAGAAAAGCAAAAATGAGTTCTGCTTCTAGCAGTATGCAAACTTGACTGACCTTCTTGCAGAAAACAACAAAAATGCTGTTTAGTTTTTAAAAGGCGCTCTAGATGCATCGATGAACTGGCAAGAAAATAACAATTTCTTCAGTGCAGTGTTGCCAGAAAACAAACACAGGAAATCCATTCAAATTTGGATTTCAGATAAGCAATAAATAATTTTATTATATGAGTATGCCTCAAATATTGCATGAAACATGTATAGAAAATTATCTGAAATTCAAATGTAATTGAGCATTCTGCATTCTTATTTGCTAAATCTGACAACCTATTCAGAGGTTAAGAACTAAGTGAAAGCAGGGATCTGGAGGGGTAAATTAGCACAGAAGCTGCTTTCATCCAGAAGGTATTTGCTGAATCCAGATAACCTTAAGCTTTGCCTTTCGCATTCCCACAGAGGAGGGGAGAGGAAGGGAATCTAATGAGAGATCTGCTGAATAAAACTGGGACCCCAACAGGCTACATGCTCACTGTAAGAGTCACTGGAATTAAACCTGGTCCCTGTCCTGGATTTTATGTGTGGAAGTAGGTGGCATGGACAGCAGCAGCCGTTTCCTGTCTTGAACCTCGGTGTTGGCTGTGTATAAGGGAGAATATTGACCCTGAGAACTCATATCTGAATTTTACACCTGGATAGTCTCAGGAACCTCAAGCCAGTAATTTAATTTAAAGTGAACTTTGGTTACCAGTATGACCAGGCATCTGACAGAAACAAAGACTGATGCTGAGAAAGATAAACTCACGTACAGGAGAAAAGATTCCTCACCCATTCACTACAGCGTTCATGGCTGAGACCCCTCTAACAAAAGGCAGATTAGAACAGGAAAGCATATGCATTTATTTATGACTTTTACATGACACAAAGACACAGGGAAATCTGTGTTTTTATGAATGACTATTGCAGACGTATGATTGGAGGACAAAAGGGTATGAATGTAATAAACCAGGGGAACTTAGCACGATCTCTTTGTTCAGATGCCTCTTGGAAACTCTGTGTCTTTATTCCTTTTCTCAATATCTGTGGCTGATTCTAGCAGAAGTTCAAAGCCGGGTGCGGTGGCTCAAGCCTGTAATCCCAGCACTTTGGGAGGCCGAGGCAGGTGGATCACAAGGTCAAGAGATCGAGACCATCCTGGTCAACATGGTGAGACCCCGTCTCTACTAAAAATACAAAAAATTAGCTGGGCATGGTGGCGCGTGCCTGTAATCCCCGCTACTCAGGAGGCTGAGGCAGGAGAATTGCCTGAACCCAGGAGGTGGAGGTTGTGGTGAGCCGAGATCGCACCATTGTACTCCAGCCTGGGTAACAAGAGCGAAACTCCGTCTCAAAAAAAAAAAAAGGAAGTTCAGAAAATTCTTTTCTGGATGGCCTGCTTCAGTAGAGAATGGCAGAAGAAGGTCAGAGAGACCTTCTTGCTTCTGCTGCTTTTTTCAAATGCTGAGGTGCCACGTGTTTTCAGGTAACATGCCCTGAACTTCGTCACTGAGATATAAATATAACAAAGTATACAAGGAAATATGGCACTGTGAATGAAGGTTGCTATAATCTCAAAGACATCGGATGTTAGAGTTATCTGGCAGTAGAATAAAATATGCATTATCAATATGCTTAAATATTAAAAAAGGAATTGAAAATGAACAAGAGACTTCGTGATCAAATAGATTTAAAAAATCAAATATAGTTTTCAGGAATAAGAAAACAGGCAATATTTGAAAATAAACATTCAACAGATGGTACAAATAGATTATACATATTAGGATAGAGACATATCCAAGAGTATTTATAATACAGAATAAGGAAAGACAGGTGAAAAATAAGAAAGAGATTAAAATGAATTGGAGTCTTTAAAGAAAAAAGAGACAAAGTGGCGGAGAGACAATCATTAAATCAATAATGACTGCAAATTTTCCAGATATATGTAAGGTTACCAGTCTTCAAAGCCAGAGACCATAATAAATGACAGGATATTTACAAAGAAATCTACACATAGAAATATTAGAGTGTAGATTCAAGACACCAAAGACAAACAGAAGATCTTAAAAGCAGATATTAAATACATATGTACATGCACACATATACGTAAGAATATATCTTTTACATATATACGTACATATATACATATATGTCTATATTTATACATATATTTCTTATATATTATATATATATATTTAGAAGCATCCAGGTAAATACTAGTCAAAAGAAATTGAGATAGTTCTGTTGATTTCAGAGAAAATAGATATTAAATAGCTAACTAGAGATAAGGAGTGATTATATGTTAAAAATTTCTAGTTAACAAGAAGTTGTCTGTGTGTTTGTGTGTGTGTTCAGCTTATATGTGCTTTGAAACCAAGTCTTAAAACTTATAAAGCAAAAATTTACCTGCAAAGAGAAGTTGATGCCAAGTCTATCATTTTATAGTAATTGTGTCTTAGTACTTGTTAGATGAAGCTGACAAAAAAAAAGTAAAGATAGAGAAGATCTGAAGAGCTTAATTAACAAAGGCTAATTGTGAACCATATTTATCTCAAGTAATTATGGAAAAAAATAGGCCACCACATAAGATTCACCAAATTCAAAAGATTGATCTCATTCAGAGTATTTTTTTTTTGAGCCCAAAACGACTGAGTTAGAAACCAACAGCAAACTGTAACCAACAAAACCATAGGCATTTGAAGAGCAAGAAACGTAGTTGTAGGCTGCGCAAAGTGCTTCACACCTGTAATCCCAGCACTTGGGGAGGCTGAGGCAGGTGGATCACTTGAGGTCAGGAGTTTGAGGCAAGCGTGGCCAATGTAGAAAAGCCCCATGTCTACTAAAAATGTAAACATTAGCTGGACATGGTAGCAGATGCCTGTAATCCAAGCTACCTGGGAGGCTGAGATAGGAGAATCCCTTGAATCTGGGAAGCAGAGGCTGCAGTAAGCAGAGACTGTGCCACTGCACTCTAGCCTGGGTGACAGAGTGAAACTCTCCTTCAAAAACGAACAAACAACCATAACCCCCACAAAACAAACAAATATAATTTTAAGTAAACCATGGGCCAAATAGGAAATTTTAAGAAAAACAGAAAAATTTTAGAATAGAACACAATAAAAAAAACCTAAATGTTACAATTTATGGGATATATCTAAATTCATAGTTCTAAGAGAGTTTATACAAGCGAGTGCTTATAGTAAAAGAGAAAAAAAGACAGAACATTAATGAGCTAAGATTTTTATTTATAACACTAAAAAAAAGGAATGTAACCTAAAAATAGATCAAGTGGGATTTACAATAAGATAAAAAACGAAAGTACAATGGAACCCACAAAACCAAACTTTGCTCGTTATGTGGACAATTCACCAGCCAAATTGATCAAGAAAAGAAAGGAGAGTACAAAAATAATAATTTTGAAATAAAAGAGGATATTACTGCAGTCTTCATAATCAAAGAATAATAAGCAGCATTATGCCAACATTGAAGTCTTATTAGACAAGGAAACAGTCTTCAGAATATAATTTACCATAATTAATACAATAAGAGTAGATTATCACATAATCCTATAATCATTAAAGAAATTGATTCAGCAGTTTAAACCCTCCCCTCTTCACAAAGAAACAAACAAGACCAAAACAAAACATTATTCCCAGATGATTTAGTCAGTGTGGATAATGTAACATTCAAGGAACAAATTATTCAAATTTCATACAAACGAAATGTAGGAACTAGAAAGTCTGATCTTGCTCCTAGAGAGAGAAGAGCATTTCTTAAACAAAACATGAATAAAATGAATTACACAATATATAAAAAAGGATACTGGACTAAACTGGCATTATTCCAGGAATGCAAAGCTTGCTTCACATGGAGAAAACTTTTTAAAATGTATTATAATAATAAATGAAGAAAAGTATATCACTTCAATAGATGAAGGAAAAAGCTTTTGATAAAATTCATGATCCATGATCTATTCATTATAAAAGCTTTTAGCAGACAAAAAGGAGATATTTATCAAGAAACATGTTTCATGTTCTTGATCTTGAGTTAATTTTAAATTAACTGCAAATTATTCCACTAAATGGAAAATAAATAAATAACACTGCCCAAGTGTGCAGCATTTCGCAAATGTGTAGCATTATTTATTTATTTACCATTTAGTGGAATAATTTGCAGTTAATTTAAAATTAACTCAAGATGAAGAACATGAAAAAGTTGCATACCATTACTATTTTTTGTGTACATTACACTAGAGATTCTAACCAGCTCATTAAGACAAAAATAAATAAATAGCGGTGATATATGGATTGTAAAGAAAGAGATGACTATTGTTTGCATTTAAATGTATAGAAAACAAAATAATATGGAGATTATATATTGAATTAGCAAGAGAATTTAGCGAGGTGACTAGATAGAAAATCAATGTACAAAAGATCAGTATATTTCTATTCATAACTTAATAAGTAGGTAATATTTAAAAAGAGAATGTGATTTGTAATAGCAAAAAAGTGTAAAAAGCATTTATCAAAAAAGTCTATAAAAGATATGCATGACTTTTACAGGGAAAATAATAAAACTTTGTGAGAACACATTGGAAAAGCCCTGTATAAATGGAAGACTCTGGTATTCATGGATGAGAAAACTGAATATCCTAAAGATGCAAATTTTAATAAAAATTAGATTAAAATTCTATTGAAACTCATAATTTTTTGGTGTTGCTTTAAAACTGATCCGAAAATTTATTTGAAACAGTCAGGAGCCATACAGAACTCAGATGTGGGCCAAGAACTAAAAACTTAGGTGAAGAGATTTTGTTGCCAGTTCACAAGAATTAATACAAACGTAGAATAGTTAAGACGATATGACATCGCCAAATGGGCTAATAAAGACAATGATTCAATTGAACAGAGGGCTCCAAACAGATCCTGACATGTCTGGAAATTTTATTTATGACCCAGATGGCATTGCAAGGCATTAAGGAAAATATAAATTTTTCAACAAATGACATTGGAACCATCCATATAATATAATAGTGAAATTAAATGTCATATTTTATACAACACAGATAACTGTTCTAGGACGATGAAGACTGAAGCATGAAAGAGAACACTCAAACTTTTAGAAAACGGTGTATGAGATGGTCTTTACACGCTTAGTGTAAGGATAGGTGTCTTTAAAAAGAATCACAAACTATTGAAAAATTAATTTCAATAATATTTAGAACTTTTTTAAAAAGTTAAAAAGACCTTTCAAAAGACCTCATAGAGGATGTGAAAATATGAGCCTTTGACTGAGAGAAGGTGTTTGTAACACACATAGCTAAAAATTGACTAGTGTTGAGGATACATAAGGAATGCGTGCAAACAGACAGAAAAAGAAAACCCAGTGCATAAGACTTGGACAGGTACTTCACAGGAGAAACCTGAATGGTTTCTAAACAAATGAAAGGAAGCTCAATTTCAGTAGTTTTCAAAGAAATGTAAATTAAAACCACAATGAAAAAGCATTTTATACTCATCAGCAGATAGGTGAAAATTAGGAGGTTGACTGAAACAATTGTTGGTAAGTCTATGGAGCAACCATAAGTTTTGCACACTGCAGGTGCATACATTATACAAGCACTGTGGAATATCACTGGACATTATCTAGGAAAGTTGACGATGTGCGCATCCTGTGAGCCAGGAAGTCTATTTGTAGGGATATACGCTAGAGAAATTTTTGTGTAAGAAGGAAGATAGAAAAATCTTTAGGCTGGTAACTTTTATACTAGCAAAAGTCTGGAAGCAATGAAAATGAGCATGGATAAAAAAATATGGTATAGTCTTACAAAGGATGATGTATCCACATATATGCAGAAATTCAAGGAAATGAGCTGTTACCCAAGTAACAACAAGCAAGTACATGCATGAGTCTCAGAAATCTAATGTTAAGGAAAAAACAAGTCACAGAATATTACTGATGATCACAAAAAAGTTCATGTTCTTAATTATAAGCCACTAAGCAGTACATTGTTTCTGGATGCACATTGTATGATAAAATTACAAAGAAACAAAGGGAAGGAGAAACATGAGATTTAGGAAAGTAGTTTCCTATGGAAGGAGAGGCGCAGGGGCTCCGCAGATCACGTTAATGGTCTGTTTAACAGTATGGTCCAGAGATGGGCATTGATGTTGCTGTGATTCTTTTTTTTTATTTTTACTTTTTATTTATTGTTGTTATTATTTTTTGAGACGGAGTTTCGCTCTTGTTACCCAGGCTGGAGTGCAATGGCGTGATCTCGGCTCACCTCAACCTCTGCCTCCTGGGTTCAGGCAATTCTCCTGCCTCAGCCTCCTGAGTAGCTGGGATTACAGGCATGTGCCATCATGCCCAGCTAATTTTTTGTATCTTTAGTAGAAACGGGGTTTCACCATGTTGACCTGGATGGTCTCGATCTCTTGATCTCGTGATCCACCTGCCTTGGCCTCCCAAAGTGCTGGGATTACAGGTATGAGCCACCGCTCCCGGCCTGCTGTGATTCTTAAACTACAGATATTTATAAATGTTTCTTTGCATCTATTCAGTATTTAATAAATGCATGTTAGG
Source organism: Leontopithecus rosalia (assembly GCA_028533165.1). Classification (NCBI taxonomy): domain Eukaryota; kingdom Metazoa; phylum Chordata; class Mammalia; order Primates; family Cebidae; genus Leontopithecus; species Leontopithecus rosalia. The sequence goes on from CM052651.1 coordinate 8,135,342, forward strand.
AAATGGACCCCACATCAGGGTTTGGTCCCTGTTGCAATGCTCATTCTAGTGAACCACATATCTGGCCACTGGCTTTTTTCTATTTTGTGTGTTCTAGAGCAATTAATTACATGCACTTATACCCACATTATTGTCATTATATAATTGTCTTTCAGTTCCCTATCATCCAACTATCATGCCTTCTGCATGTAAATATTTTATTTCTTTTTAAACACGGTTGTACTGTGTCCTTTGAGAATGAAAAACATTAGAACTGTAAGTATGAATGAACAACCTATACTCAGATGGAAAGAGAAATTTCTTATAATTCTGAAAGACCTGATGGCTGGGATAGTATTGTGTAGTGGTTAGAGGCATAGGTTTAGAAGTCAGGACGTGTCACTTTTAATTCTGGCTCCACTATGTGCTAAATAACCTTGATTTTCAATTTCTGAGTCTTGGATTCTTCATAATCATCTGCTGTTGTGAGGATTTTGTGGGCTGTCATAAGGAAAACATTTTGGCTGCCTAGCAGAATTCAGTATCGGGTAATTGATATCTGTTAACATTATTATTAAGTATCATTAAGACTAAGAAAGATGCAAAGTTAGCATCTAGATCTACAGAAAGTAAAAATACACCTTGAAATTAGCTGTTAGTGCAAGTGTAAAACTTCCAGCTTTCCTTTGCTTTGGAGAGAATTTTGATATTTTCTGGGTTAAAAAGTCCAATGAATAGAACTCATTTCCCCTCAGGGCCATGTATTTCTCATTTGATCTGACCTTTCATAGTCTCATTTTTTTCTCACCTGCAATATGATGATTATGATGATGATGCTGATATGGGTTTTTGTGAGCCTCCGAAGGGGAAATATATAGAAAACAACTTATTTAACAAATATATTATCATGATTGTTATACCCTGAGAAACAATTTTGAGTATATTCTTTGTAGTTTCCCAGAAACAAAAAGGCAGGTGCTCCAGTTTTTAGTGTGTGTGATTATGTTTTCATGACCTCTGGTCAATGTTGAAGCTGCGTAAATGTGGTCATGTAAAATGTCACATAGCAACATGTCCCATTTGCTTAGCAACAGAAAGAGGACAGGTAATAAAATATTATATATCAAAACAGAGACTCTGTAAGAACACGAAACCCTAAACCTACTCATATTTTTTTCCTTAAAGAAACACTAAAAACCACCCCTAAAATTGTCATCCAAAAGAAATTCTACCAAATTCCCTGACAATATTCAGTGCAATTTATTTTTGTTAAGAACCTCACAATGTATTTCATTTAAATGGCACAAATTTAAATAGTCACAGTAATCTAGATGACTTTCTTAGACGCTACATAATCCACGTGAGGTAACAAGAATAAAATACCCCACAGGAGGAAAAATCTCCTGTGTGGCAAATTAACTGCCTAGACCATCAGTGTACAATTTAGTACTCTGTAAGAAGCGATTTTTTTAAATGGTGTCTGGAAGAGTTAATTTACCTCATAGCAGCAAGTAGTTTACTACAAAAGAATTGCTTACTCACCTTAGATACTTTGGAGTAAATTCATTATAGGATTACTCATTTTGGGGCTAAAGAGACATGTTTGCCGTAATGATGGATAATTATACTGTACAATTTCTGCATTATTTATTCTGTTTACCAGCTGATGGACCACTGTTCTTGACAGGGTTTCCGTCTGTTTTGATAGGAATTAAGGAGTTTTGAGAGCATTTAAAGATATTCTTCAGTTAGTGCTTTATTTCCTCAACTGCAAAACACCATTCATTTTACCAAAACAGAAAGAAATGCTAATTAAACCCTAACAATGTATTATTGCTGAAGAATTTTTATTTCATACCTGTTGACAGAGCTCTTTTAGACTTACTCAGATGTAGAAGTTTTAATCACATAGTACTCTTAAACATTCATAAAAAGGAAAACCGAGCTAAAGTATATTAAAGGTATTCCCGAACTATCTTCAAGTTTCAACTCAGAGTCATTTATATCCATGTTCTCCTGCAAAGTGTATTCTTCTGTGCATGAAGTGGACTAAGGAATCAGGGTATTTCCAGGACTATTTCGCTATTGTCACTGGCATTAAATTCTAAGTAACTGACAACTTTTGTCTTGTTTTTATGTCTACTCAGTCTTCCCAGAAATATCAATGGAAGGATTTCAAGCATTCATCAGAGCTCGTATTTTTTTTCTAATGGCCCTTTAATGTTTTGATGGCTGAAAACCAGGAAGCTGCAGTTTGCCAGGTAAGCCTCCAAGAAAAGCAGCCAACCTTGCTCATCAATAAGCAGATAACTAAGTCAAGAGCGCCGCGTGGTTACGGTGACTTTAAGGTGCCACTGACTCTGAGATGCGCTTCTATTTTGAAGACATTAAGAGTGAAAAAGGTGCATATTCATAGTGAGAAACGTGGCATGGAGTTTTAAAATATTTTTACTTGATTTCATTGCAGATATATCTGCTTACATGAATCTATCAACATATTACTCAAATTAGCATTATTTGTAATCTTGTTATTCTCATTAGAGTTGGCAAGAGGATCGGCACTTGGGGTATATTTTTCTCTTGTTTCCCCCTGTATATTGGCATCACAGTTTGGGTTTCAATTTTGAACCTTCCTAGAAATATGATCTGCAATTACAAACACTATTTACTGAACATTTTCCAGTTCTTGATGGAGCTAGTTCCCTACAAATTCATTTGGATTCTCATCATTTGGGCCACTGATACAGCTTGAAAACTCCTTTTTCTCCTGTCATATGCGGGGTTCCTATCTTACTCTTTGCTTCTCGAAATCATTTCTTCTCAAGGATCCACTTGATTTCTCCACTTCTATCAAGTTTCCCATAAATAACGCAGCTCAAGGTGATCTTCGTTCACCACTCTCCTCTCTCATCTCACATAACTACTGTCTTAAAAATTTTATGCATGAGAAAAGTGTAGCCTAGTTACAAAGGTGTGAAGAGCCTGTTTGCCATGCTAAGGAACATACGACTTCTAAAATAACCAGGAACAAGTTTTTGCTGTTGTTGTTTTGAGACGGAGTCTTGCTCTTGTCACTCAGGTCAAGTGCAGTGCCGAGATCTTGGCTCACTGCAACCTCCACCTTCTGGGTTCAAGTGATTCTCCTGCCTCAGCCTCCCAAGTAGCTGGGATTGCAGGCATCCGCCACCACACCCAGCAAATTTTTGTATTTTTAGTAGAGACAGGGTTTCACCACGTTGGCCAGGCTGGTCTCAAACTCCTGACCTCAGGTGATCCACCCATCTCAGCCTCCCAAAATGCTGGGATTACAGGCGTAAGCCACTGTGCCTGGCCCAATGTTTTAAATTCCTTAGATGCCATTTCCCTCTCTATTAAGTGGGGATACTACATACTTAGCCGGAATTTTGCTGATAAAATTATATATGTAGAGCATCTAACTGAGGGCTTGACACATAATAGTTGCTTAATAAATCATATTAGTTATTATCATATAGACAATGATAGGACATTAGAGGATTTTTCTTCTGAAAACAGTGCAGAGACACACAGGTCTAGATAAGGGCCACAGAGCATGTAGTATCCCCAAATTCCAAGTCCATGATGATAAATAAATCCAAGTCAAACTGGTAGGAGCACTAACAAATTTTGAGGTTTTCTTCTTTTTTTTTTTTTTT
>CM052651.1:8139494-8160903 GCA_028533165.1 Leontopithecus rosalia
CGTGGCTCCTCCACTGGGAATCTTCTGCTCCTGAGCCACCAGAATTTGTCTGAAAGTGTGGCGTCCTCTAGTTCTATGAGCTTTAACTGCGAGCTGCACTCCCGAGATGTTAGCGATCGGCCATCTTGGATCGTTCCCCTGAGGTTTTCTTCTTGAACGTTGTCTTCTTGGGTGAAAGAAAGCTCCGTTTGCTTATTTTTCTTGTGAATCCCATTTTAAGTCTGGCTCATTAGGGTTGTGGCTCCATTAGTTATTCAGTAGGACTGACTCCTGTTTTTAAAAGTGATGAAACCACATTTAATTGCCAGGGCTTCAGAAATACCTACCCTCTGTTAGATACGGGAAGGGTGAAGCCTTTACATACATAATCCCTAACCTTCATATGAATCCTTTCTGGAGGGCAGTATCCTTATTCTACTGGTGAGGCAACTGAAATTGAGAGAGAAAAAGGGCTCTCCCCTGGGAGAGTGACAGAGCAGAGCTCTGCCTAAAATCTGCTGACTGTGAGGGTGACCCTCTCTCTGCACTTTGCCAGGTCCTACTGGTTCCTTTTCTCTACGAGTTTACTTTAGGTCATCCTCTGTACTCTGTTTCATACTATTATCTTGGATATTTGTTTGGGGTTGATACATCATAACTGGAACAGTTGAATAATATTCCTGCCTATATGTTCTTTAAATTCACATGAAATAAGCAGGGCATTGTCAAAAACTCTATTGTCTGGCATATTTTTCAAGTAATGGGCATGGAGCTGTTGTTTTCACAGCACAGAACTTTGAATCAAAACCAGAAGTCTGCTGCCATCAAATTATTGTCTGGGAACGGTTTTGCAAAATCAATAGAAGCATAGATACAAAATACAAAACGTGGAACTACCATTTCATTTAGAAACTGATATAGTTTGGATTTGTGTCCCTACCCAAATCTCATGTCAAACTAATCCCCAGTGTTGAAGGAGGAGCCTGGTGGGAGGTGATTGGAATATGGCGGCAGATTTCCTCCTTTCTGTTCTCATGATAGTGACTCTCATGAGACCTGGTTGTTTAAAAATGTGTGGCACCTTTCTCCTTCACCCTCTTTCTCCTTCCTTGGTCCTGTAAGGCCTGGCTCCTTCACATTTTGCCATGATTGTAAGTTTCCTGAGGCCTCCTCAGCCATGCTTCCTATGTAGTATACTGAACTGTGAGATAATTAAACCTCTTTTCTTTATAAATTACCCAGTCTTAGGTAGTTCTTTACAGCAGCGCAAGAAGGAACTAATAGAAACTTAGCAGAAACATGTTATCTGTCATGATAATACTTATTTTTCTAAACATGATTTTGGCTATGTAATGTTTCATTTTATTAATATCCTTAACTGAGCCTCTATTTTACCATTTTGAATACATTTATGAAATACTGTTACATGTTTTTTATATATCTGTAGTATTTCTTTAGGCTTTATTTCTGAAATTAGAATCTAGGTCAAAACCAGACTTTGTTTAAGGTCTTTAGCGTATTATATTGTACTGGCTTCAACAGAATTTTCAAACTATTTCCTGGAGAGAACTGCTTCCCAATATCCTTACCCACAGTAAATTTTATTATTTTTATAAATTGTCAATTATATAAATGAAAATGAGAGCTTATTATTTAACTTGCCTTTTTTTTTTTGAGCTGTAGTCTCACTCGGTTGCCCAGGAATGTAGTGCAGTGGTGCGATCTTGGCTCACTGCAACCTACACCTCCTGGTTCAAGTGCTTCTCCTGCCTCAGCATCCCAAGTAGCTGGGATTACATATGCATGCCACCACACCCGGCTAATTTTTGCATTTTGAGTAGAGACGGGGTTTCAACATGTTGGCCAGGCTGCTCTTGATCTCCTGACTTTGTGATCTGCCCGCCTTGTCCTCCCAAAGCATGGCCCTTAACTTGCATTGTATTTATTATAAGTGAAGTTGATTTTTTTCATATATGATCTGTGTGTATTTCTTCTGCACATTTTGTATTCATTACTTTTGCCAATTTTTAAATTTGTATTTTATCATTTTATTATTGATTTGTGAAAGTGTTTTATAATTTAAGGATTTGCAATATATACTATAACTACTTTTCTAGTTTGTTATTTATATATTTATTTTTTTAAATTATATTTTTGTTGTTCTTGAAGTTGTTTTCTCTCCCTTCTTTAAGTTTCAGCATAGAGAATTAAGCCAAGATTTTAGACAATTGTCTCATGGAAATAACTGCCTTTGATTAGGTTCCGTTAAGTAACATAGTTTAAGCATGATAGTTTAAACTTTAAAATCAGAATCGGGTCAATGTTACTAAACCAAAGCCTAGCCAGAATACTTTCTTTTTGATGTATCACTTATGTGTATCATTATCAAAGTATTGTGAGAGTAGTTTTCTGAAATGACATTGTAATTCACCAAAGTAGTCGTGTTGAGTCATATACATTATGTTTCTAGGTTGTGATTGCTGAGGTTTTCTTATACAGTTTTATCTATTGGTCATGCTCTTTCCTGCCTGCCTCTCTCATTCACGTTAAAAAATTCAATCTGGGATTGTACAGTTAATAGCTTGTGTTTCATCATATTCTTTTTTTTTTTTGAGTTGGGGTCTAGCTCTGGCACCCAGGCTGGAGTGCAGTGGTGCAATCTTGGCTCACTACAACCTCTGCTTCCTGGGTTCAAGGTATTCTCCTGCCTCAACCTCCCAAGTAGCTGGGACTACAGGTGACTGCCACTGTGCCCAGCTAAGTTTTGTATTTTCTTTTTTAGTAGAGATGGGGTTTCACCATGGGGTTTCCATCCAAGAAGGATGGAAAAGAACAGGGTGGGAAGTCGTCCATGGTCTGTGGAAGGTTTTAGGAGAGTTCCTGAACCAAAGTCAGTCATCAGCGGAGTCCCCTGTCTCACAGGAAGAAGTACGCCTTGGCTCTCTTTGCCACATGATGGCCTGGGTTTGCTTTCTTTCCTCTCTTCTCTCAGGGTCAGACTTACATCTTGGTCTAATGAGTCTTTTTGTCTTTGTGACTTTTCCCCCATTTTCTTCTCACAGACATTTCCTCTGAAACTGCTGGCCAATTTTCTTATTCGTAAGAGACACTGGATTTTTTTTTCTGTTTCAAAATAATGTCTAAAATCTTCTTAAAGACTTGGTTTTTCAGTAAGTGGGAAGAGTAAATGGCAAAACATACATAAAAATTTGCATACAGTTTTAGCTGGTGCATGAGAACTTTGGAAATCATTCAAGGATCTTCTGATAATCCGCTCGACACCAGGTCGAATATCCACAATTCTTTGTGAAGACATCGATAGTTGGTGTTGATGAAGACTAATTATATGCTTTAAGGACTTTTATTTTCCCCTGGTAATGCAGGCTACATACCCATTCATATTCTGTGGTGATATTCAAATTACTTAACCGCCTATCAGAACAATCACCAGCTTCTACAACACAAACTAGTTCCTACCCTGTTCTCTTCCATTATCTGTCTTCCATGAAATCAAAGATAATTCTTAACGTATATATTCTTCTAGATATTTCTTATGACATGCTGAATACTTTTATTAAATGTCCACAGAGTATGTGGCTTTGGGCAGGGAAGACATCAGGAAAACCCACACAAAAGCTAAGAGACAGGAAAACTAGCAGTAAAGAGTTCCCCTTTTAGTTCAGAGTTAAATGCAAGCATGGTTTACGTTTGAGCAATTGTTTGCACCCCACTATTCTTTAAATAGCCAACAAAAGGTTTTCGAGGCAGCCATTTTTAATTGGTCCAAACCTCATTCATATCTTTTGAAAAACCCTAACAATTTGTGTTGAACTGCATGTCTACCTTCTTGTGTTCCAACTCTTTGGTTCACTTTGTCTGTTGTCTTTCCCATATGGTTCAAAAAAGCACTGTGCATAATGCCTTTCTCTAGCATGCCCTTTTGATTCCCAACATTCTTCTGAGGGCCTTAACTCTATAACCATTACCTGAACATGGTGCTTTCATCTAGGATTAAGTTTTGCACTTCTATTGATCTTCCTCTATGGGGTTGAATGTAGTAAATGAACCTCCTAGCTCCCAACAAATTTGCATGTAATTGCCTGTCCAGTCCTGAACACTGAATACTGGGCTGGAAGAATACACTAGCATTAACAGAGCCAAAAATGTTTTTCTTTCAAAGCCTCTGCTCCTTTGTAAAAGTGGCATATATGGGAAGAATCAGAAGGCTTTCTCAAGGTTCAGTAAAGTGACGAGATGGGGGAATGTCTGGAAATTATTACCATGCTATCAAAATTATTATAATCTCAAATGGACCTTTCAAATAAGTCTAGAGCTGGCATTAACCTCTTTTTGACCACTGAAACATACTGACCTACATTTACATACCCCAAAGAAAATGGAAATACTTTAATTATGCCTTCTTTTCACTCGAGTTTCTTTAGACAGATTTTACTGGGTAGTGATAAAAATTTTGACTTGTACTGTATCTTTGATGGATCTAGTGATTGATCATATTTGAAGGGTTATTGTTAAATCCTTTTGAATCAAAAAGTAGTTTTATTTGAGGATAGATAACTTTTATATTTAATGTGTTATATAAACCCTCGAACTTTTCCTCTGCTCTGTCACAGTGGACAAGATATGAAATTTTTAAGGGGATTAAAATTTACTGCAGAGAAATGTATGATTGTTAGACTTTTATCACAGTTAATTACAAAAATTCAGCACTATGCTGTTTCATGTCTTGATTTTTAATTTTTAAAAAAGTGATGACTCCATCAGTGTTTGTGTGGGACACCCTTCATTTGCTGTTGGCCCAGTGCAACCCTATTATATAGCACCCACTCAGTTTACTTTAAAACATTAAGTGATGAGTTTAATAAGAGTTAAATAAAATAAAGCTTAATTTGCTCTGTAGTAACTGGAGACCCAATGCCCTGTCTCATATCAAAGGGCTTGGGAGTTATTTCTTATAAGTAAATCCCTTGTTCCTCTTTAGAGAACATGGAAGCTCTGCATTTTGATGATATGTGCCTGTGAAAGGGTCAAAGTTCCTCTCCTTATTTGTTCTGTTCAGTCTGATGTGCCGATGAAGTCAGCAAGTTAAAGACATGCTTTGGAATGATCAAGAGGAATTACTTAGGAGGAGGTGTGGTTTGTGAGGAAATGTTGAAAGCATTTTTAAATCGCACTGATCACTGCTGAAGTTCAAGCATTATTAGCACTGACGCGAATCCAGCAGAGTCTTTAGTAACATCGTAACTTTTTACACCACCCCTGTGAAAGTGGCAATGTTAATGTCAATTTGAGTTAAGTTCTTAAGCACCCTGCTTTTGATTACTTCAACATGCCAAATACTAATACTGTTTCATAAAATTCTGTGAGATACAAAAAATAGACATATTTAAATATGTCAATTAGTGCTGGCATTGGCAGCACATGTACTAAAACTGGATGCAGAGAAGATTAGTATGGTCCTTGCACAGGAATGACATGGAAATTCATAAAATGCATTTCATAGTTTAAAAGAAGTAAATGAAAATAAATATAGCAATTTGATAAAGATGAGAAGGAAGATTTCAGAAAACAGAGCAAGTTCTATTGTTTTAGGCCAGACAATTATGCCAAGAATTATTTCTGTCATTACTATTCTATTATTCATGTTAAGGGATATCATCTGACCAGTAATAATATCCCCAGGCACTGTGGTAAGCCCTGTATGTATTAACTCATTTGATTCAACACAAACAGTGAGAATACGCCATGTGGACAACTTTAAGATGAGGAACTTGGTTTAGAGGAGAATAGGCACCTGTCCGGAGTCACTCTATCTTGTAAAGGACATTTTCTGCCTTTGAACCTTGGTTGTCAGACACGATCTTTCTAACTCACAAAATGCTCAAACTTGTGTTATATGTGCATTATTCAGCATTGAGAACCACTTAGATGATAGGGGAAGAGGGCGTCAGTTTAAGAATCAGGAGATCCGTGTTCTAATTCTGGCACTAATCTCACTTTGTTCATGAAACAGTTTTTTTTAAAGCTAACAAAATGCAATTAAACTTGTATCGTACAGGCTAAAGGAAGTCAAGCATTTAAGCTGTACCTCTGTCTCTTCACATCTCATGTGATATATGCGCTCCTTCCTTCCTGATAGTGCTTTTGTCTGAATTACTAGTTCTTCCATAAATCGACATGAAGAAATGTGTTTAAAATAAAATATGAATGAAATAGTTAATACTAAAAACATGTTTTAAATTAATATGGAGTCATATGAACATAAAATGATATTTTCAAGAATGATGTTATTAAATTCTCTATCATTTTGAAAGGACAGGACAACATGGCTAAGAGGAAGAACATGCCCAGTTCTTTGAAATGAGCTCCGTACACTGGATTTAGATCTATGCACCCTAAGACACAGAAATGACTTGGAGAATTATTGCCAGAAATATTTTGACAGTATGTGGAGAAAGGAAATACCGTTGAATGGAAAATGTTGCCTCAGTTATCATAAAGGAGACAAACTGTCTTTTAAAGCTGTACAACTGCACATTGATAACCCTGCAACCTTCTTAGTAGGTTGAGAAAGGGACAGTTTGTAGAGGAAAGGTCATGAGGAGCCGGCATGGGTTCACTGAGAATGATCAATGCCAAGGTAGCTAATTTCACATCTTAATAGATTAGACTTACAGGTTTGGGGAATTTTGGAGACATAGTAAATGTTTTTCTGGACTTGAGTCTAAATAGCAACACATTGTTTCAAATTCCCAGAAATTTTGTATTTAAACCAATTTTCCTTTAACTTCTGAGATGCTGATTTACTAGATCTTGGTTGGGACTGGGGATGTGTATTTTACAAAGTTCCCCAGGGAGTTCCGATCATCTTTTTTGTTTGGAAATCTCTGTGTTGGGCAATCCATTTTTTTCCCAGCAAATATGAATACATTTTTTTGACCTCCACTCTCTACTTATAAATTTAGCATGTTTTTGAACCTCATAAGGCCTTGGACGATTTGAGAAAGATGAGAAGAAAGCAAAGATGCTTATTTGGGAACATCCTAATGTAGCCATTCCAAGGTTAAATGCACAGATGTGAAGCTGGCTTCCTAGATTCAAAGCCTGACCCTCTAGCTGTGTATGTTACTTTATGCGTTTGTACCTTTGTTTTTACATGTAAAATAGTAATAGTGCTTGCTAACTGGTGATTAATTGAGATACAAGTAAAGTACTTACAGCAGTGTCAGAGTATAGGATATTCTCGATTAGAGTTGGCTATTATTACTATTACCTTCGTAATAAATACCTATTATTTTTCATGTGGGACTACCAAGATGAAAAGATACTCCTCATGTTTACAACTTCAGGAAGTTTATCATGGGAGTCAAGTGTGCAATCAACAATTGGCGTGCAGCTTTCAGGGTACACCTTTAAAAGTATATATGAATTTTATTAGGCAACGTCAGTGATTCACATTGCTTCTCAGCAGTGTTGTCACCTAAGCTGGATATTTTGGTGAATTATCTGCACATGTAGTTAGGGGAAAATTCATTCCAGATGAAGGGAATGTTTTGACAAAGCTACTAGGGACTGGAAGAGCCTGGCTTTCCAGAGACTGAGTATTGCTTTAGTGGGCAATGGGAGGAGACAGGAAAGAGAGGTATATTAGGATTTGCTTTAGGGGACTCAGTGCTGGCTGGATCCTTCAGGGCACTGAATACCATGCCAAGGAAACTGACTTTTTCCATCCTTCATGGGAGCCATGAAAAGATTTTAATCCAGGAAATGATGCTATTAGATTTTCATATAGGATTGTAGGAGGCAGTTAATAGAGTTGAAACTAGAGGCAGGCACACCAGTTAAGAGGCTGTTATTACAATTCAGGCAAGGCTTGGTAAGGGTCAAAACCAGAATGGTGACAATGGGATGGAGAGCAATATGATAACTGCTGGTAAAGATCCTAGACATCTTGCCGGAGGAGGTTATGGGCAGATGATGAAGGAATGGGAAGGAAAACGATTCCCCAGTTATATTACTAAGCAAATAAATGATTGAATCTTTCTTCACACTGAGCTAGGAAATACAGCATAAAGAGCATATTTTGGAGGAAATTCGAGTTGTGTTTTATTATTGCTAAGTTTTGTGTGTGTGTGGAGTAGGAGTGGGGAGTGTGTTGATATATTCAGATAAAACTATTCAGAAGGTAGGCTGGATATTTAGGTCATAATCTTTGGGGAGAAAGCGGGGTTTGGTGTATTGATTTCAGCGTTGTCTCCTAACGCCATGCTTATGAGTTAGGATTCAGTTTTACTACATATACTGCATGTAACAGTGATTTAATGAAAACAAAAAAATGCATTTCTCTCTCACCTAAAAGAATTTTGGAGATAGAGAATTCAAAGAGAGAATAATAACTCTACAGCAATTTTGTCTCGTTCTAGCTCATTTCTCAGCTACCTTTAGGTCAAAATCTGCTGCCAAAGTTCTAACATTCATATCTTTGTTTGTTGTTATGGGTTGCAATTTGGAGCAGAAAAGTGACCTTCCTTTCAAAAGACACCTTTTGGAAGCACCACACTTTTGCTTATTTCTCATTGGCTAGAACATAATCCAGCCACAGGATTCTGGGTAATGTAGTAATTTAACTGGATGGATATGTGCGCAGCTAGTTGGAGTTCTGTTACAAATGTAGATTAGCGTCATCCTGTTGGCCACGCGCCATGAGGTGGTAGGTGCATTGCAGCCCCTGGTGTGGGTCGTGGTGCCTGCTACCTCGGAGCTACCTGTGCTGGGTATAAACGTGCTTTCTGTGCCGGGAGCCGTGCTGAGTGGCCAGGACGTGGGCCTCAATGTTCCTGCTCTTCTGTTCCTTGTTCCCTTACGGACATCAATGTGCCGGCCTTCTCTGGTTAGCATCTCCCTGAAGTTTCAGTTAGTACAAAGTCTTCAAAGGAGAGCAGCAGGGCTAGAAAAGGTTTCTCTTATTTGGTAACTGCAATAGCTACTGTCGCATATGCTATCGACAACGTCTTCCCCCAGTTTGTTCCCAGCACGAGGGCTTCTGCTGATGTGTTGGCCACGTCAAAATCAAATTCAGGTTATCTGATATTCCAGAAGGCAAGAATATGGCTTTCAGATGAAGAGGCAAACTCTTGTTTGTGGGCTCTAGAACCAAGAAGGAAACCGACTAGAAAGCTGCAGTCGAAGGGCCCCATTTGAGGGATCCTCAGCATGATTTAGAAGAAATAAAGAAACCCCAGTAGGTTATGCTGGTAGGTGTTTGCATTCATCTTGATTCTGTACTCATTGCAATTGCAGGAGGTTCTGGTGGTTATTACTCCCCTTGCCATAGGTCATGCTATGATGCTTTCGGCAGGATCAGGAAAGGGCCTGTGCCTTCCAACCTTGAGTTCCCTCATATGAGATTGCCAGTGTTGATATAGTCGTTGTTGGTTAGAGACTTGAACTCAAGTCATAGGCTTCTTTGTCATCCAGAAGAGTTACTTGAGTGCAAGTCTTCTGCACTTCAAGTTGGTTGATGTGAAACACGTAAGAATTGATGATAATGTATTTGCAAACATCACTGTGAAGTAAGTTGAACTGAATATCGAAGACTCAAGCATTTACTTAATAAAGCCATGGTTAAACACTGTTAAGCTCAGTCATACACTTGAAAGGTGCAACATCTTTTAGCTGATTTTAATGAAAAATTACAGACTGGTGTACAAAGAAAATATGGGAGAACAGTGAATATTTGGAGGCCACTTTGATGCTATACCAGGGAGTGGATGCATTCAATCAGGAAAGGGTACAGAATGAGGAAGGTGAGCAGCAAAGGATGGAACCTTGAAGAGCATTCGAGCATTTCATCCTTCTGCAGAGACCCCTGGTAGACTCTGCCCTGTGGCTCATCCCTAACATGTTACATCTGGATGCTCCTTTCTTTTTTTTTTTTTTCTCTTGAGACACAGTTTCGCTGTTGTTGCCCAGGCTGCAGTGCAATGGCATGATCTCAGCTCACCGCAACCTCCACCTTCTGGGTTCAAGCAATTCTCCTGCCTCAGCCTCCCAAGTAGCTGGGACTACAGGCGTGTACCACCATGCTCAGCTGATTTTTGTATTTTTAGTAGAGACGGGGTTTCACCTTGTTGACCAGGATGGTCTCGATCTCTTGACCTCGTGATCCACCCGCCTCGGCCTCCTAAAGTGCTGGGATTGGAGGCTCCTTTCTTATATCTCTTCAGCCCCCACTTTGTGCTTCTGCCAACGCCTGGTTTCAGAACCCAGATTATGTCTACACACTGTCAAAGACATGACTGGAAGAATAAAGATAAGTTTATTCAAACATCCACGTATTTTCTATATGTTACTCAAATTAAGTTTGTATGTTTGAACGAATTTTTACTTTAAGTGTGGGTGTTCTGATATTCTGAGTACTTTAGATTACAAACGATCACAAATGTACTTTCCAAACTTGATGTTCACACATTTTGAAGATTTTCTCTGAAGCATGCTGTAAAACCTCCCCCCAACTTTTACGTTAATGAATCTTGTTAGGATGTTGCTGTAAAAACACCAACAGTGGAAAAAACAATGCTCTCACATTTGTTTTCTTAAAATCAAACCAACAAAGCCCCTCCATTTTTTTTCTTTTATCGTTTTTGAGACAGAGTCTTGCTCTGTTGTCCAGGCTGTAGTTCAGTGTCACAACAATCTCAGCTCACTTTAACCTCTGCCTTCAGGGTTTCAGCTCTTCTCCTGCCTCAGCCTCCTGAGTAGCTGGGACTATAGGCGTGCACCAGCATGCCTGGCTAATTTTTTGTGTTTTTACTAGAGATGGGGTTTCACAGTGTTAGCCAGGATGGTCTCAATCTCCTGACGTCGTGATCCACCTGCCTCGGCCTTCCAGAGTGCTGAGATTACAGGTGTGAACCACCGCACCAAGGCCAAAGCCCTTACATTTTAAAAGTTAAACAAATTCTCATTCATCATACATTGTCAAATTATTTCATAGAAAAAACTAGTTTTATTTTATTTTATTTATTTATTTTTTTGAGACAGAGTTTCGCTCTTGTTACCCAGGCTGGAGTGCAATGGCACCATCTCGGCTCACTGCAACCTCCGCCTCCTGAGTAGCTGGGATTACAGGCACATGCCACCATGCCCAGCTAATTTTTTGCATTTTTAGTAGAGACGGGGTTTCACCATGTTGACCAGGATGGTCTTGATCTCTTGACCTCGTGATCCACCTGCCTTGGCCTCCCAAAGTGCTGCGATTACAGGCTTGAGTTATTTTATTTTTAAAAATTTTGGGTGATTCTGTTTTGCAGGGAGGAGCTTTCCTTTATTTGATCTAAAATTACTAATTCAGAAATGGTACCATGGAAAGGCTAATATGGAGAATCTTTTTGTTAGTTTCACATTGGAATTTTTATTGCCACATCTGTTACAAATTGGCCATAGATGGTAACAGAGGTTTTTATAAAGCTCCTCTTTCACTGATCATATTCATTGGTCTTGGAAAAGACCTGTTATAATCTCCTTCATATGTATACTGCATTCATATCAAAGCTCGCCAATAGGAATTTCAAAATAAACTGACTCCAAGGCGATCAATTAATATCCTTTAAACAGTGTACCACAGAATTTCCAGTAACCAGATTTATTATAACATCATGTGCATTACAATGAAATCTCATAAGATAACTGTCAATTATATTTTCCTTCATTTCATTAGCAGAGAGGCCAGATATTTTTGTACAGCTGAGAATTCATGGCACTTAGTATACAATTGTATTATAAATTGCTTTATTTTAAAAAGTGCCTGTTTGTGTCATGGTGTGATTGACATTTTGGCAGAACTGTGTAGAACTCTGGAAATAATGTTTGTTACTTAACTGATGGATTTACAGGAAAGCCTCAAAAATGAAAACATGCTTTTTTGTAGAAAAAAATGATAATTGCTTTTGGGATTATATGGCTTCATGGTTAGAGCTGGGTAGTGTGTCTTCCTGAGCTATCTCTATGTATTTGTATGAATAAGTAGAAGATACCTGTTTATGCATTCATTCAATCAATATTGTAGGAATGTCTATTATGTAGTTATTCACCTAGTATGGTGAATACAACAGACTGGGTTCATGCCGCCAGTGAACAAATAGTTCTATAGAGGAAACAGAAATAAACATGAAGATGCCTTTATATTATATACAAACATATACATAAAATAGATGTTTCAGATGCCATTTTATGTCTCCAAAATGAAGCAGAGCTAAATTAAGATTTTAAAGTAGGTGGCAAAAACCATGTAGAGAACTAATAGCTCCCTCCCCAAAAATAAAGATTATAGAAGGGTCCAGAAAGCAGAACATTTAGGAGAGAATGTTTAGGGTGCCCTGCATGGGTTCTTTGAGCTCATCACAATAAGAGAGATTAATTGAGTTCAGTTCCTCAACTTACTAAGAATGGACTCACTGAGATAATCCTGAGGGTTGATGCTAGTTCCTCAAAGTGGGAAGGCCCCGGGGACAATCCAACTCCTACCTAAGAAATGTAACAGGCATGGGATCTGCTGGCTGACTTCCAATAGAAAAGTTGAGCAAGAAGTGACTGCAGTGTTACATAGCCTGAGTTAGCAGCATTAACAGGTGCTGCTGAGACAAATGTATGTTTTCTGTGCATTCGATTTGGGACAAGTGAGAGAACGAACATTAGCTAGGGATGATCTCAGATTCTAAGGTCAGATCCTCTCTGGAGAAGCAAACAGACTTCAACAAATCTTGACTCAATGTATCTAATTCCTTGAGTGCAGGAGCAGAGGCAGTGGTAATCAAGGATCATTGCGTTGCCAGTTCAAGGAAACTGCAGGTGAAAGTTCTCCCAGTGATGGCAGTCTCCAGGAACCCACGAAAGGACCCCTGAGAGAGATGCTTCTCACTGCCTGGCTGACTTTGGGTGTGGGGTGCCAACTCACAGCAGTATCAGTTGAATGAATACTTACACTTCCCCTGGCCCATGTTCCATGAAGGATCAGAAGCCACTTCAAGATAGGGCAGAAAGAGTATAAGTGAAAGTCACTTAAACTTCTGCCCTGGAGTTTCCTCATGTTTTAAGATAGAGTTAATAGTGCCATATCACAGAGTTGTTGAGAGGATTACATGGGGTAAATGAGACCCTTGGAACAGTGACTGACACACAGTAAGAACTATGCGAGTGTTAGATGTCACTTGAAAAGACGCAGCAGTACCAGACACAGTGTCAAGGGAATAAAGGGAGGATGGTTTCAAGAAGACGTTCAACGGAAAAAAAATAATCAAACAGGGAAGGAAACCTAATACACAGGGTTTCATAAAGTTAGCATTTATTTATTTTGCAATGATTTAATCTCTCCGCACTGTTTTTCCTTCAGAAACTTTTACTGCTGATCTGGTGACGTAACTATTGCCAATTTCGTTTGGCTTAAAAAAATGCCCCCACTCCCCACTGCCTTATTGTGAGCATTAGCCTATATGGAATGAGGTCAAACATTGCTAAAGAGAAAGAGGCTGCCAATCATCTTTTCTAAATGATAGCCTGGTTGCTTGTTTCCTTAGACAAATCTCTAAGATTGATCACTGCATTTGCTTATTGCTGTTAGCACCTTATCGATACCATCACTACAACAGACATTTTCAACCACTTTTTCAGATGGATGACCCATCACCATCAATAGCTTCCATGTGGAGCAGTAGTTCCTGGCCCGCGGTGGGGAAGTGCACTATCTGTAGGGAGAGGAGGTGCATGTAGTTAGATAAACTGCAGTGGTTCTGCTCTCGGTCACCCCTTGCTTGCCATCCCACACTTCAGTACCCCTCCAGTCCCACCTCCCCTGCCACACACACCTTGAGAACCTGATGGCAAGGGTCCAAGATGGCGTAACTTGGCCCAATTAATTAATTAATTAATTAGTGCCTTTTTTGTTTAGAAAATGAAGTTGATCACTAAATTCATTTTCTAAAAAAAGATTTATTGAGATATGATTTATACACAATACAATTTACCCATGGAGACTGGATAATTCCATGGTTTTTAGTGTAGTTACAGATATGTGCAACCATCCCCATAGTCAGTTTTAGAATGCTTTCATCACTGCAAAGAGAAACCCTCTGCCCTTTAGCTATCAGCCCCTTGTCCCTTATCCCCAACTCTTAGACCCATAGCCTTAAATAACCACTAACAGATTTGCCTGTTCTGGACATTTCCTATGAATGCATCAGATAATTCATGTCCTCTCTCTCTCTCTCCCTCCTTCCCTACCCCCCTACCCCCGCCTCTCTCTCTCTCTCTCTCTCTCTCTCTCTCTCTCTCTCTCTCTCTCTCTCTCTCTGTCTCTCTCTCTCGTGTCTGTGTATGTGAATGGCTTTCTTTCCTTAGCATAATGTTTTCAAGTTTCGTTCCTGTTGTAGCATGTACAGTACTTCGTTTATTTTTGATACTCCAGGGTATGGCTATGTCATATTTGTTTATGCATTTTCGTTCCTCTGTTGAAGGACATTTGTGTTCCCTCTGCAGTCTTTTCCTCCTTTTCGTGTCTTTGCAGCTCAGCTATGCAGTGCGTCAAATCATGTAATTATTTTGGATGAAGTTAATGGATCTTAGTGGCTATCCGTGTACCAAATTAACTTAAGAGAGTGGTATAGCTTAGAGAATTATAAACAATAATGTTGGTTATGGTAACATAACCAACAATATGTAGAGCTAATGAGTTTCAAATGCTAAAAAGTGAAGTAGAGCCAGCAAAACTGAAATGAGTTTTCAGTGCTAAGAACTGTCCAGGTTTCTTGGAATACTAGAGCCAGTTCGCCTGTTCCTATCCCTGCAGCTAGCCAGCATTGACACTTTATTTGCAAACTGAAGAACAGGTAAGGATTACATTATCAAGAATTTCTAAAAATAAATTATTTACTTATATTTAACAGTCATTTGCAGCTTGAGCAAACATTTATCTTAAGGTACATAGCAGCTTTTAAAGCGTTGCCAAAATATTTGGGTGAATAGACTTTTTTTTGTCTTGGCAGAGTGTACATAAACATATGATGCTTTGCTTAAATATTCATAGACTCCCAGCTTGCAGTACAGTAACTTAATAATAAAATATTTTGAAGAGGGAGCGATGCTGTGGAGCTTGTGATACCACTAATGGATTTGAAGAGGATGCTAATGCATTGTAGGAGGAAGTGAATTGAGCTCTCGTGTGTAAAGGAGGATTATAAAATATAATTATGAAAAAGCAATAGTGGCAGGCTTGAGGAAGTTCTGTTGATGTGTGGGTACTACAAACGACATGTTTTGTTGATGAGAAAGAGGCTTAGATGGATATTTACTGTGCCAGCAATCTTCTCTCTCCGGAAACATGAAATGCATTATAGAAATGGCCATTTTGTGAACTCCAGAGTGAAAATTAAATAGTGTAAGATGGAGGCGGACAAGACCCATGCAGCTTTTCATTTCGAATAGCAGTTGTCTAGGAAGGCGAGGTTTTCACATCAAGAGTTTTGTGAAGACACCAGAAGAAAAAAAAGTGATATGATTGTCAAAGTAGAGGGAAAACTTTTATTTTTGTTGTTAAAAAGAAGCTTAAGGAATTCTAGAAAATTAAATAATTCATGGCATCCTTCACGAAATGGAGGAAACATGAAGACTTTTCTGAATATCATTTCCTGGGTGCAGCTTTGAGAACTTCTTATAAATTGTGGGCATCGTGCGGGCAACTCGACTGGGGCATACAGTTACAATTTTGACCTTCCTTAGTTTCCAGTCCTAATCTCATTGATTTACCTAAGGCTCTGCCCCCTCAGGCAAAAGGAAGAAATGTTCTCAGAATATTAGTCTAATACTTGCAGAAAAAAATATACGATGCCCAATAATTCAATCGAGGTAAGAACATTGAAGACACAGATCATAATCTATAGCCCCTTTCCTTCCTGGGAAATTATTATGTTTGAAACAGGATTTCCCTCTTTCTTAGGCAGGTCTTGAACTCCTGGCCTCAAGTGATCTTCTCACCTTGGTCTCCCAAATGCTTCTAGGTGTAAGCATCCATGCCTGGCTAGAAATTCTTAGATATGAATTTAATTCCTAATGATAGTAAAGCTCAGTGTTTTACTCCAATCTATTTCTTTTTCTTTTTTTGAGACCAAGTGTCCCTCTATTGCTCAGGCTGGTCTTGAACACCTGGGGTGCAGGACCCCCCTGTCTCAGGCTTCTGGGTAGGTGGGATTACAGGCACTCACCACTGTGCCAGGCTTACTTCAGTCTTTAAACAAGGGCGATAAATAAAATAGGAATAAAGTTTATTTTTCCGAAGCACATAAGAATGTTGCCCTTTTATGGAGCTATTTGGGAGGATACGTGAGTGCTCTAATAATTTTTACATTGTTTAAAACATTTATGAAATGCTATAATTCTCTAAATAAATTGTTTAAAAATTACAAAAAAATTAAAACACAGAAAAGTATATGCAACACCACGTTTAAATAATTGTCAACATTTGCCATATTTAGTTCAACTCCTCTCTCTGCCCCGCTCACTTTCACACACACAGACTCACACACACACATTTTATACAAACAGCACCCCATGGGTACATCTACGTTTTCACCCTCAGGGGAAGACTTTTTTGAGAAATTGATGTGAACTTTTCCCAGGCATTTTCGAATTTTTTTGAAACTTATAAATGCATGAAAACTTACAATATGATTTTAAAATGTATATTTTTAATATCCCCCTGAAAGTGTCCTTTTGTAACATTGTTTTCACTCAGGAATATGTTTTAAGGTTTGTGTAGATATATATTCCTCTATTTAAACTGCCATATAGTATTCCGTTGTATTAACAAAGCACAGATTTTTTCATGAATTATTTCCCTGAAAGGGTATATATAACTATCAGCATATTTTATAAATTAACAGCTATTCAGGCTTTTATAACATTTTAATTAATATCCTTTGCTCATTGTTTGACTGAAACTTTTTTTCATCATTCTATATTTTGTTTAAAAATTTTTATTCAATAACGTATCTTGGAGATATTCCATCTGGACACAAACATCAGCTTCATTCATTTACTTACACATAGTGTGAAGCCATTGTAATTTAAGCATTCCCCTTCTGATGAACTTTTAAAAAAATTATACTTTAAGTTCTGAGGTACATGTGCAGAGTCAGTATACATGTGCCATGGTGGTCTGCTGCATCCATCACCCTGTTATCTACATTAGGTAATTCTCCTAATGCTATCCCACCCCACCCCAGCCCCCCACCACCCCCCGACAGGC
Organism: Leontopithecus rosalia; assembly: GCA_028533165.1. Classification (NCBI taxonomy): domain Eukaryota; kingdom Metazoa; phylum Chordata; class Mammalia; order Primates; family Cebidae; genus Leontopithecus; species Leontopithecus rosalia. The sequence continues at coordinate 8,156,788 of CM052651.1, forward strand.
CCCTGTGTGTGGTGTTCCCTTCCTGTGTCCTGTGTTCTCATTGTTCAACTCCCACTTATGAGTGAGAACATGCGGTGTTTGGTTTTCTGTTCTTGTGTTATTTTCCTGAGAATGGTGGTTTCCAGCTTCATCCATGTCCCTGCAAAGGACATGAACTCACCCTTTTTATGGCTGCATAGTATTCCATGGTGTATATGTGCCACATTTTCTTTATCCAGTCTATCACTGATGGGCATTTGGGTTGATTTCAAGTCTTTGCTATTGTGAACTGTGCTGCAATAAACATATGTGTGCATGTGTCTTTATAATAGAATGATTTATAATCCTTTGGGTATATACCCAGTAATGGGATTGCTGGTTCAAATGATATTTCTAGTTCTATATCCTTGAGGAGTTGCCACACTGTCTTCTACAATGCTTGAACTAATTTACACTCCCACCAATAGTGTAAAAGTGTTTCTGTTTCTCCACATCCTCTCCAGCATCTGTTGTCTCCTGACTTTTTAATGATCACCATTCTAACTGGCATGGGATGGTATCTCAGTGTGGTTTTGGTTTGCATTTCTCTAATGACCAATGATGATGAGCTTTTTTTTCATTTGTTTGTTGGCTGCATAAATGTCTTTTTTTTTTTTTTTTGAGACAGAGTTTTGCTGTTGTTACCCAGACTGGAGTGCAATGGCACGATCTCGGCTCACCGCAACCTCCGCCTTCTGGGTTCAAGCAATTCTCCTGCCTCAGCCTCCTGAGCAGCTGGGACTATAGGTGCGCACCACCATGCCCAGCTAATTTTTGTATTTTTAGTAGAGACGGGGTTTCACCTTGTTGACCAGGATGGTCTCGATCTCTTGACTTCATGATCCACCCGCCTCGGCCTCCCAAAGTGCTGGGATTATAGGCGTGAGCCACCATGCCCAGCCAAATGTCTTTTTTTGAGAAGTGTCTTCATATCCTTTGCCCACTTTTTGATGGGGTTCTTTCTTTTTTTCTTGTAGATTTAAGTTCTTTGTAGATTCTGGATATTAGCCCTTTGTCAGGTGGGTAGATTGCAAAACCTTTTTCTCATTCTGTAGGTTGCCTATTCAGTCTAATAGTAGTTTGTTTTGCTGTGAAGAAGTTCTTTAGTTTAATTAGATCCCATTTGTCTGTTTTAGTTTTTGTTGCCATTGCTTTTGGTGTTTTAGTCATGAAGTCCTTGCCCATGCCTATGCTCTAAATGATATTGCTTAGATTTTATTCTAGGGTTTTTATGTAAAAGATTTCTTCCTATGTTCTGTATAGTATAAATCATTTGTATTTATATAATACAGATCATAGGATTCTACAGAATAGTACTACAAAGTCTCCCAGTCTGTGGTCTTTGTTTCTCCTTTGTTAAATGGTCTTTTTCATATTGAAATTTTTTAGTTGTAATGGTACGATTTAGCATCTTTCTTTATCGTATTGTGGTGTCATGTTTGTGTAAAAGTTCCCATGTCAGGTGTGATGGCCACACCTATAATTACAGCACTTTGGGAGGCCAAGGTGGGTGGATCACTTTGAACTCAAGAGTTTGAGACCAGCGTGAGGACCATGGCGAAACCTCGTCTCTATAAAAAATACAGAAATTAGCCAGGCATGGTGATGCATGCCTGTAGTTCCAGCTACTTGGGAGGCTGAGGCTGAAGAATCTCTTGAACCTGGGAGGTGGAGGTTGCAGTGAGCTGAGATCATGCCTCTGCACTCCAGCTTGGGTGACAGAGTGAGATCCTGGCAAAAATAAAAAACAAAACCTAAAAAAAATTATCTTTGACCAAAATAGCGTACATTATTCTTTGACGTTTTATTCCAAAATTGCAGCGTTAACGCTTCACATTTAGGTCTTAATCCATTTGTCTGTGTGTGTGTGTTTGTTTGTGTGCATGCATATCTGCAGTGCAAGGTAAGGATCTCATTGCATCTCTTTCCATATGTCAGTAAGTATTTTATCACCATTTAATTGACTAGTCCATCTTTCCCCAGTGATTTGTAAGGGCAGCTCTGTTATACACTAAGCTCATACACATTCAGTAGTCTGTATCTAACAATGGAGTAGAATTGTTCAGCTGTATAGTAAAAGCATTTTATTTTATAAGAAACTATCAAACAGCTTTTTTTATTTTTGAGACAGAGTTTCACTCTTGTTGCTCAGGCTGGAGTGCAGTGATGCTATCTTGGCTTACTGCATCACTGCAATCTCTGCCTCCCGGGTTCAAGAAATTCTCCTGACTCAGCCTCCCAAGTAGCTGGGATTACAAGTGCCCGCCACCACACCTGGCCAATTTTTGTAAGTTTAGTAGAGACGGGGGTTTTACCATGTTGATCAGGCTGGTCTCGAACTCCTGACCTCAGATATTCTGCCTGCCTCAGCCTCCCAAAGTGCTGGGATTACAAGCATGAGCCACCACGCCTGGCCACAAACAGCTTTATATGGTGACTGTACAATTTTGAATTCCCACAGGAACTCTATGAGAGTTTCAGTTGCTCTATATTTTCACCAGCACTTGGAAAGGTGAGAATGAGTTTGTAAGTTACTTGTTGATGAATTTTTAATATTAGCTTTGTAAAAAGTGTGCAGCAGTATCTCATTGTGCTTCAGGTGTTTGCCATCTATCCTTATTTTTTGATAATGTGTTCTTTCAGATTTTTGTCCTTTCTTTTATTGGTTTGTTTTCTTATTGTTGTGTTTTGAGAGTTTATGTATATTCCAGATACAAGTCTTTTGTCAGACATGTGATTTGCAAATATTTCTTTCTCAGTTGGTAGTTTGCTTTACATTCTCCTTTGTATTTCACAGAGCAAACAATTTTAATTATGACAAAGTCCAGATTATCATTTTTTTCTCTTTTATTGGTTGTGCTTATGGTATTGTGGCTAAGAATTCTTTGCTTAACCCAAGGTTAAAAGTGTTTTTTTTTCTGTTTTATTTTAAAAGTTTTACAGTTTTACATTTTACTTTTATACCCATGATCTGTTCTAAGTTAATTACAGTAATAGGTGTGAATATAGGTTGGTCAGCTTTTGAATACAAATGTCTAATTATTCTAACAACATTTGTTGAAAAGCCCATTCTTTCAAAGGGTTGCCTTTGTATCTTTGTAAAAATCAGTTGGCCATATTTGTGTGCATATATTCTGATACTATAAGCTTAGCCTTGATAACCATACCTTTATCAAATCACATAGTATGCATCCTCCAACTTCGTAATTTTTCAGAATTTTTCTTTTGGGATTTTGATTGGGTTCATATTAAATCTATAGATCAATTTGAGAAAAAATTTTCATGTTAATATCAAGTTATTAAATACATGAACGTGATATATCTCTTCATTCTGTATAGATTTGTTTAATTTCTTTCATCAGTGTTTTGCAGTTTTTAGCATACAGATTCTGCATAGAGATATTAGAGAAACAGGTACTGGACCCTTGGGGAGCTGTCAGGATACAGGTAGCAGCTGCAGGGGAACTCAGGTGGAATGAGGGGCATCAAGAGTACCTAGATTTAATTTGCCTATGGCTAGGTTTAATTTTCTAAAGCCAATCTGAGAAGCCTTGTTTTTCAGCTGTTGGTTTTTGTCTATCTACATTTATTTGAATTTGTGTTGCTACATCCTGCTTTTATGCTGTTTATTTATTACATTTTTCTTGGCTTTTTTTCCCCCTATGGGTATCTACTAAATGTATTAAATTTTGTTTGTCTTCATTTTCTTTCCCTTTTCTACTGTTTTGGAAAATAAAGATTTTATTTGTATCTTCTTAAAAGCCACCCTTAAACTTTGAATAAGAAATCTTTAACTTAGCCTAAAGTCAAGTATTGGTTATCTTTAACTTTCTCAAGACAAAAGAAGCTAAACTTTTTAATCTGCAAATCTCTCATGCCATAGATGAGTAATTTTCATATACTTTAAATTATACTTTGTCTTATACTTAGCTGGTGTTATTTTATGAAGTCCATACTTGCATATTGATTAATTTAGTTAGCATTGTTTATTGTATCTCCTTCAATTTAGGGTCAATTATCGTTTTCATTAAATTTTACTTAGCATTTCTTTTAGTGAACATTTATAAATAGTACATTTCCTTTCCTGCCCACCTTCCT
>CM052651.1:8169353-8182162 GCA_028533165.1 Leontopithecus rosalia
AGCTCTACACACTGGGGTCTGTTGTGGGGGAAATAGGGGAGGGTCAGTGGGGGGTGGGGAGTTGGGGAGAGATAGCATGGGGGAAATGCCAGATATAGGTGAAGGGGAGGAAGGCAGCAAATCACACTGCCACGTGTGTACCTATGCAACTATCTTGCATGTTCTCCACATGTACCCCAAAACCAAAAAATGCAATTAGAAAAAGGGAAAAAAATAAAAAGAAAAAGTAGATATGTGAAAGATCATTTAGAGAAACAGTAGAAATTTGATAAGATCTCATGATTGTTGCTATTGCTCAGATTATATTGGGCTCCATGTTTCATAAAGGACAAAGCACATATAATCTCAGCACAAAAACAATATAGGAAATCCAGTGGGTTAGATGGTATTTATTGAATAGTAATTATAGAGGCTACAACTTATTCTGGAAAGACAATTGCAATAAATCCTGGGAGGAATCTGTCATTTGGATTTTTATGGAAGGGACAGTGGGTCATGTGATCAATGATGTGCCCAGTTATTTTGTAAAAGATAAATGTTTCTTTCATAAATGGAAGGCATTGTGTATTGACTATGAAAGTTGAGGTTATAACATGAAATGGCAACTCAGAGAAGGCATTTTTCTAAAATTTGGATTACTGGAGTTGATGATCAACTAACTGATCACGTTTCTGATAATCAAACTTAATTCAGTGAGTTTCCTCCTGCTCCTTTGGTTCAAAGATGAGAGTTCCAATCAACTTCACTATCAAAGTTAATCCATGATTAAATTATATAATCTGACTAACGGGAGGATATTTTTCATTGTTTAATAAAAAGAAATTTATAAGTTTTAGATGCCACACATTCCAATCTTGTGAATTATTTGGATGTCAATTTCAGCCTTACTGATGGAGGTAGGCTGTGAGAATAGTTATAAACAAAGCCATTACTGTTTTTAAAATAGAATTTAGTCTCTTTACATGCTTGAGCAAATACACAGAGAAGATGCTAGCATTCTGGACACACAATATAAAAGGAAGCTTTTTTTTTACCTAAAAAAAATGCAAGCACTGGTTTTACCAATTAGACAACTAAACCATCGAAGAGCCACATGAGACATCTGACTTCAGAAGCATGCTGTATCCTTCTTTGGGGCTCACGGATGTGAACTGGCTTGTGAGAAACAATGTTGTTTAACCGTCAGCCCCAAAGTCAGATAAACCTAAATTCAAATCCCAGCTTCATCATTTATTATCTGTGGGACCTTAGGCAAATTACTCTTTTAATTCCAAATTTTCTTATTTATCAAGTATGTACAAGGGTGCTATGTGGTTCAGAATGCTATTGTGAGACTGATATGAGGCATTACACTTAGTGCAGTGCTAAGTATGCGGTGGTGCTTAATACTCTTATTTATAATTATGAAGCGAAAAGTATTCTTCCAGGTATCTGAATGAATTGACCTATTTTAAAAAATATTCTCCGACTTGGAAATTTTTGTAAAATACAATACTTTTATTTTAACATGACTGATGCCAAACTGTTATTTCTGGTAACAGTTAGCCTCCAGGTACAGCTATTTCTGAATATTACCCTTAGCTGGTATTCATAAGTCCATTTCATCCGCGTAGGAGAGGATCTGCTAATTTTGTTGTTCTAAGGATCGGCCCACTTTCATATAAGATTTTGATTAAGTTACTTAAAATACAGAAAAGAGGGATAAGACTTTATCCTACTGACTTTAGAGACTCTTTGGTTGCTAGCTGAGGTTTAGAAAACGAATGTTAGGCAGAGTAGGTTTAGGTGAGCAACTTCCATACAGAGGGCGGGTTTTATGTACTGTGTTTAAAAAGAACTCGTAAGTTCAGAAATATTATTGTGCTGTAGTTAGGACCCACGTTATTGTTTCATTCAAGCTGGTAAGCCTGTGTGTGTGTGGGGGGGGGTGGGTGTGTGGGTGTGTGGTGTGGGTGTGTGTAAGGTGGACTGAAATGGGGGAATCTGGAGTCAGTATTTTTATGTATGCAGTAGTTATCCTTTGAAAGGATTGTTCTTCGGTCAAAGATACCACTTTAAACCAGAACAGCAGATCCTTTCAGGACACTCCAGGGAATGGAGAGAAAGGGGATGTATATTTATGTTTTTCTTCTTTGGGGCATAAGCTGTTCACAAGACTCATCCCTACTCACAGAGCCTTTCTGATTCTATTTAAAATAACAAAGAGGGGCTGGGTGCAGGGGCTCAAGCCTGTAATCCTAACACTTTGGGAGGCCGAGGTGGGCGGATTACTTGAGGTCAGGAGTTCGAAACCAGCCTGGACAACACGGTGAAACCCTGTATCAACTAAAAATATAAAAGGAAAAAAAATAGCTGGTTGTGGTGGAAGGCACCTGTAATCCTGCTTCTCGGGAGGTTGAGGCAGGAAAATCATTTTTCAAACACAGGAGGCAGAGGTTGCGGTGAGCTGAGATCATGTCGCTGTGTTCCAGCCTGGGTGACAGAGCAAGACTGCATTTCAAACAAACAAACAAATGAAAAAGAGGATGAAAGAACATATAATAATACGGCCAACATCAAACAAGGGTAGGAAAATTTAAAGTGACAGTGACAGTAACAATATCATTCTTTTTTTTTTTTTTTTTGAGACGTAGTTTCGCTCTTGTTACCCAGGCTGGAGTGCAATGGCCCGATCTCGGCTCACCGCAACCTCTGCCTCCTGGGTTCAGGCAATTCTCCTGCCTCAGCCTCCCGAGTAGCTGGGATTACAGGCACGCGCCACCGGGCCCAGCTAATTTTTTTGTATCTTTAGTAGAGACGGGGTTTCACTATGTTGACCAGGATGGTCTCGATCTGTTGACCTCGTGATCCACCCGCCTCGGCCTCCCAAAGTGCTGGGATTCTAACTTAATGACTGGCCCGGCGCGGTGGCTCACGCCTGTAATCCCAGCACTTTGGGAGGCCGAGGTGGGTGGATCACAAGGCCAAGAGATCGAGACCATCCTGGCCAACATGGTGAAACCCTGTCTCTACTCAAAATACAAAAAATCAGCTGGGCATGGTGGCGCGTGCCTGTAATCCCAGCTACTCGGGAGGCTGAGGGAGGAGAATTGCCTGAACCCAGGAGGCGGAGGTTGTGGTGAGCCAAGATCGCGCCATTGCACTCCAGCCTCGGTAACGAGAGCGAAACTCCGTCTCAAAAAAAAAAAAATATTGACCAACTAGTCAAGCAACCAAACAGAAATCTCCACTAATGACCAAGAAATGCCCTTATACACATTGAAAATGGAAGAACAATCTTTCAAATGCACTGTGCATTCAATAGTAAAGCTGGTGTGTTCACAGTGACCACCGTAGAGTGAATTCTCCTGGCTGGAAGCATGCTAGATATTTTATAAGCATTAGTTGTAATCCTTGCAATCTTCAGTATCCATTGAGAGGAAAGGAGTTTTAATCCCATTTAACAGATAAAGATCAATGCCACCAAGAGCAATGTCCAATCTGGTGAAAAATGTTTTTGAGACTCCTGGAAACTGTGTAGCTTTTTTTTCAAAGGTAGAACAGTCAAACCTACAGCTTGCCTTGTACCCCTGAACAGTCAAACCTACACATGGGCTTCCTTTCTCCTTGTCACTTGTCACCTGATGGATGAAGTGAAATGCAAAAAGTTCTGCTGACTCATGGGCTTCTCTGGGTAGACCATGGGTTGGCAAACTAGAGCCCACAGGCTGTATCCTGGCTGCCTCCTGTTTTTCTGTGGCCTGTGAGCTACGAATGGTTCTTTTATTTTTAAATGATTGAAAAAAGGTCAAAAGAAGAATAGTATTGGATGTTAAGTGATAATTATACATAGGTCAGATTTCAGTGTCCGTAAACAAAGTTTTATCAGAGCACAGCCAAGCTCACTCATTTACATATTGTTTATGGCAGCTTTGGGGCTGCAATGGCAGTTGAAGAGTTGCAACAGAGACCGGACGGCCCACAAAAGCAAAAATATTTACTTTTTGGTCTTTTCCAGAAAAAGAGTGCTTAGTCCTGTTGTAAGACTGTAAACTCGCAGAGGACAGAAACAAGGTATGCAGCAGACATGGGATCCCTGGAGTCCAGCACTGTACCTACACAGTGAACTGCAAATATAGTTGATGTAAATGAACACATGAATAAACAAATGAATAATCCACCAAGTTTTCAAGAACTTATCTTTTTTGATTTCCTTTGCAACTTATTTTTGTGAATTATCTGCCAGAACTGTTTCCCAGAAGCGTGTAGGATTTGCTAACCTCAAGTTGTAGAGTTTCTGTGGCGTTACCCGAAGGAGAACTGAAAGGTTCCTTGCACATAAAATCAATCTTTCATCCTACTTGCCCTTCCAGTCATATTCACATCCCTTAAATGTTTCTTTCTGTGATTTTATCAGAAGATACTGTTTTACAGATGGTCATTGCTGGAGTACATTTATTTTCTCAGAGATGAGGGTATCTTTTTTATTTATTTAAAAAGTCATGTTGGGCTCTGAGGGAGGACGAAGATGGGGCAAAGAGAGAGGAGGTTAAAGGTTATGCAAGGTCCAGATCAAGGGCCCCGAGGCAGATGATGGAGAGGTGGGAGCTCCCAGGGGATCCTGGTAGAAGCTGGGTGGGACTTGTGGAGTGGTGTGAGGGTCCTGAGTGCATGCATGCAGAAGGGAGACCAGGGACCATCAAGGGAAGGCTTTGATTGGTGATTAGTGAGAATTTTGCCCAGCACATGTCCTGTGGTCACAATGCTGAAGGACAGACAGAGGTAGGTTCCAGGCCTGTGCTGCATTCACATGGATGACAGGTAAGCTGTGTTCTTGTCTCCAGCCTGTCACCTCAGTACTATAGAGCTCCTTGTCCAGATGTACATATTTGGTCCTAAGAGAGTGACTAAAACAAGGTAAAGGAGGGAAGGGAGGTGAAAGGGCTTATTAATGAGAGAGTTGTGATGTTTGCAGTGTGGAAGACATTTTTACCTGGGTTCCTACTAATGACTCTTATTTTAAGTCCTAATTTGTCTCCCAGAGCTGCAAACAGCTGTCTGCACTGAAGTGCTTTGACACATGATTGTACTGTACACTGGGTTGCTCATTTAATCAGCTGTGGTGCTGCTCTTCACATAGAACATGTCACATTTGACAGATTTATCAAAAGACTCTGGGCTCTATTTTCCACAGCCCTGTGGAACCCTTTCCCATTAGTGATGGCAGGAGTGATGTTTATGCATGAAGAGAGACTGTTCGATTGGGCAATCGTAGCCCTCCACGGCAGGCGAAAGCACAGCTCCACTTATCAAGTGGGGCTAATAGGGGATATTCATATGCACTGGAGAATCAATTCTCCTTACATGGACCTCTGCTACAAAAATAATTGCTACTCACTGGTGGTAAAGACCTCAGCAATGTCAGAGCCTTAATGGTGAGATTAATGCTCTACTGCTCCCAGGCTCGGCCATTTCTCTACAACCAGAAAAAAAAAAATACATATTCCTGGCCTGAGAGCTTGGTGAGACATTTTTCCGGTGAAATCCAGAGCTGTGCTGATTTGCTATACAATTGAGTAAATCTTTTCTCTGTAGATAATTTTCTCTTTGTAGACTTTAATTAGGTTGAAGCAACCAATGAATAGCTTGGAGTCCAGTCCCAGATTCTGCTACCTAAATATACATGCTCTTTAGGAGCTCAGTATTTTCAGCTTTGAAATAATGCAGCCACATTAGGTGGTTTCTAAGTACTTTGCTCATGTGTCTGTTACGCAGGTATCATGATATATTGAAAATAAGTTTGATCTTTGGTTGGTTTTTTCTTCCCTACCGGATTGTTATTGTAGTTCTTAATTTATTCCAAAAACCTAGCCCAATATAAATTTATCTCAAGAGATACATATATCACAATGTGGGTGGGCTTCATCTAATCAACTGAAGATCTTAATCTGATACAAAGGCTAGGGACTTGGTATATATTACACAAGCACACACACACACCCTTCAGTATACATAATGTTTTATATATTATATATAGAACATATAACTATATATAATTACTTATATTTATTGAGAGGCTCAATAAATACTTTTACTGAAAATAAAATTTTACGCTCTTATAAGTCATTTGAACAATGATGAAATTCCTTAGAACGATATATTTATTCTCTTCCTTGTATCAGCAAAATTTTCAAGAAAAAATTAATGGAATTGAATTTATTCCACTAGTATCATTGATATTATGTTACTATATTATATTATAAAGTATTCAATAAAGTAAGGCTTGTTGGGAAAAACAAATGAAGTTTCATACTTTTCTCCTTAACCAGGAAAGTTGGCTTCCAGTTTACTATAGGCAAGAGTAGTCAGAGAAGAATTCATAGATGAACCTGATTCAGTAGACTAGGAAGAACTTGATTTGATCTGTTAAGGATAGTTATGCTTGGTGAACAGGCAGATAAAAATGGGGAAGTCGTTGTGGACTGCAAGAAATTAAAAGCTACACAGCATGAGTAGTATAGAGTCGGTAGAAGAAGGAAGTGACATGTTGATTGTAGCTGAAGTTGCAGCTGGAGAATTGAAGGAAACAGGGTTAAGTGTGTTGGCCAGGTGATAAGGGTCTCACTTGAAACCGAGGAATAATTTAGATTTACTGCAGCAACCTCAAGATCACCATAGGAATTAATAGTGCTTTCTGAAAAGTAGTTTCATAGTGAAAGCTGGCTTGGAGACAAGGTACTTTAAAACATTCACCTGATTCAGAAAAACAGATGAAATCTTGTACCTTTTTCTTTAACCGGGGAGGTTGGCTTCCTACCACTGTGGAATAACTACATTCAGACTGATGTTTTAACTTCTGTTAATGAGTAGAATGTTTAGCAAAATTACATACATATGATGCCACTTCATCATCTGATTGAGTCATTTTGCTTTTTTCCTAAGTTCTCTCTGTTTTCCCAAATGTTTGGGTTTTCATGATTAATTTTATGTGTCAGATTGGCTAGGCTATGGTGCCCAGATATTTGACCAAACACCAATCTAGATGTTGCAATGAAGGTATATATATTCCTGGCCTGAGAGTTTGGTGAGATGTTTTTCAGGTGAAATCCACAGCTGTGCTCATTTGTTACGCTATTGAGTAAACCTTCTCTCTGTAGCTAATTTTAATCAGTCGAGTGCTCTGTTTCACTCCAACGCTACCGATTTAGGCGGAGGTTGAACTGAGTCAAGATAGGGCCACTGAACTCCAACCTGGGAGACAGAGCAAGACTCTGTCTCAAACAAACAGACTGGTAGAGTTTGAGTGAAGCAGAATACCATCCACAGTGTGGGTGAGCTTCATCTAATCAGCTGCAGGTCTTAAAGGAAATGAAATTGCCTGAGACGGAGGAAATTCTGCCTGGAGACTGCCTTTGGACACAAGCTGCAACATCAGCTCTTCCGTGGTTCTCAGGCCTGCTGGACTACTCTGCAGATTTTAGATGTATCATTCTCACACCATATGAGGCAAGTCCTAAAAATCAATCTCTCTGTCTCCACCTGCTTGCGTGCACACACACACACACACACACACAAACACAACTTTCTCACACACCCTATTTGGTTTCTTGATGCAATATTTTGAAGACAGGTGATGAACTTGGAAGTCCCTGCGTCATGTCATGTTTTTCTGCCTTGGTCCCATTCCCTCTGTCAACCTTAAACTTGAATATTTCTTCTACATCATTTCTGTTTTTCACTCCTGGAGTCTTAGAGAAAGACATTTCTATTTTCGGGGTCTCCAGTAAAACACAGGTTTGAAATACCACTTTCGTGAAAGCGATATCCTTTTTCTTTCTTCTTTTAGTGATAATTTTTTTGAAAACAGTGTCTTGACCTATTTCCACTCTGTCTTGTTGCCTTCTCCCCCTCACCTCCCTCTGGAACTCACTTGATCCAGACACGTGGATGTAGAATGGGTACTGTTCTGAAATACTGTTTTGTTTATTCTTTTATTCTGGAGAAACATAGAAAGCTTGATTTCACTGAAACGAGAGTAAAGACCCATTCCTAGAATCTGCCGCAGAATAATCTCCTACCTTGTGGAAATAGTGAAAATAGATAATAAATGTGCTAAAATGAGAGCTGTTAGGCGGTTGATGCCAGCATTTGTAAACACTGGGCAGCTAGTTCTCTACTTAGGAGAACTATTTTTGCTTCAGTCTTCCTGCTCTGCTTTTGACCATATAAACTCATGCCTTGGATTTTGCTTGGAGCCATGTGTCTGATTACAGATAAAGAGGAACTGCTGGAAAGTAGGACATACTTTGGGTTTTTGCTTGTCATCTATGCTCTTTTTTTCCTGTGTATGTTTTGCAATTTTGAAGTTAATGCATATTCACTGCAAAAAAGACTCGAAAAATTAAACAGTGCCAGCCATAATTTAACAGTATATAAATAACAATTGTTAAGTTATAGTATGTATTCTGTGTGTGTGTGTGTGTGTGTGTGTGTGTGTGTGTATGTCAGAGAGAGGGAGAGAGAAAAAAAATAGGTCTAAAGTGCTCTTTAAATAAATGTAATCTCTGCCAGACGCAGTGGCTCATACCTGTAATCCCACAACTTTTGGAGGCTGAGGCGGTGGATCACTTGAGGTCAGGAGTATGAGACCAGCCTGGCCAATATGGGGAGAACCTACCTCTACTAAAAATACAAAAGTTACCTGCCTGTAATCTCAGCATTTTGGGAGGCTGAGAGGGGTGGATCACAAGGTCAGGAGTTCAAGATCAGCCTGGCCAAGATGGTGAAATCCTGTCTTTATTAAAATACAAAAATTAGCTGGGTGTGGTGGCAGGCACCTGTAATCCCAGCTACTTGGGCAGCTGAGGAAGGGAATTGCTTGAACCTGGGAGGTGGAGGTTGCAGTGATCCGAGATGGTGACACTGCCCTCCAGCATGGGTGACAGAGCTAAACTCTGTCTCAAAAGAAAAAAAAATTGGCTGGGCGTCCTAGCTCATGCCTGTAATCCCAGCTGCTTGAGAGGCTGAGGCACGAGAAACATTTGAGCCTGGGACACAGAGGTTGCAGTGAGCCAAGATTGTACCACTGCACCCCAGCCTGGACGACAGAGAGAGACTTTGTCAAAAAAAAAATGATAATCTCACATTTTCTTCCTTCCCTTCCCCCTTTTCTCTTTCTCTCCTTTCCCTCACTCCCTCTCTCTTTCTTTCTTTACTTTCTTTCCTCTTTCTTTCTTTCTTTCTTTCTTTCTTTCTTTCTTTTTCTTTCTTTCCTTCTTTCCTTCCTTTTTTCTTTCTTCTCTCTCTTTCTTTTTTAGACAGAGTCTTACTCTGTCACCCAGGCTGGAATGTAGTGGCACACCATGGCTCACTGCAGCCTCAATCTCCTGAGCTGAAGGGATTCTCCTGCCTCAGCTTCCCGAGTAGCTGGGACTACAGGTGAAAGCCACCATGCCTGGCTAATTTTTAAATTTTTTGTAGACACAAGATCTCACTGTGTGCCCAGATTGGTCTCAAACTACTGGGGTCAAGTGATCCTCCTGTTTTGGCCTCTCAAAGTGCTGGGATTACAGGTGTGAGCTACTGCGTTCAGCCTTTCACATTTCTTAACGGGGTAAAATCAAATTTCATCTGACTGCATTGTTGTCCATTTGTTGCAGTTTACTCTTAGTTATTTTTAGTGCCTTCCGCCTCCTTTCTTAGGCTGGAACAGATCAACAGCATTCCCACAATCCAAGAAGTTAGGGTGAGCCTCTGCTCTTCAGTTTATGTAGTGAACTGGAAACTGCGCCTCCCAGTCCCCTTGCCCCATTCCACATGGGGACCTGCTGTGGTTCCCAAATCCATGGGGCTTAATGTTCTGCCTCCAGGGGCCCTCGGAACTTCTGTGGTTTGGATTGACTCACCAAGACCACACTGGGGATTGAAATTCTATCCCCAGTGCAGTGGTGTTGGGAGGTGGGGACCCATAGCAGTTGTTTGGATCACAGGGGATAGATTCCTCATGAATGGCTTAGCATTGTTCCCTTGACAGTGAGTTCTTACTCTGGTTCTCTCGGGAATAGATTAGCTCCTGAGACAGTGCATTGTTTTAAAGCCAGGATACCCTTTGGGTTTTACCTCTTTGAATGTGTTTGCTTCTCTTTGATGGTCTCTGTCATGTCTTGACTCAGCAAGAGAGCCCTTACCAGAAGCCAGGACCATGCCCTTGAACTTCCCAACCTATAGAACCACAAGCAAAATAAACCCCTTTTCTGTGTACATTTCCCGGGTTTGGGTATTCTTTTCTGGCAACACAAAACAGACTAAGACAAGGACACTTAAACTTGCCATCTAGGTGCTCTCACTGTGAACCTTCTTATTCTTTCTTCACATTCCTGAGGAATTTCTCTACTCTTCAAAGCCCTGATTTGTTCATCCCAAATCAGGCCACATTCTCCTTCAGCCCTCAGAAATACTCAACCTGTATTTCCCAGTCATTTGAATCATAGCATTTAAAAACTCACCTAAACAACTTCCTCTTTGAAATGGGCAGATTCCAGGCCCTTATACCCAGCACAGTCCATTTAACTTTCTAGGAGCTAAGACAGTTCCAGTCTTGACATTAACACCTGAAAACTCATCCTCCAAGTGTGCACAAGAAGCTTCGTCTAAAAGCAGCAGAAGAAAACAGATTCGAGTTTTCATATACTATTGCAACAAATGCCCAACACCTGCCAAAATTACAAGTTAAAGATCGAATTGGCTTTTGTTTGACATCCCAGATCTGGGCGGCGTTTCATATAAAATGGAACGTGTGTTCTGCAGAGTGTGACAGAAGAGTTGGGTTTTGTAAGTTGGGAACAAGGAAACAACACCCTGGAAAATGTGGATTGGTTAACCTCTCCTTACTTTAGTTCACCTATCTTGTAAGGGTTAAAGCAGAAGGGACTTCCCTCTTAAACTAACTCAGATTGACTGGGCCCATTCCAATTTGTGGTTGTGATTATCCTGACAATGAGACTTTGCAACTCTGTTATCAAGAGGGAAAAAACTGGTCTGTTTGGTGATCTACCTGGTTTCTTAAAGTTTCAATTTGTTTATGTGTCACTTAGCACAAGTGACTCCATTTTGATTTGGTCTAATCTATAGGAGTGTAATGCAGGTGCTCAGCCCAAAACAATGGCTTCCCATAAATTTGTTTAACGTGCTTCAACTTATTACACGTAAGTAAAACATAATTGGGATGATATTATAAATTCAAGTTTATAACTAATTTTTTCTTTTTCTTTTTTTTTAAGCTAAAATTAGGACTCTTTTCCCATTAAACCTTTTCCCTCAATTAGCATTGGTTAAAAGAAGTGGGCAGGGTGTTAGTTGTTATATGTCCAACTGGCTTATGTTCTTCAGTTAGCTTATCTCAAATGATTTATGAAGAGGTAATATAAATTCCTTATGTGGATACCCAAGTCTTACTAGACAACCAGGAAAAGGCCAGGTTTTCTGTCTCTTGACTCTGCAGGAATCAATTTAGAATCCTCACCTTGAGCTTTGCTTAACCATCGATGTAGTGTTGGGTGATTTTACTTATTCACAAACAAAAGAAGTTGCACCAAGGTGGTCTGCGTTTGCTTTTCCTTTTTCCCATTCTGTGGTGGATTAAAGATGGTCACATATTTTTGATCAGTCCCCTTTGAGAATGAAACTTACTTTCTCAACCCTTGAATCTCACTGGTACTGTGACAGCTTAAGCAATAAAATATGGCTAAGTGATACTGCGGCAATTCTGAGTCTAGCTTTTTTTTTTTTTAATGAGATGGGGTTTCACCATGATGGCCAGGCTGATCTTGAACTCCTGACCTCAGGTGATCCACCCACCTCGGCCTCCCAGAGTGCTGGGATTACTGGCGTGAGTCACAGTGCCCCTGAATCTAGCTTTCATGAAGATTCTAAGGGAGAAGAAATGAAAGCTGCCAAATAAAGATTGGCAGCTTTCATTTCTTCTCCCTTAGAATGCTAGCTCTTGGGCCACCCTCTTGGAATATAGCCCCCATGGCTGTGAGATACTTGTGTCTCCCAGGGAGAAACCCCCTGCAAGACTCCTAGCAGACTGCCCATCTAAGCTGTCAGCCAATAGCCAGCATCAGTTGCCAGTCATGGGAGAGAGTCCTCTTGGTGGTCTTGGATCATCTGAGTGCTTGGATAACTGCAAATCAGCCAACATCAGAACTGCCTAGTCAGTGTGCAGAATCTCAAATGATAATAAAATATTTGTTGTGTTAACCCAATAGCTTTTGGATTAGTTTGTTAGAAAGGAATTCATTTATTTGGTAACGGAAATACATGCTTTTGGTTTCTGTTGCTCCAGGGCCATCGATGTAGTCAGTTGTCTTCAGCCTCACACCAGGTCCATTATTGGTTTTAATATAGCGGAGCTATCTTCTTAACAAAGACTAGTTCAGCTCTAAATATATATATTTTGAGAACTTACTTTGTACCACGCATAATGTGAAATTTTGGGGATGAGTAAGACAAAGTCCAAGTCAGCAAGAGGCAGAGAGTTGAACAGAGAACTTGTAGGTAAATGAGTAATTATGACCAGATCTATTACAGAGATTTTTTATTTCACAAATATTTGAGCATCTATTACATTCCTGGTATCATGCAAGGCATTGGGAACAGATAAAAATAAAATTATTGTTTTGGAGTAATTTATCAACTAGTTGGGAAGACATTAAAAATAGATATTGTTAATATAATGTGGCCATTGTTAGAACTGAAGCATAAAGTTGATGGTAACTTCATGATATTATGTGTAAATTACCTAGCATAGATTGTCTTTTATTTTATTT
>CM052651.1:8182662-8210065 GCA_028533165.1 Leontopithecus rosalia
TAAGCTTTTTGATGTGCTGTTGCAATCTGCTTGCCAGTATTTTATTGAAGATTTTTGCATCTATGTTCATCATGGATATTGGCCTGAAGTTTTCTTTTCTTGTAGAGTCTCTGCCAGGTTTTGGTATCAGGATGATGTTGGTCTCATAAAATGAGTTGGGAAGGACTCCCTCTTTTTGGATTATTTGGAATAGTTTCAGCATAGATTGTCTTTTAAAAGATAGTAAAACCATTTCACATTCAATCCTCTTCCCTTGGTGGTTGAGCAAACTGTATATCCCAAAGATGGCTCCAACAATAACTTCCATCCCCTATACTCTTTGACAGTGTGACTTTGCAACTCTGTTATCAAGAGGACGAGTCTCATTGCACTCCCTTTGAACCTGGGCTGCCTTTCAGAATTTGCTTGTAGCTAGTGGAATTTGGCGAAAGTGATATGTAGACCTTCTGAGGCTGGGCAGGATAAAACCAAGTAGTATCAGCCTTGGTCTCCTAGAAGGTTGTTTTCCAGCTGCTCCATCTCAGAAAGCTTTTTCTGGAGCTCAGCTGCCATGCTGGGAGAAACTCAAGTCATGTGGAAAGACTATGTGCAGGTATGCTGCCTGACTCCAAGCTGGGCTCAGGCCCTTCCTAGAAGAAACCTCCAAGAATAAAAGACTGTGAGTGAAGAAGCTTCCAGGTGATTCCAGCCCCTGACTGGTCGAGTCACCTTCAACCCACTGGAGCCTTCCAAGCTGAGGCCCCAGATGCCCAGGATCACACATAAGCCTCCCCACTGTCCCGTGTTCAAAATTGCAAACCACAGAACCTGTGAGCATAATGGTTGCTATTTTATGTCACTGAGTTTAGAGAGGTTATTTGCACAGCAATACATAATTAAAACAGATGGCATTCAAGAGAGAACTACTTTACAGTGAATCAACTGATTGATTGATTGAGGTGGAGTTCCAGTCTTCATGCCCAGGCTGGAGTGCAGTGGTGTGACCCTGGCTCACTGCAGACTCCACCTCCCAAGGTTCAAGTGATTCTCCTGCCTCAGCCTCCCAATTAGCTGGGATTACAGGTACGTGCCACCATGCCTGGCTAATTTTTGTATTTTTGGTAGAGATGGGGTTTGCCATGTTGGCTCCAGTGGGTTAAAGGTGACTCGACCAGTCAGGAGTTCGAGACCAACCTGACCTCAGGTGATCTGTCTGCCTTGGCCTCCTAAAGTGCTGGGATTACAGGTGTGAGCCCCTGTACCCGGATGAATCAATTATTTTGAATAGTGTCTATGCTGAGGCTCCAATACTCCTGCATACCAGTCTTTCAGTTAACTTGGAAACTGAGAATAACTTTACTCATTAATTAATTGCTGAATTCAGATCACAGGGTTTCGGGAGCTTATACCTGACTAAAATCCTTTTCCATCATGTGTAAAATTATGAGTCTACTTGCTTGAGGAATATTTCATTTCTTTGGATAGGAACTACTTCTCTTTATCTTCAGATTGAGTGCCGGAAGACTTATTTATTTGATATTCATATCATAAATGTGTGAGAGAAAACATTTTTGAAAATGACAAGTGGGAAAATATGCCTTGATACATGTGAAGATGCTGCCTACCTCAAATACAATGTGTTTTGTGGGTTTTATCACTAATTATCATTTATAGGAAGAATTTGTTTATATGCAGAGGATTGGGAAAGATGAGATATTAACTGTAAAGTTCTTTTCCATTTTATTCATTAGTCTTACCACTTACGAACAGTTAAACCATGTACGGTTTCAAGAATGGCAACTTGAAAATTGTCTAAGGAAGATATTCATTTTAATTACATGAATTGAAAGAGGCACTTTTTTTTTTGCTATTTTTCTATCTTATAGTAATTGAGAAATCATTAAAAATTGGAATACAGTTTCATTACATTTACAGGGGGAAAAAAGAGACTGTGTTAATATCCAAAACATTTTCTTTCTTAGACTGTAGTCTTGACAGATGAGATAATTAAATCTGAGTCTCTGTAGTGGTAAAATAGGTGTCATAGAAGGAAAACAAGGAGGTGCACTATATGGTAAATTAATGGATGCCAATTATTTCTTAGAATTGACTGTGTCCTCAGAAAGTGAGAGGACTAGTTAGAAGAGGCAGAGCTGGAGCCTGAGGAGACACCATGCCTCTAAGCTTGCAGGTGCCTTCTCTTTATTGCCACGTGCTGCGGGGCCTGGACAGAGAGACAGAACCCAGAAAACACGCTGGGTACATTGCACGCCGGAAATCCACAATTCTGACAATGAAAGTCTATTGTCTGTAGCGAAAGCATGCTTCAATTTCCCACTTCCTGATTCTTTGCAAACTTCCTAGAATGAAAGGAGTCGGTTGACAAGAGGGAAGCCCAAGGTCTGGGAACTCTTTCAGGTCTCAGGCTTCATAGCATTAATCTTACTGCTTTCTGTCCCAAGATGCGGATTTCCCTGTCATTTTCTTTTAGACCCTTCTGCTTGACAAGTATGTATTTTAGTAAGAACCTCTCAGAATTTACTTGAATTGCCTAATAACATTTCTCCCCCATTAAGACAGGGTCATACTCTGTCCACCAGGCTGGAGTACAGTGGTGTGATCATAGCTCACCGCAGTCTCGAACTCCTGGGCTGCAGCGATCATCCTGCCTCTGCCTCCTGAGTAGCTAGGAGTGCAGACACTCACCACCATACTGGGCTAATTAAAAAAAAAATTTTTGTAGAGACAGGTTGTCACATTGTTGCCCAGGCTGGTCTCAAACTTTTGGCCTTAAGTGATCCACCTGCCTCAGCCTCCCAGAGTGCTGGGATTACAGGTGTGAACCCAATCACAGAGGTAAGAGAACACTGGAATGTAAAGTTAGCTCCATGATGGTTGCCTCTATCACCTGTTCAGGTGGTTCATTCCTTCATTTAGAAGGAACTCTCTCAGCTCCTTCTAAATGAAGAGATAATGGAAGGTGTTGCCTGCAGCAAGAAAAGTAAATATTTAGAATTAATTCATGCCAAAGTGAGTAGGAATTGGTTTACGCTTTTCTACATATCTATCCTTTTGGGATATACACATATATTAAAAGTAATTAAAAAATTATCTATCCTCAGGATTTTTTTTTCTAACAAATCAAAGGAAGTTTTCATTTAATGTGGAATTTAGATTATTTTTGAGGAAGTAATACACCTCTAAGTATTGGTATGTGAGAATACACATTTGCAATATTTTTGTTCCATTAAATTTTTTTTTGAGCTAGCTTGCTTGTCAGTTCAGTCACCGAGCTTCATGAAGCTTTGCTAATTTTGTGAAATTTGGAATAGTGTTTTGCCACTTTAGAGATAATCCCTGAAAGCTTCCTTCTTGCAGATGGCAATAAATCATTCTTTCCACTAAAAGCCTCGATGTCATTTGAAATTTATTACACAGAGCGGGTAGTGGACTTAAAAGCCATTTCACGTGTCTTATTGCTTCAATCATCTAATTTATGGGTTTCAGCTGCAATTGTAGTTGGAAAAAGTATTTTCCTTTCCCTGATCAATATGAGTCTGCTTTTGCATTCATTCCTCACTAGCCTTCCAGGCCTGGTTTCATCCGCTGCCTCTCCTGGATTTTGTGGGTTCTGCAGTCATTTTCCAGTTTCCATCATTCAAGAAAATGCAGGTAGGAAATGGAAAGTAAGTGCCAACAAGGCTGATGTAGATTGACTAAGCTTTCCCAGCTCTTAGCTGCACTTGTCAAAAGATATCTTAGTTATTATTAGTTGAGCAATCTTGCCCTAGGGAGGGAGAAGCTGTCAGAAACTCCTGTGTTTAATATGTACATCTCTGGCTTCATGGAGAGAGTATGAAGGAAGCCGATTAAACGCAGATGAGCTAAGCCTAAGTAACACACACTTAACCCAAAGAAGGATAAGGAATTCATGCTCTTTAATGCCGTATTGGAGGCGGGATTTTTTTTTCTTTTTTTTTTTTTTCTTTCGCAGTGAATAGGAATCTCTCATCATTTCATTTCATGAATTCATTTCATGAATCTCTCATCTCAGTCATTCTCATCACCGTGGTGAAAGATAGTATTAATGGGTTGATAAAGTGAAGAAACAAGTAGGAAAGGCAGTCTCTTTCGCCTGGGTCTCGTGTGAAAAGCACACTTGCGTGGAAATGACGATTGAGCCCCTGCAGTGGCCAGGTCATAGACTGTCTCTGCCACCAGGATGTTCGTAAAAGGTACTGTTGTATTCTCTGATTGCAATGTAAAAAGTGAGATTTGCACCCAAATATTCTTATCCTGAGTTACCATAATTATGTCTTAGCCCCATCGACCTTATGTTTCATTTTGTTCAACCTCATGGGGAAATTCAAAATTTGTTTAAAGCCTATTGCATGCAAGAGACTAAAAGACAATTCCCTCCTATACTCTCTCGTATACGATTCTTAGTCAGCGTTGGGAAGGAAATACGAGTTTGCCTTTTGTACCCGCAAGCTGTGTTCTTTGCTGCTCTTTTAACTTTCCCGAGTGAGTCTCATCTGGGCACCCCTCCTCTTCTGTTCTGTGGCAAAACTCTTGGTTGCCTCCAAAACCGCTATTTCTTTATCTTTTTGCTTGCTTGCTGGAAGAGCTTTCCTCCACAATAGATATTGAAACCTCTTATATTTGCATTCTCATCTTCCTTGCCCTGTGGTATAGGTAGAAAACCCAATCCTGGTGTAAAAGGGTCTGGGGGAGATGTCTGCTAGGGGCTCCTGGGGAATAATTTACCTAGTAAGATACACATGTGGAGGAAATCCCTACCTTTCTCTGTGGATGGGATCATGCCAGCCTGTGACACCCAGAACGGTGTCTTGATAACACAGAGAATGGCAGAGTAGACAGATGAGATCCCGGGGTTTTTTTCAATCTGTTTGCAGATTGAAAACAATGTATTTTTACAGAGACAGCTGGTGTTTAGTAGTTTGGCCAAGTAGTCTGGAATTTCAGGCTCTAAGATGATTATACTCATTTTTTTAAATACGACAGATACTGTTCCTTCTTGGTGGTCCGTGTTCCCTTTGAGTTAAATCATCTCCTCAGCTTAGGCTGAGAGATGAAGACAAAAGCTCCGTGATCCAGATCCCACTACAAGTTTGCTCTCTGTGCCCGGCCTGGTGGTGCACTTGTAGTCCCAGCTACTCAAAAGGCTGGAAAAAAAACCGGAAACATCTGAGCATGTATTTAGTTGAAGTCAATAAGTGTTCAACATTTCCTCCAATTAATCCAGGAGCAGGGATGCTTTCTCCTGATGATTTCCCAGACAAGATCTTCAGTAATAATGAGGTAAAAGGTTCAAAAGCCTGTGAGACGCACTACAATAGAAGGTTGACGCTTTTTTTTTTTTTTTGCCAGTCATCTCGATCCAAAAGAAGACACACATTCTCAGGGAATGTGCCCAATAACTGCTGGTTTGGAATCCGTGACCTTCTCCAGATCACTGGGCATCATTCACCTTCCCAGAGAAGCTCATCTGTGGAGTCCTCTTCTCCATTTCTCTGTTTCTCTGGCCTCTCGCTTCTCTAATTAAGCACTCATAATTTATGGAAGGCTGGAGAAGCAGTTAACCTTTTTTTTCTTTCTTCTGTGACTCTCTTTGGAAATTGCAAATTAGTTTCCATAACATAGCTCTGCAGTTTTCCTAATTCTGTGATTCTATTTACCTCAAGATGAGCAATGAGAGGAGGGAGAAGAGGACACCAGCACAATCCAGGTGTCTATGTTGAGTGTGAACACCTTTGCATCTTTATGAAACCCAATCAGATGTTTCTGTTCCTTAATAGTTTCTATTTCATTGTGTCACATCAATGTGTATAGATGCTTTGTCATATCAAGAAGTATTATCTTTTTCAAAGTTAATAGGGTTCCAAGGAACTGTACATCTGTGAATCTGGAGTGTAAAATATGACGTTAAAATAAATGCCTTAGATTTTTACTTTAATTTATTGTAAATATCCCACAGATAGCCAGTGGATAATTTATAGTTTTTATCTTTTTGTTCATCACATTGTACAGAATTGCCAGAAGATAATCTCTTAATATGAACTGTGAAGTGTAATTTGGCCCCCAACCATCACTTTGGACCATAATACACTTTTATTTTTCCTTTTTGATCTCAGTGCCCCTTTGTGACATGTGAATCTAGCTTTTTCTGTGTTTAAGTCAAACTTCCCACATTTCTTGCTCATTAGCACTTAGGCCATAGATACTCTTGTAGGCTAAAATTATTTAAAATTATTTATCGCTAAAAATTTCAAGCATCCCACATCTGGGGGCTATTAGTAGAAAGAAATAAGTGGTATCTAAATATATTTTTAAAATTATAAGTAGCAGGAAATTTGGGGAGTGCAGGAAAAGTAGAGAGAACCAGATAATAATCATTTGCAGTTCACCGTCCAGGGGTGACTACTCTAGATGACTTGTTTCATTTGCTTCCCATCTTCTTTGCAATGTACATATTTGAGATATATGAATATATTTATGCACCTGTACCTGTCTGTTTATAGAGAGGAAGATGGGAAGAGGGACTGTGTTGGTTTTCCTCAAACAGTAAGTCTTAGGTTGCTATTTGCTTCACAAACTCACAAACAGAGCCTTGCTTGTTTGGTATGTCTTTATTATTTTGTTTTATTCAGTTTGCTAATATTTTATTAGTGACTTAGGAATCTGCCCATTAATCTTCTAAATCTTCTACTGTGTTAACCTATTATTTACCTGACTGTTTTATAAAAATAGAAATTAAAATGCTTAGAATCACTTACTTTCTGCATAAAGAAGAGAAAACTCCTGATACCTAAGAGCAGACAAACGTTTTACCTGATTCCTGAGCATCAAGATCTCACAAATTTAAGAGCTAGTCCTTAAAGATGAACAAGTTTAGTTTTTCCACTTTACAGATAAAGTTATTCCATGAAAAGTCTTTGTCTAATTCTTATGCTCTACTGATTGATCCCTGGTGATTCTTAGCTCAAATCTGAAACATAAATTACAGTAAAAGAATGGTTGTGAAGTCCTCTGTTTTATAGAGTAAAGAGAAATCTACCATAATGCATTAATCACGAGGTTTATCTGATGTCCAGTGTACTTTCTGAAGCAACACATTTGTTTCCACGGCCAGTTACCCGTCCTTCCTCATAGGTTGCCCAACTTCAGTTTATGGGACCGCTGAATTAGGACAGAATAGGCAGGAACAGACCTGCAGGAGAGAGTTAGTACTGTAGTTGCCCATCAAAGAAAGCCAGCTGGAGTGATAAAAAGGAAGAATCATTTGTCCTACCTTTTATCTCTTGGTAGTATGGTAGTATGTTTATACAGTACTCTATAAAGGATACCTTAAGCAGATAACAAAAAATTTAATCAAATATTTCCTTAAGGTAAAACCAATTTGGGGAGCTATCACCATTTTGTTTGGAATAAAAATGAAGGTTTAATTAAAATTTTCTTAATACAGAATTTTGAATGCTATCACTTTATTGGCAGTAAGATTTTGTTTTCAATTTTGAAAAATATATGTATTGTCTATGAGAAGAACTAATTAGAATCTTAAATATTCCTCATATATTATTAATAAAATATTTTAATATGCTGTAACTTTAAGCAAAATATTATCACATTTTAATAAGGTGGGTGCAACTCTCAACTTGCTGTAATTTATTGAACAAACTGTGCAAAATAAAGAAACTTTGATGATACTTAATTTAATTCATATTGTGGAGTCTGATAGATGTTCACGTGAAGTTGTAGGTGGAGAAGAGACTCCAGATAGGAGTTAATCTGTCATATTCAATTCTTAATCTTTCCTGTAAAACCAAACTACCAAAGCAATAAATCATTATATAACCATGGAAGAATTTCATGAACATGTGACTAAGAGAAGAATGTCCCCCCAATTCTTCCCTAATTTTTTTCTTAAAAAATTACCTGTGTCATATGATTGCTCTTATTTTCTTCTAGAATAGCTAGAATGTGTGTTAGGCTGTCTGTGAAAAACCCTTAAATGTTAATATTAATGATAATGCCATTTAAAAATTTTAAATCTACTATTTGAGAATTTATTAAAATTTATATTAAGATTCTGTTCCAAATGGTATGTAGAAAAAGCTTGCTAAGTAAATAAATCCTATAAACAAGTTTTCAACTGACATGCATTCCCCCAAATAATAGGCCACCTTCTTTCTGCCAAAGTCCTTTGTACCTTTACTACATATATTTAGGATTGTGTTTTTGTGACTATTTGTTTATTTCCTTTTCTCCTCTGCTGGACTGAGCTGCTTGAGGACCTTACCAACCTCTTAGTCATCTTTTTGTTTTTATGACCTAGCATAGTGCCTAATACAAAGTAAGCATTCAATATGCACTGATATACGTGAATTAAATGATCATTTTCAAGTACTTCGGAAGTAGCCATTTATATATATAAAACACCGTAATTCAGTAAGCAGACACCAACCCTCATAAGCTGGTGCTTTGATATGTTAATATAAAATAATTCTTACCTATTCATCACAAAAGTGAGAATTTGATGTCAGACAGATTGGGTGTTCACGTTAGCATTTATCAGCTGTGTAACTGTGGACAAATTAGCCAGCCACTATGAATCTTAGTTATCTCATATATGAAATATAATTATTAACTGTGCCCTGCAGATCTATAAGGATTAAATGAATAAATTTACATTTTGTATAAATATAATTATTTACATTAAATATAATTATTCACCTTTACATGTTCATTTAATATCTGCCACATTAAAAGCTCTCAGTAAATGTTAAAAATTGGACATTCTGGCTGGGCACGGTGGCTCACGCCTATAATCCCAGCACTTTGGGAGGCCGAGGCGGGTGGATCACAAGGTCAAGAGATGGAGACCATCCTGGTCAACATGGTGAAACCCTGTCTCTACTAAAACAAATGCAAAAAAATTGGCCGGTCATGGTGGTGCACACCTGTAGTCCCAGTTACTCAGGAGGCTGAGGCAGGAGAATTGCTTGAACCCAGGAGGCGGAGGTTGCAGGGAGCCGAGATCGCACCATTGCACTCCAGCCTAGGTAACAAGAGCGAAACTCTGTCTCAAAAAAAAAAAAAATTGGACTTTCCAGTTGCATTTCCATGTTAATTTGTTTACTCTTTCCTTTTTTTAATGTGTGTTTTTGAAGAAAGATTAGTAATTAAAACACTCAAATGTCATACTAAAAAATACTCTTCATAGAGACATTCTTCATTTTATATATAAGCTTTACAGACAGATAATATACATTTATGTGTGTGTGTGTATATATATATATATATATATATATATATATATATGGACACATTACATATGTATTTAATGTAGGACCATATTATATTTCCTATTATATTTGATATTTTCTCACACAAGACTATACCTCCTGTATTCTTTTTAAAAGCCGTGTAACATTGCATGGACTAGATGTATAACTTTTTTAAAACCACTACTCTCTTTTTAAAAAAAATTTATTTAATTTACTTTAGGTGCATACTGTATCTGACATTTCTCCGCATGTTATCCCTCCACACCCTCCTCTCCCTCCCCACCCCCTGCTGTCTCTCCCCTAACCACGACAACTGCCCCCAGTGTGTGATGCTCCTCTCCCTGAGTCCACATGTTCTCATTGTTCAACACCCACCTATGAGAGAACATCCGATGTTTGGCTTTCTGTTCTTATGTAAGTTTGCTGAGAGTGATGGTCTCCAGGTTCATCCAAGTCCCTACAAAGGACACAAACTCATCACTTTTTATGGCTGCGTAGTATTCCATGGTGTATATGTACCACATTTTCTTTGTCCAGTCTATCATTGATGGGCATTTGGATTGGTTCCAGGTCTTTGCTATTGTACACAGGGCTGCAGTGAACATACGTGTGCATGTGTCTTTATAGTAGAATGATTTACACTTCTTTGGGTACATACCCAGTAGTAGGATTGCTGGGTCAAATAGAATTTCTATTTCTAGATCCTTGAGAAATCGCCACACTGTCTTCCACAATGGTTGAACTAATTCACACTCCCATCAACTCTGTAAGAGTGTTCCTATTTCTCCACATCCTCTCCAGCATCTGTTGTCTCCAGATTTTTTAATGATCACCATTCTAACTGGCGTGAGATGGTATCTCAGTGTGGTTAAAACCACTGCTCTTTAGTGACTATTTTGCTTATTTCTTCACTCTAATATTAAAAATTCATATATTTTCTTCTATTTTTTATATTTTTGAATTTTTAAAAGTACACCTTTAAATCCTCAGACATTCACTTTTGTGCAGGCTGAAATGTCTGGCTGGTAGAAAGGCTGCGCATCACTCTATGACATTCTCGTTCTTGTTTTATAACTAGCGTGTATGTTTAAGAAACGTGGATAGGCCCATTATCTTGCAGACACATTGTTGTGGATTAATACCTGCTAGTTTGATTTATGCCCTCAAAGATATTTTTGTTAGTAAGTAGTGAATTGCCTTTAATTAATTGAAATACATTGTCAGAATGATGCCAACATGAACTGTTGAGCCAAATTATAACTTAGGGCAAACAAATCTTAATAATGTAAACATTTCAGTAAGAACCAAATTAAATTCCTTTCCTTAAATATATTTGTTCAGCTGGGCATGGTGGCTTACACCTGTAATCCTAGCTCTTTGGGAGGCTGAGGCAGGCGGATAACCTGAGGTCAGGAGTTTGAGACCAGCCTGGCCAACATGATGAAACCTTATCTCTACTAAAAATACAAAAATTAGCTGGGCATGGTGGCGCATGCCTGTAATCCCAGCTACCAAGGAGGCTGAGGCAGAAGAATCACTTGAACTCAAGAGGCGGAGGTTGCAGTGAGTTGAGATCGCACCACTGCACTCCAGCCTGGGCAACAAAGTGAGACTCCATCTAAAGAAAAAAAATTTTATGTATGTATATTTTAGTGTTTCTTCTATATGAGTGTGTATATGTATGTGCCTGATCACACAAAGGAAGCAAATGTTTCATTATGTATTGAGGCTTCTAGGGAATTAAAACCAGTATCTACTTTAGAAATTACTTCTGTTTCCATACTGCAACCTCTTGGTTATCCCAGAACTTGTTTTAACCAATATATTCTATAAGCATTGCTAACGAAGAGGAAAAAGATTTACATTGTATTTCCTTTCTGTGGATGCAAGGTCCATAGTAAAATGCCCAAAATTCTTTAGAAAAGTGAAAGTGAAGCAAAGCCACAGTCAGCTATTAAACTGGATTTAACCTCCGAGTAACTTCACAGTGGCTGAACCAGAGCCTTCAACAAGGAGCTTTACATGGAAAAGGCTAGAAATTTGCTTCAAAATTTATAAAAGAAAATCTTCCAAATAGAGAATTAAAGGTAAATCAGATCTCAGACTGCCTTTGTGTATGTATGAGCCAAATAATACATTATTCTTATTATTACTGAGATAGAATTTTGCTCTTGTTGCCTAGGCTGGAGTGCAATGGTGCAATCTTGACTCACTGTAACCTCCGCCTCCCTGATTCAAGTGATTCTCCTGCCTCAGCCTCTGGAGTAGCTGGGATTACAGGCATACACCTGTAATTTTTTGTATATTTAAATTTTATATGCAGGTATATACCTGTACAGGCATACACACAGCTAATTTTTTGTATATTTAGTAGAGATGGGGTTTCACCATGTGACCTGCTGGTCTTGAACTTTTGACCTCAAATGATCCACCTGCTTTGGCCTCCCAAAGTTCTGGAATTGCAGGCGTGAGCCACCGTGCCTGGCCAACAATACATTTTTCTAGGGACAGAGTGCACTAGGAATTTACCCAATGAATAGGCCACATTCTAAGAATGAGAAATTGCATTTCATAAATCTCTCTAGAGACTACTGCAGAATCATGTGGCCTGAAACAGTCTTTTCATATGTCTCCAATTTTCAGGAAAATATATTTTGGGATTCCTACAAAAAGAGGTGACATTTTAAGTTCTCCATGAAAGATTCTCTTGGAAAGTTATTTTGTAGTTTGTCTCTTAGACTCATTCCAAAGAGATTTTTTTTGGGGGGGAAGCTCCAGACAGGACTCATATCTCGTGTAAAGGATGTAGAGAAGATGGACTGGGTTATTCAGGGTTTGAGGAATGAGTAAGAGAGTAATTTAAAGTTTTTCTTTTTATCACCAGAGTTCTCTCTCTATCCCTCTAATGTTAGAGCCCAAACTGAAGAATGATTTTTTTATTCGTCCAGGAGCTATTAAATATACCATTACCTGCTTCCACACTGTCTGACTTCGGCATGCACTTCTAACTCTGTGTGTATGTATTAGTTGCCAGCTATATAAGGTTCTAGCCCATACTTGAAGTGATAGAAAATGCCTGGCAAGCGTGACATCAACTCTTGACCTGCAAGTCATCATTAATATATCAAACCACTTTTTCTCTCTGAGCTCAAGAGCGTGAATCAAGCAGCTATTACAAATCAATAAGCACTGTCATAGTAGATAAAATCTGATCATCTGAGCCCTTGGTTTCAATCAGCCACTATTCTTCTGTCAGGGGACAAAAGGCTAAGAATTTTAATGCAAAATGGACTTCTGAATCTAGGGAAAAGCCTCCGGAGTGATCTTTCTGTCACCTAAAACTTTCTAAGCATCAGGTCCCTCAGGTAATAATAAGTGTGGGTGTATCTCTTCTCACGCACTTTGCAGTCTGCTGTTGTACATAAAGGCTAAGACAATAGGCCAAGAAAAGATTATCCTTTGTGGATAAAATAATATGTGACACCCGTAAATGTGCTGTGCAGTAGAACTTTCTGTGATGAAGGTGATAATCTCTGCTGTCCATCATAGTAGCTGCTAGCTATTGTGCACTTGAAATGTGATTACTGCAAATGCAACCAAGGAACTGCATTTTTAACTTTATTTAATTTTAAAGAATTTAAATAACCATGTGTTTTACAGAATGAGTATCCCTTATCCAAAATGCATGAGACTAGAAGTATTTCCGGTTGCAACTTTTTTCAAATTTTAGAATATTTTTACTCAGATACATGGGGTTGAGACCCAAGTTGAAGCACAAAATTTATTTGTTTCATATACACCTTATACATGTGGCCTGAAAGCAATTTTACCTACTATTTTTAATAATTTTGTGCATGAAACACAGTTTGTGTACATGAGGTCGGGTGTGTAATTTCCCACATATTGTCATGTCAGTGTTCAAAAGGTTTTGAATTTTGGAGCGTTTCAGATTTTGGATTTTTACATTAAGAATGTTCAACTTTGTGGTAGCTACAATATTAGACAGGGAAAATCCATAGAGATCATCTATTTTATAGTATGATGGAGAGTTAGTGTTTTTACTAAATTATGTGTTTCTCTCTGTGGTACAAGTTTATTTAAAATGTATGCTATGAGAAAAATGAATATAAAACTTGCAATGTGGCATGCTTTAGTGGTGTATGGAAATGCTGGATGATGTAATTTTTTTAAAATTATGAAATACAGAAACAGGGACTGATCCATAATAAATTCCTCATGTGAACTTATTCACAAAATGGAGACATGATGTTTGTTTTAAATATCCTAGTCATTATAAATGTAATGCAAGAGTCTTTTTATAAGCTGAAATCCTACTTTTTAAGTGGAAACTCTATCTTTTGTAGTTTTCTTCTTACATCACTTGACGCATTGTAAGTATTCAAAAATTTTTGTTTTTTTTAGAAAATGAACAGAGTTTGTCAGGTTCTCGTACCCATATGAAGCATCTCTCACCTCTGCTGAGAACGGTGATAAACAGAAAATCAAAGAAGAGTTCTTTTTTTTTTATTTGAGACAGGGTTTCGCTCTTGTTACCCAGGCTGGAGTGCAATGACGTGATCTCGGCTCACCGCAACCTCCACCTCCTGGGTTCAGGCAATTCTCCTGCCTCAGTCTCCTGAGTAGCTGGGATTACAGGCATGCACCACCATGCCTGGCTAATTTTTTTTTTGTATTTTTAGTAGAGATGGGGTTTCACCATGTTGACCAGGATGGTCTCGATCTCTTAACCTCGTGATCCACCTGCCTCGGCCTCCCAAAGAAGAGTTCTTTAACAAGTCCTCACTTTCATGCTGTAAAATTGCTTTGGGCTAATGAACACAGAGAAAGAAACACAAAAGAAATAATAACACAGAGCATTTCTTAGCACATGTTCAACCCTTTTTCCCAAAAGTCATATCAAGTTGTAATCACTTAATTGGTACTTGGTTGTTAGGTTATTTCTGTCCTGTATATGTGAGTATAGAAATTCTAAGTGACTCTACTTAACTTAAAATGAACTAAGTATATGTGTTGTTTTCACACTGGGTTCTTAGTTACTCTTCACCAGGTGTTGCTGAATAAAAGTTAATGCCAAATGATTAAACAGAACACGTTTCTTGGAATTTTTTACATCAGGAAGGATTTCTCCTGCAGTTAATTTTCTTGAGAGGTTATATGTAGGTCTAGACTTCCTTGTGTTCTGTACCTAAATAACAGTCTGGGAATCCTTAAGTACTGAAGCAGAAATCCGTTTTCTCCTACTTAACAGTAGCAAAATTATAAAAAATTCTGAGAGTAGAATTTTCTCATAAACCCCCAGCTATCAGTGGAGACTGTCAAGACTTGTAAGTCAATTCAGAAGGATTGACTCCTGTTCTTGATCATCGAGTAACATATGGATCTTTGATATTCTCTAACAGGCCACCTTGTAAATTCTTTTGTCGATGTCATCCTTTCCTTTTCATTATTTTTTAGAGCCGGAGTCTCACTATGTTGCCTAGGCTGGACTTGAACTCCTGGGATCAAGGGATCCTCCTACCTTAGCCTCCTGAGTAGCTGGGGCTATGGGCATGAGCCACGTGCCTATCTCATCTTATCCTTGTATCCTGACTTTAAATTGCAGGACAAGACACTTCCCATCTGGCTAAAAAGTATTGCCATGTGATGTGACCAGTACTTGTGATATAGAAATCTATAGCAATATATTATCTTAAAAAAAGTCATATTTATGGCAAATAATTCATGTTGATGGTAAATAAATAGCTAATGATAAGTAGCTAAATAGCTTATGATGGTAAATAGCTTGTGAATAGCTTATGATAAAAAGTTTCTCTATCCACCAAATCTTTCTCCTGGTATCAGATGCAAACAAATATGAAATGTCACACGATAAAATATGTGCCTTTTAATCAACTTGTAGCTGTGTGTTAGGAAGGTCTTATATCATCAAAACTTTCCAAGGAAGTTACATAATATATTTGGGCATTAAGACTGACAGATGGCTGAGGACCCGAGTATTTTAAATTGCTTTCTCTGATTGGTGAATGTGTCACAGATAACAAAGAAGGTTTCAGCACTGTGTTGTGGTGGTATAATTTAGGGGACAGACTCACAATTGGACCGAAGTCTGAAAACCGATTCATGGTCAGTTCACATTAGATATCATGAATCCTAGCACGCTCATGAAACTTCTTGTCTGCAATTTTTGCAGCAGGGATTCCTCAATTTTTGTTTGTCTCTCTGTTTTAGATGACACTGTAAGCGGTTGGTGTCTCAGTGCCATCTGGCACATAATAGCAAACACAGATCCACGACCATATGGTGAAACGCCAGTGGAACGAAGCCGTGGTTTCATTTCATCATAATGTGCTAACACATGGGAGTAAAGATGAGGCCGACATGATGGAAAGTGTCTTCGTGTTGGTGAGTTCAGAATCGGGGAATGCCTACTCCAAGTCATGGGAATAGCCTTGGGAAGATTTGAAGGCATACTTTGGAGTGTGTAGAGTGAGGTCATCTTGGCTGTTTGTTGGTTATTATTTTGGGTGGTGGTTGTAGTACGTTTCTGTTGCCGCGATACAAATGACCACAAATTTAGTGGCTAATAACAGCACCTGTTGTTTCTGCTGGTCAGAAGTCTGGATGCACTGTGGCTCAGCTGGTTTCTCTGTTAGGGTTTCACAGAATAAAATCAAGGTGATAGAGTTGCTTTCTTTTCTCAAGGCACTGGGGAGGAATCCACACCCATGTTCATTCAGGTGGTTGGCAGAATTTGGGTCCTTGTGGTTGTGAATTCCTGGCCGCTGTTTCCTTGCTGGCTGCAGACCAGGGGCTGCCGTCAGCTCCCAGAGATCTGTCTGCTGCCTTTGCATGCTGTCCCCTGTATCTCAGAATCAGCAATGGATTGGGTGTCAAATCCTGCTCACACTTGGCATCTCTCTGACCTTGCTTTCTGTTGCATCTCTCTGACTCTAGCCAGGGCAAGCAGTCTTTTAAAGGTGCATGTGATTAGATTGAGCCAACTCAGGCAATTCAGGGCAATCTCCCTATTTTAAGGTTACTTAATTATAACTGCAAAGGCCATTTTGCTGTGTAGGGTAACATATCAACAGGTTCCAGGCATTACGACTGAGCATCTTTGGATGGGGTGGGCATTATTTGGCCACCACAGTGACAATCAGGATTAATAGTTTTTTATTAACTATATATTATTAATAATAAGTTTTAATTAACTATATTATTATTATTCACTGTACTTTAAGAGACTTTTAGTTCTTTCTGTATCTCTCTTGTTTTCTCTCTTTCTCTCTCATTCCTGGAATACTGAAAGAAAAGAAGAGCCCGCCCATCTCCCTCCCTCCCTCCCTCCCTCCCTCCTTCCTTCCTTCTCTCTTTCTTTTCCCATTTTTTCTAATCAAGTACAACTTGGTCATCTATTATTATATCTGGAAGCCTGAAAAGCATGATCTGTATGAAGTGAGCATTCTAATGCAAAGGAAATTATACATTTAATTTGATTAACTAAGAATGCCACTGGATGTGTAGCTGATGCCTTTATTATATCCATTGTTACAGTATTTAATTTTTTGAAAAACAGAACAAATTTAGTAAAAGTTTCTGTATCTATAAAAGTAACCAGATGCTAACTCCCTGTAGGCATGGGTTATGAGAGCTGCTTAAATTCCTCTTCGTAGTTCGTGTTAGTGTCAAGAAAGTCTTGACTTAGAAATTAGCGCAGTGACAAGTTAAGTGTAAGTAGATAAAACCTGGCTTTATATGATACCAGTAGCCTTGGAACAGTATAACACTGGCAATTTTTTTAAAAATTCATTCTGTATGAATTAGTCTATTCAGGCTACTTCTCCTTGGTAACTTATAATTCTCTAGAAAATTGTTCATTTCACCTGGATTTTCAAGTTTATTGGTATTTGAAAAATGTAATGGATATTATAAAACCATTACATAAATGAATTTTGTATAATTATAAAAATATTAAAATATTTTCACTTGTAGCTATATTTATTACTTGTGTTTTCTTTGTTTTGAACTTGCTATTGTTAGCATTTTGTTTTTATTTTGAGACAGAGTCTTGCTTTGTTGCTGATGCTGTCTGCAGTGGTACAATCTCAGTTCACTGCAACTTCTGCCTCGGGTTCAAGCAGTTCTCGTGCCTCAGCCTCCTGAGTAGCTGGGACTACACCTGCCTGCCACCAAACCCAGCTAATTTTTGTATATTCCATAGAGATGGGGTTTTTCCACATTGGCCAGGCTGGTCTTGAATTCCTGACCTCAAGTGATCCTCCAGTCTCAGCCTCCCAAAGTGCAGGGATGTTTTTTTCTTTAACATACTGACAGAGGCACTTAATTTCTGTTTGTTTAATCGACTGTTTAATGAATTCTGATTTTTTGATATGTTTATCATGATTTTGAGGTTTCTTTATTTTTTCCCTTTGCTTTACTTGGGTTTATTTTGTTATTTTTCTAGCACATTCTGTAGAAAAA
The DNA here is from genome assembly GCA_028533165.1 of Leontopithecus rosalia. Classification (NCBI taxonomy): domain Eukaryota; kingdom Metazoa; phylum Chordata; class Mammalia; order Primates; family Cebidae; genus Leontopithecus; species Leontopithecus rosalia. The sequence goes on from CM052651.1 coordinate 8,200,452, forward strand.
GTAATTTGTTTAATTCATTTTGTTTTTGATAAATAATTTTATTTAATAACTTAAAATTTATAAATGCTCCTCTGAGAACCACGTCTCACTGACTTTGAAATATAGTATTTTTGTTTTCCTCTATTTTTTCTCCTCTGATTTAAAAGCTATACATTCAATTTCTATTCTTCTATGATGGCCTTTACATTTTTAACAATTAAACTTAGAATTTTGTCTAAAATGTCTTGTGTTATTCAGTTACTTTCTCATTCCATTGGAGAATGGAATAAGATAAGAATGTTAGAATATTTTTGATTCTAGGATTCCACTCACAAACTGCTCCTCCTCTGCTCCCCCAAAAATCCTAACTAACCCATATTATCACCTGGAATTTTTATTGCAACTAATTGTTCATATATTTTTATTCAGAGATTGCCGATTTTTTTCTACTTACATTTTACTTTCCATTGAATTATTTATCCAAATTTTTTCTTTTGGATTTGTTTTTCTTCTTGTTAAACGTTGCCTTTCAAAGCTAACTTCTGGGAGAATCTATAGGTACTATAATATGCTAACATGTTAATATACCCATATTTTACTTTTACTCCTGAAAAATTTATTTTTATTTTTGAAGTTTTATTGTGTATTGAATTCAAGGATCAAAATAGTTTTTCTCAGGATTTAGAAATATTTTTCCATTGCTTTCTTGCATTCTGTGGTATTGATAAAGGTTCTGATGTCATTCTGATTCTTATTTTTGAAGCTGAAACTTTGTTTCTCTGGTAGATTTTGTAATTTTCTCTGTTGTTATGTTTGTGTTCATGGTATTTTGAGTAAAGTTATATATTTTTTCTTCTTGGACTTAGAGAACACTGTCATTCTAAGGACTCATGTTTTTTTTTTTTTCTCCCAGTTCTAGGAAATTCTCAGCCATTATTTGTTCTAGTATTGCTTCTCTTTCTTCTATTTTTTGCTTCTAGAAATATCACTAGGGGAAAATCACATTTTTTGGTGCCTATTTTAAATATTTCAATTTTTATCTCAGCTTTTCATCTTTTGATACTACATTTAAAATAATCCTTTTGTCCAGTCTTCCAAGTGACTGATTCACTCTTCAGCTACTAAGACCATTTGCTGAGATTTTATTTCAGGGGTTTGAAAACACGAAATAGGACTAGTTATAATCTGAGGTTCATGACACATTAAAATCACTGTTTTAGCAGGCTTATTTTATCGTTTTTCATAACATAGTGAACATCCTGGAATGTGCTACCATAGTCAATAAAAGAAACCTATGCAATATATGTTCCTCCTTTGTTTTGTTTCTCTGTTTCTCCAAAAGAAGTGTTCTAAGTTTTTATTTTTCACTATTAAAAAATATTCATCACACACAGAGATATATACCTAAAGTAAATGGTTTAGTTTTGCTTGTTTTCATACTTTATTAAAAGGGTATTTATGTATGTAGTCTTCTGAGACTTACTTTTTTTACTCATTATTAAGATTCTGATATTTATCCACGTTGTCAATTTTTTGTAGCCCATTCATTTTACTGCTGTATAATATTTTATTATATGTATATACCACTACCTATTTATTCATTCTCAGGTTAATGGCACTTGGATTGCTTTTATTTTTAGAAATTTAAGAGATACTCTACTCAGAGCATATTGAGTAGAAAGGGAGTTAATACAGGGTATTAGAGACTTACACAGTTGTTGTAAGGGCTCTGGATAAGAAACCATCAGGAAGACAGCTGCTGGCTTGTGGGAAATCTTGAGGTGCAGGAAACTGTTGTCAATGGTCTTAGCTTCTTGCACTAGCAAAGTGGGTTGCATTTAGAACAATTATCTGATGCCCTAGGCAAAAGGCTATTTCTGTTCTCTACCAATGCTTCCTGCTTCAATTGTAGCTGCTGTTGAAGACTAATGGCTTCTTCTATTTTACTTTCCAAATTTTACAGATGTGCTTCTCACTGATAATCATCTAACCTATAATTCTGTTGGCAAGACATACGGAAAATATAGTTTCTATTCTGTTCTTCTGTGTAGGAGAAAGTATAGAAGAGGGTGGGGATCATGCTAAGTTGATCACAGAAAATCTAATACAATAGGTGAAAGAGATTTTCTTGAACGTAAGTGGAAATGCCAGGTCATAGGACATGTAAATATTTAAACTTACAAGGTAGTGACTAATTTTTTTTCTAATTTGCATTTTCACTGCAAGTGTCCTACTTCCTATTAATAACACATTCTGTCTACTGTTTCATATCATCTAGCTACTTGATTTTTGCCAATAAAGTGGAGATGAACTGGTATCTTTTTATGTTTTCTTAATTACTGATGAGGAGGAATCATTTAATACATTATTCCCCATACATTTTCTCTTCTTGAAGTGCCCAATTGACTTTTTCTTGTTTTAGAAATATTTTCTCTTTTGTGTTTTTCTTTATCTTATTAATTTTTAAGACTTCTTTAAATATTCATTAGTGACATAAGATTTTAGGCTATTAGTAAGAGGAAAGTTGCTTGTATTAGACTAACACTCTTGCTGCTAAAAATGATAAATGCTGGAAATTGATATGGGTTGGCGGTGTTTCCACCCAAATCTCATCTTGAATTGTAGCCTCCATAATTCCCATTGGTTGTGGGAGGGACTCAGTGGGAGATAACTGAATCAAGAGGGTAGTTTTCCCCATACTGTCATTGTGGTAGTGAGTACACAGGATCTGATGGTTTTATAAGGGGAGACTGCTTTCACTTAGTTCTTAATCTCTCTTTGCCTGCTGCCATGGAAGACATGTCTTTCACCTTCCACCATGATTATGAGGCCTCTCCAGCCACATGGAACTGTGAGTCTATTAAACTTCTTCTTATAAATTACCCAGTCTCAGGTATGTCTTTAGCAGCAGTGTGAAAATGGACTAATACAGTAAATTGGTACCAGAAGTGGGGCACTGATATTAAGATTTCTGAAAATGTGGAAATGACTTTGGAACTGGGCAACAGATTGAGGTTGGAATAGTTTGGAGGGCTCAGAAGAAGAGAGGAAAATCTAGGAAAGTTTGGAACTTCCTAGAAACTTGCTGAGGGGCTTTGACTGAAATGCTCATGGTGATATGGACAATGAAATCCAGGCTGAGGTGGTCTCAGATGGAGATGAGGAACTTGTTGGGAACAGGATTATAGGTGACTCTTGCTATGTTTTAGTAGAGACTGGCAGCATTTTGTCCCTGCCCTAGAGATCTGTGGAACTTTGAACTTGAGGCAGATGGTTAGGCATGTCTGGCAGTAGAAATTTCTAAGCAGCAAAGCATTCGAGAAGTAACATGGATGTTGTCAAAAGTATTCTGTTTTAAAAGGGAAATGGAGGCTGGGTGTGGTGGCTTATGCCTATAATCCCAGCACTTCAGGAGGCCAAAGCGGGTAGATCACGAGGTCAGGAGATCGAGACCATCCTGGCTAACACAGTGAAACCCTGCCTCTACTAAAAATAAAAAAATTAGCCAGTCTTGATGGCATGTACCTATAATCCCAGCTACTTAGGAGGTTGAGGCAGGAGAATCAGTTGAACCTGAGAGGTGGAGGTTGCAGTGAGCTGAGATCATGCGACTGCATTCCAGCCTGGGAGACAGAGTGAGACTCCATCTCAAACAACAACAAACACCAGCCGAAAACAGAAAAAAAAAGGGAAATGGAGTATGAAAGTTCAGAAAATTTGTAGCATGAAAATACAATAGAAAAGAAAAATGCATTTTTGAGGAGAAATTCAAACCAGCTGCAGAAATTTACATAAGGAAGAGCCAAATGTTAATTGCCAAGACAATGGGGGAATTGTCTCCAGGACAGATCAGAGACCTTTGTGCCTGCCCCTCCCATCACAGACCTGGAAGCCTAGGAGAAAAAATGGTTTTATGGGTAGGTCCAGGTCCTCCCTGCTGTTTGCAGCCTAGGGATCTGGTGACCTGCAGCCCAGCCACTCTAGCTATGGCTAAAAGGGGCCAAGGTACAGCTCAGGCCATGGTTTCAGAGGGTGCAAGCCCTAAGCTGTGACACCTTCCATGTGGTGTTGAGCCTCTGGGTACACAAAGTAAAGAAATGTTGTTTGGGAACCTCCACCTAGATTTCAGAGGATGTATGGAAATGCCTGAATGTCAAGGCAGAAGTTTTCTGTAGGGGCAGGGCCCTCATGGAACATTTCTGCTAGGGCAGTGAGAATGGAAAATGGGATTGGAGCTCCCACAGAGAGTCCACACTGGGACACTGCCTAATGGAGTGGTGAGAAGAGGCCCACCATCCTCCAGACCCCAGAATGGTAGATGAACCCACCGCTTGTACTATTGGCTTGGAAAAGTCATAGACACTAGACCCCAGCCTGTGAATGCAGTCATAATGGGGGCTGTATCCTGCAAAGCCACAGGGGCAGAGCTGCCCAGGGCTGTGGGAACCCGCTTCTTGCATCAGTATGACCTGAATGTGAGAAATGTAGTCAATGGAGATCTTTCTGGAGCTTTAAGTTTTCATTGCCCTTCTGGACTTTGGTCTTGCATGGGGCCTGTAGCCGCTTTGTTTTGACCAGTTTCTACTATTTGTAACAGCTGTGTTTACCCAATTCTTATACACCCAGTGTACTAGGAAGTAACTAACTTGCTTTTTATGTTACAGGCTCATCAGCAGAAGGAACTTGCCTTGCCTCAGATTAACTTAGGACTGTGGACATTTGAGTTAATGCTGAAATGAGTTAAGACTTTGGGGGAATGTTGGCGAGGCATGATTGATTTTGAAATGTGAGGACCTGAGATTTGGGTGGGGCCCAGGGTGGAATGATGTGATTTGGTTATGCTCCTACCCAAATCTCATCTTGAATTATAGCTCCCATAATTCATACGTGCTATGGGAGAGACATGGTAGGAGATAGTTGAATCATGGAAACATTTTCCCCCATACTGTTCTCATGGTAGTTAATAAATCTCGTGAGATCTGATGGTTTTATAAGGGGAAACCTCTTTCACTTGGTTCTCATTCTTTCTTTGCCTGCTACCATGTCCGACTTGCCTTTTGCCTTTCACCATGAATGTGAGGCCTCCCCAGCCATGTGGAACTTTGAGTTCATTAAATCTCTTTTTCTTTATAAATTACCTAGTCACAGGTATATCTTTATTAGCAGTGCAAAATAGACTAATACAGTAAATCAATGAAATAAAACAAAACTAAAAATGTGTTAAGCACTGAGAAAAACAATAAAACAGACATAAACTGGATAACCCACAACCCTTGTCTAGGCATAGGCAAGATCCACATTCACCTGGCTTTTTTTCCACAGACATGCCTCCATTCATAAAACACAACAAGGAGAGAGCTCAATAAGAGATCAATAGTCTTACTGGGATGAGAAGTCAGAGGTCAAAGTTAGGTAGGCATAGCCATGCTGACCAAAAATTGGAGTAAATCCCAGAAAGGAGGGAGCCACAGTTGGGGAAGCCCCCCAATCTGCATGCAAACTTCGATCAAATTCTTTGCTGACTCCTATACTTAACATGCGTGGGTCAGACTCAAAATAGCTCAAGAATCAACAACAGCTGGAAGGCTGAAAGGGATAAGCACAGATTTTGATATCTGTCCATAGCTGGGAAGATAGAATTTAGTTAAATATTTTCAGATTACAGGTGCTTCACATACAATTCACACTTTTCAGTGAAACCTCACGTGGACCGTGACTAAGGTCTAAACTCCCACAGTGTTACTGAGGGATACAAATAAAACTAAAACAGACTTGCTTAAACAAAGTCTAACACAAAGACTCGACAAGATTAGGGTGACCCACTAGTAATTTAACCATCTGTTAGAAAAAACATTAACAGTTTTTCAGAGAAAGGTAAGATAATCCAGAATTTGTATAGTTTACAATAAAAAAATTACAAGGACACAAGAAAAAGGCAGAGGGAGAGAATGAGACAGAGAGGAGAGAGGCAGGCAGGGAAGAGAGAAAATAGTCAATACAAACAGGGCACAGACAATCCACATATTGTAGTCAGTAAACAAGAACTTCAAAATTACCTTGCTAAATATTTTTAAAATAGACAAGAAAAGAGGAATATAGTAGGCAAGGAGATGGTGATTTTCAAGAGGAGGATAGAATTTCCAAGAAGAACCAAAAGGAAATTCTAGAATTAAAAATGCAGTATTAAAACCAAACATTCTCTAGATGAAATTAACAGCAGATGGAAACACTGCAGAAGAGAGGATTCAGTGAAGTTGAAATTAGGCAAGTAGAAATTATCCAAACTGAAGAACAGAGATTAAAAAAAAAAGGATTTGAAAAACAGTCTTCATAACCTGTGTGAAAATATAAAGAAATCTAACATTAGTGTAAAGGAAATCTCAACAAGAGAAGGATCTGAAAAATATTGGTCAAATATTTTCTGTGTTTGAATGAAAATAGTACCCCATGAATATGTGAATCTCAGTAAACTCCAAGCAGGACAAAGGACAGAGGAAACCACTTTTAGACAACTAGGCTGCTGAAAATTAAGATAAAGAGATAAGAAAAAAATCACAAAGGAATTTAGAGGGAAAGTGAGTATATTACATTCCTGTTTTTCTGTCAAATTTTCTTTGTTCTTCCCATTTTTAACAATTTTTTTTTCTGTATTGGGGGTACCAACTTTTTATCTGTGGTATATATTGTGAACATTTTCTCCCAGGTTGTCAGTTGTCTTTTGACTTTATGGTATTTTTTTCTCCTACAGTAAAACTGTTCTATGTATTATATTCATCATTTTTTTCTTTTATTGCTTTTGAGTTTTGAGTTATAGAGAACTTTTCCACCCACCACGATTAAAGATAAATTAATTCATACTTTTTTCCCCTAGTATTTGTGATTTCATTTTTAATGTTTAGATCCTTAGTCCAATTAGAGTTTGTTCCTATATATTATGTGAGATGTGGGTCTCATTTTATTTTCTGTCCAAATGATTATTCATTTTCAAGGAACCATTTCTAAAAAAAATCTATTCTTTCTCCCAGTGATTTGAGATGGCACCTTGATTATATACTAAATTTTCATAGATATTTGTGCTTATTTCTGCACTTCTATTCAATTCTACTGATTTGCTTATTTATGTGCCAGTGCCATAATGTTTTAATTATAGAGTTTTTATAATATGTTTTAATGTTTGGTAGGGATAGTTCTTTCTTATAGTTGTTTCTTTTGAATTATTTTCTTGAACATTTGTGCATGTTTGCTTTTGTTTGTACAAACTTCAGTATGAACTTGCCTGTCTGTGTAACATTGCTCTTTGGTATTTTTATTGAGATTGCATTGAATTTATAAATTAATTTAGGGAAAATATCTTTACAACGTTGAATCAAGAGAAGGGGCTTTATCTATTTTTTCAAACTTATTTTTGTGTCTTTTAGGGATGATTTGAAATTATCTCATATAGGTTTGCACATTTCTTGTTAAATGTCATCCTGTCTTTATTCTCTTTTGTTATAATTGTGAAAGAGGTTCTCACTACCATATATCTTCTAACTATTTACTGTTTGTGTATATAAAGGCTGTTGATTTTATATTTTGATAGATTCCTGAATTCTTTTACAATTTAAGTTAGTTTTATCATTGATTTTCTGGGGAGTTCTAGGTATAATATATTACCATCTGCAAATAGAGATAATTTTATTTCTTCTTTACCCATTCTTATGTCACTAACTACTTTCTCTTGTTTATATTGGTTAATAGTCTAGTACAATGATCCATCACAGAGATAGTGAAACTTTCTGCCTCATTCCTCAGCTAATGTTTTTTTCAATAAATAACATCCTGACCTTTAGCATTTCAGACGTGTCTTTATCTATCTCCACCTCCATCTCTATCTCTGTATTTCTATCTCTGTGTATCTATATCTCTAGACAGAAAAGATTATGTTATGAAAGTAATTCTTCATTACTATTTTTTGAATATTTTCTATTAAGGAATGAGTGTTAATTTTGGTCAAAGGTTTTTGTCAGCATTTATAAAGATAATATTTTTTTACCCTTTATTTTTATGTCTATGGTGAAATATATTAATGTGGTTTCTAATATTGAGCCAAATTATATTCTGAGAATAAAACCCACTTGGACATTTCATGTTACTTCCTTAAAGAGGCTTTCATTTTTTACCCTCATTTCTTCTTTTTGGAATGAGAATGTCCATCCAATGCATGTCACACCACTGTATTTTGAAAACACATAGTTTGTACTTAGTTTTACAGGTTCATAGCCAGAGGTGAGTTTTGCCTCAGGCTAAATCTTACCTGCAGACTCATTCATCTCATTGAGATCATACTTGGATATGATCTTAGAGTTGATGTTGAAATAAGACTTTGGGGGCTGCTAGGATGGGATGATTATATTTTGAATGCGAGAGAGAATGAATTTTGGGTAACCGGGGAAAATGTTGTGGAGCAAATGTGTATGTTTCCACCATGGCAGTCCCAGAGTTCATATGTTGAAGCTCTAACACGCAGTGTGGCTATATTTGGAGTAAAGAAGTAAAGTTAAAAAGATTACAGGGATGGGGCCTAGATGCAATGCGCTTAGTGTCTGTCTAAGAAAGGACCCCAGAGAGCTCACTTTCTCCCTCTCCCTTCACGTGCACTCAGAGTAAAAGCATGTGAGGACAAAGTATCTACAAACGAGAAATGGAACCCTGCCAGACTTTGATTTGGGGCTTCAGGCTCCAGAAAATGAGAACTAAATTTATTTTGTTTAAGCCACCCAGCCAGTGGTGTTTTGTTATGGCAGCCTGAGCAAACTGATACACATGTGAGGCCATGTAGAATTTTCTTGGTTATGGAGTAGTTTCATTATATTTTGGGAAGGAAATTTGTGAGAGATTGATTATTTCATAACTACCATTGTCCTTAGCTATGAGAGAAATCAATCATGTTTACTGAATTCAAGGTGACTGACTTTTTAGAAAACAATTTCTGAGTGCAATCCATTTGGTAAACCTGATGATTCTTGAAATATTTTGGACTTTTTCAACTAATTTCCACTTGGGCCATTTTTTTTCCCCTCTTACCATTTTTGGATTGAATAATTTTTTTCTTATTCAGTGTTTTCTCCCACTCAAATGATCTCTCTCTCTCTCTACATATATATATTATAATATATATTATATATGCGATATATATCATTATATTAAATAATATAAATATATATAATATAATATATATTATATATGCGATATATATCATTATATTAAATAATATAAATATATATTATATAATATATAATAATATATTTTATATATTATTTTATATTATATATAAAATATATATAATATATATAATATAGATCTCTCTCTAAAATTATATATATAGAGATAATATATAATATTTATTTATTTATAATACATATTATATATAATATATATTATATATGTATATTATTTATAATACATATTATATATAATATATATTATATATGTATATTATATATAATAAATTATATATTATAATATATTATATATATTATCTCTCTATATATAAATATAAATATATATATATATATTGCGATGGAGTCTTACTCCGTCACCAGGCCTGAAATAATATATATATAATTATTATATTAAATAAATATTATATATAT
>CM052651.1:8210565-8235809 GCA_028533165.1 Leontopithecus rosalia
AATAAATATTTATATATTTATATAAATATATATTATTTATGTATATTTATATATTATATATTTATAATAAATAATAAATATATATTATCTCTTATATATCTATATAAATATATCTATATCTATATAAATCTATCTATCTATCTATCTATCTATCTATCTATATATATTGCGATGGAGTCTTACTCTGTCACCAGGCCTGGAATGCAGTGGCGCAGTCTTGGCTCATTGCAACCTTCACCTCTCTGGTTTAAGGGATTCTCTTGCCTCAGCCTCCCGAGTATATGGGACTACAGGCACACACCACCATGCCTGGCTAATTCTTTTTGTATTTTTAGTGGAGACGAGGCTTCACCAAGTTGGTCAGGATGGTCTCAATCTCCTAACCTCATGATCCACCTGCCTTGGCCTCCCAAAGTGCTGGGATTTTAGGCGTGAGCCACCGGGCCCGGCCCTAATCTTTTGTATTTGTAGTGGAGACGAGGCTTCACCAAGTTGGTCAGGATGGTCTCGATCTCCTGACCTCGTGATCCGCCTGCCTCGGCCTCCCAAAGTGCTGGGATTACAGGTGGGAGCCACTGTGCCCGTCCCCACACTCTATTTTAAATTTCTTATTCATTACCATTGAACTTATACTTTGTTGTATGTTTTAATGTAACAAAATCTAGAGTTAAACAATAGCTTTGTTTTCATTTGTCCTTGGTAGCTCCATTTCACTAAGATATATTTTAGGAGATTTCTTTTGACTTACCTGTTTAGAACAAGTTGTATTTATTAGATCTAAAGATTTATTATCCTTTCTGAAAGATTAAGTATTGCCTTTCCCTCATTCCCCCATGCTCTCTACATGAGTCTGCAAGTAGATTTATGTTGGGCCCTATCACACTATCTTCCAAGATCTCGTAAAACCTTTTTCCTACTTTCTCATTTTCTTATTCCTTTTTTTCTGTTTTGTGGATAGCTTTTGGATTTATCTTCCAGTTTCTCTTTTTTGCATCAAGCTGATGTTTAACCCATCCACAGAATTTCTGGTTTCTACACATACATTTTTCATTCCTAAAAGCCCCTTTACCCTAAAAGTTTATTTTTATTCCCAGTAACTTCTTGCTGAATGCTTTCCATTGAATAATTTACTTCTTAAAACATTTCATATAGCTATGACATATAGCCAACAAGTTAAACATCTGCAGTTTTTGTGAGTCTAAATCTGTTATTTCTTATTTATGCATACTGATGCTAATAGCAGTAATCTTGCTAATTTTGTTTGTGAGTTGATTACTTGTTCTTAATCATGGTGAGTCCTTCAGGACTCACATATTTATTAAATCCAGTGCGACTCTCTTTTTCCTTAAACCTGTGAGTTTAGTTCATTTGGTTATCCTGATGATTGCTTTAGGGGTCTTTTAAAATTAAGTTATATTTGTCCCATGTTTTTTTCCCTTTTTACTATTTTTGGATTGAATATTTTTGCTCTGCTTGATCTACTTAACTATTTTTCTCATTCAAATTTATACTCTCCTTTTAATCTCCTGTTACCATTCAACTTTCATCAGGCATAGCTAACATCACAGAATCTAAAGTTAATACCATTGCATCTCAAACAATACTGAAACTTCAGAACACTTTATCTCTGACTTTCTGCAGACTTACAGATTTCCTTTATATTAGTTTCTCTCCAGCTCCCAATGCTGTAAGTCTCTTCTGCCCTGGCTCAGCTTCTCAACTTTGTGGGCTTGAATCTCGCCTACCCTAGCCTACTTTTCCTGCGTATTCCTAACCCGATTCTTGAGCTCTCCTATCTCAGATGTTAGCTTCAGAAACCCTAGCCCTGTATTCCTGGCAGTGCTCATATTTCTTTGAGAGCTTTTTTGGAGAATTCTCCTATCTTTTTTTTTTTTTTTTTTTTTGAGATGTAGTTTTGCTCTTGTTGCCCAGGCTGGAGTGCAGTGGCATAATCTCGGCTCACTGAAGCCTCTGCCTCCTGGGTTCAAGCGATTCTCCTATCTCAGCCTCCCGAGTAGCTGGGCTTACAGGCATGGGCCACCACACCAGCCTATTTTTTTGTTTGTTTTTTTAGTAGAGACGGGGTTTCTCCATGTTGGTCAAGCTGGTCTTGAACTCCCAACCTCAGGTGATCTGCCTGCTTTGGCCTCCCACAGTGCTGGGATTACAGGTGTGAACCACCACCCCTGGCTCCTATTTCCTATTGTAATAACAACAATACCTCCAAGAGTAAGTTTTTTCCCAGAGTCTAGTTATTGTAAGAAGATGAGTCTTCCATAGCAACAATGATTAATGATGCGTTCTGAACCTCGTATTTTTTGTTTCAATTATTATTCTCATAATTACGATATCTATTCATTTTTTATCTAAACCTATTTTTGTTTCACAACCACTACTCTTATTTAATAATTTTTTGTACTTTTAAATATACAACCACCAAATTTATTCTTTTCCCTAAAAATTAATTGCTCCGTTTTCAGTTTGTATAAGAAATTCTTCTAGATGCTGTAGAATACAGCAGTAAATAAAACAAAATTCTCTGCCTTCATAGATTCAATATGGTAGTGAAAAGAAATAATGGCTAACATTCATAGACTGCTTAATGTATGTCAGGCATTGCTCAATAGTGACATTTTCCACATTCTGTAAAAAACAAAAAAAATGTCCATCTTTAGTTACTATCTCCTTGGATACTTAACGTATGTATTTTAAAAAACCCTTTTCAGATTATTCTATTATTACTATTCCTTTAAGCTTAAATTATTCCACACATGGATCTTGTTTTCCCTCCTTCAAGTGTTAGATTTCCAGTTGGTTGGTGTCTTGCAGTTCTGTTTTCATTTCCTAAGAAAGAGCTTTTCCTTGTTCATTATGGATTATGATGATCTCCTAAGGCAATCATCTTGTAGCAGCAGCAACTCAAATCTTGAGAACTTAAAGTTCAAGTAGTAAATGACCCTTAGGGTAGAAGCAACTAGAGGGTCTGTTTCATAAAGTTGCAAATATGCAGAGACACACACACACACACAGACACACACACACACACACACACACACACACACAGCGGTATAATATTTTTAAGCCATTTGTCTCTTTTTATCATTTTAGTTTTCTGTTTTTTGCTACTTTGAAATGTGTCTTTCTAATCTATGAAGATACTCTTCTTTGGTTTTCAAGCACAAATATGTATTGATTAGGTTACTCTATTTCTTTTCTATAATTTCTTTGATTTTAGTGAAAAAGGATGAGATTTCATTTCATGCTTATTCTGGCATTCTAAATGAAAAGTTCAGTTTAAATTTCATATGTCATTTTCAATCTTCTGATATAAAATATATTTGTGTATTATGAATAGTCTTTTTTAATTGGAAATTTTCTTTTACCTTTTAGGCATATAGTGACATTGCCTCATCTGCTAAAACCTTTCCTTCAGTAGCTGCAAATAATGACATGCAGTTTAGCTAGTAAAGCTATTGAAAGTCTTCATAATTACCTTTATATTCAGAAAGGAATTAGAGCTAAGAAAATTTCTAGGTTGCTGCATTGAGAGAGATGCCATGACTCTGGTATAAACATGATTGTCTTTCTTGGCGGTGGATTCTGCTTATGTTATTTAAACCCTCGAACACTGACATTGGCATCACTGTAAGATGGACTTCATAGAATATTTCCATGAATGCCTCACATTTTTTTTAGTCTTAGATGAATGAGAGGTGGTAAAATATTTTATTACAGTTAACATTTGAGTTCTATTAAATGCCAGAAGTATAGAGCATGATTGCTCAGGGCCTTCTTTCCCAATTATTTTTATGATGGAAAGAAACCCTCTCGGCACGGGATTCCTCTGAAACAGGATGAATACCATCAGCTTCTTCAATGGATTCCTGAACACATGTTTTCATTTTCCTCACAAAGATAATGAAAAGTGTACAGATCCCTGTGGAGCATCACTTGTTATTTTCTGTTTCTTCTTTACCTGAGATGCCTTTCTAAGAATTCACACTCTAAATGGGAACCTCCAGTTCACGAAGTAGCTGCCTCAGAGCTTCACATTATTCCAACTGTGCAAGCAGCAGCTGTGAATGAGAGAAATGCATATCATCATAGAGCTTATGGAGCTCAATATGTTAGTTCTGTTTATTCAAAAGACCACCTGTGTTTCTGGGGAAATTGGAGAAGTTCCAAAGGAGAATGAAGACGCAGCAGACAGTCATGAAACCTTCAGAGTCATAAGCAGAAACATCATTGCTTTGGGTTAAACACAATGTGACAGCCCTTTGGGAAACTTGATTTCCAATAACTATAGCACAGCATTTTTGGTTGGAATATTAATTAGCAAATAGATGTCTCTTCTCACATACAGGAAGGGTATGAAGTTATGACCATCACTGTGAGGAGAAAATTACATTGCTATGTGAAAAGAAATTCTCCTAGTTGTCCGTTTTGTAAAGTTATATTTTTCCTTATTTACTTTAACATTTGTGGAGGTTGTTTTATGGAGCCGAAATCCACAAAATATTCTGTTTTCTCTTGAATTGATAATCACCCTGTTTCCTCCTGGTTATTGAGGGAAACTGAGTTACCTTGGGGCTCCTCAGCAAACCTGTCCCATCAAGAATGTCACTGTCACCCTGATGGGTCCTGACTTGAAGAGAGAATGTGAGAGAGAGGTGGAATAATGAATGAATGAACGATGCATTGTGATGTCCGGAGCTCTCATATAAAGGCTGCCGAAGAAGGGAAAAGACCAAATTTGTCTGACAGGATAACTGAGTTGAACATAGCCTCAGGGTAGGAAAAATGCAAGTAATTATCTTTTCTCTTTCTTGGTTGTGCCTGTGATGAGATTGAATCGCAGAACGATGCTGCCTTAACGACATCAAGTTGCTCTATAGGAATGGCGTCGTTGGTGGAGATCTTTCTCCAGCTTCCTCCTGCCCATTGAAGGCTCTCTGGCTATATCGAAGGCATCCTGTCGAAACTTCGGCCTGCACCCTGACACAGGCACTGGGCTAATTCTTTACATATTTGCAGAGTGTACCTTAGAATCCCACAAGCAAGTCAAGATTACTCTACGTTAGAGAAAACAGCTGATAGAGACAGAGCTGATTTAGAGTTGGCTTTTTTTAAAGTGCCTCCAGAACACGCTCTTCATTCTGGTTCACCCAGCTTTGTTAGGAATGCATAGACATATCATGGGGAAGCAAACCCTTCTCACAACATCATATACTCTCTGCCCGAGTTCTTTGATTCTTTGGACAGTGGTGCATGTCTACAGCATTTTTTGCAGGGTCCAGGGATCATTTTTAAAAATGAGGTTGGGTAAATATGCAGACTATGAAAAGATATATGAGGTGTAACTGTTCTCCCCTAAGATTCCGGGCTACTCCCTTGCCAAAAGCCAGCAAAACATCAAGGTAAAAGAAGACAGCCTCGGTGGGATCTTGTCATAGAAGGCAGAGGCCATCCGTATATGAGATTATAGTTGAATGTAGAAGTCAAAAGTGTGGAAAAATCACGGAAGTTCTTGGTTTTTGAAATGTGTTATACGTGTATATATTTTTCTTTTTTTCATCTCACCTCCCCGTGTACTTTTAATATGAAATTCTTGATGCTGCCAGAGATGCTATCTGCCGCACAATGAGTATTTGTGTGGATTGCATTCTGGGCTGGGGCGGCTGAGCCTTCTAGCTGTGGCTAGCTAATTGGTAGTGAAAAGGAGATGCCTAGACTTGCCTATGAGAAACTACTCAGCTGTTCCCCTTGCAGCTGGTCTACCTGAGAGTGGGTTTATGAGCCAAGGTCTGGTGAGGGGTGGCAACAGTGGTTAAGAGGACCTGCCAGTGAAGCCCCCCTCAGAAAAGCATTCCACACCTGTGTTGCAGAGAATAAAATATCCTTTGTTAATTTTTCCCTCTCTGTCTTTGCTAGTGTAATGGTATGAGCTATTGAAAAATTAATTAGGGTCGTGTCCTTTTTGCTGCCCTATACTTCGCAAAAACAATAAAAGAGGTCATTTTTTTCTCCCTGTTAAGCAAAAGTAACATAAGAAGAGCTACTGAAAGGCTGATCCAGGAACCAGCAGCAGCAGCAGTATCCCCTAAAGGCTTGCTAGAAATGTTAGTCCTGGGCCGGGTGCGGTGGCTCAAGCCTGTAATCCCAGCACTTTGGGAGGCCGAGGCGGGTGGATCACGAGGTCAAGAGATCGGGACCATCCTGGTCACCATGGTGAAACCCCGTCTCTACTAAAAATAAGAAAAATTAGCTGGGCATGGTGGCGCGCGCCTGTAATCCCAGCTACTCGGGAGGCTGAGTCAGGAGAATTGCCTGAACCCAGGAGGCGGAGGTTGTGGTGAGCCAAGGCTGCGCCATTGCGCTCCAGCCTGGGTAACAAGAGCGAAACTCCGTCTCAAAAAAAAAAAAAAGTTAGTCCTTGGGCCCTGTCTCAACCCTACTGATTCAGAATCTCTGAGGCAGGGACCAGCAGTCTGTGTTTTGATAAACTCTCCAAGTGAGTTTGGAATCTGAGTCTGAGAAGGAATGGGGAGGCAGGAGATAATCTTTTTGGTTATACACCATCCAAATGGCTCAGGGAGAAGAAGGTAAGAGACAGACAGGAGCCAATGTAAGAAAGACAGCTGGAGTCCCCAGCACTTGGAAGATAGAAGGCAGTGAGCTCTGTAGGTGGGAAATGACATCTGTTCCCATGGGCTCCCCCTGTAGGTAGCAGGTTTCTATTCCATGGGAATGCCTGGAGATCAGTGATCACATCTGCGGCCTTGGGAGTGGCAGTGAAGATCCTGACTGCTGACTTTGACCTGGAAAGCGTGGACCCTGCTACTAGAGCCATTACACCTATCTGAGTGTTGTGTGAGCTTGGATAATGAGCATTGCTTGGGGAGACTACCAGGGATGGAAAGCCAGGGGTTCCTCTCCCAGGACTCTTAGACTGTGCCAGTCCAGGGTTTTCAGATAATCCCAGCACAGTAGAGGCCAATCCCTGTAATTATCCTCATATTGAATTTTCTTCCAATTTTGGCTAGGGGGGAGCAAACAAGACTTAATACAATTTCAAAAATAAATAAAACAGATACAAGTATATCATAGAAACCACTCCTAGTCATATCACTAGGAATAAATATTATTCAAGAAGACACGTCAAGTATGAGAATGTTTGCTCCCCTCTGCCTTTAGTAAAAGTGAAGAATTCTTATGCCTGATATCTTCTGAGAACTGCTTCTTAGTAGATGTTTAGTAAATTTATTGGTTAACTACCAGGCAAAGGGAAGACATATCTTTCCTTTGTTTGTCTCTATGTGAAAAGTTTTTTAGAAACATTTAGGGAGAATATTACAAAAATAAAATGACACAACTGATTGGTTTAAGGTTGAGCGGCAGAAAACCATGTGTATTGTAGTGGAAAGAAGGCAGGAGTGGGAGTCTCAGCTTTGATTCCCACTCTACCTCTTACTGGCTATGTGACTTGAGGTAGAGTGATTTTATTTTTCTATGATTTGGCTTAATTTTCTAAGTCTTCATGTTACTAGAGATTTCTATAGCTCATTCTTTTTCATCATAGAGGTTCTGCTTAGATATCATTTGCTGAGAATGTTCTTTCCTTCCCTCTCTATTTAAAAAATACTCCCCAGTACCACTCCCTCCCTCTATTTTCGCTTAGCTTTCCCTTCTTGGCATTTATCAGAAATCATGTCATTTATTTATAAATTTTCTTGCAAATTACCTGTTTTTCCACCTAGAACGTAAGTTCCACGAGGACAGGAACTAAATGCATCTTGTTCATACCTTTAAACTGATGGCTAGAAGAGTGCTTGGCAATGGTAGGGCTTCGTGCGTAGTTGTTGAACGATTGAATGAAGGAGTGAATAAATCATGTGTAAGAACTTGCGCTTTGGAGTCAGAGAGACCAGTGTTTGATACTGATTCTGATGCTGACCGGTAACAATAACCTGGGACAGGTTACTTTATCTCTCTCAGCCTATAAAACAAACTAATAATTAAATAAAATAATGTAGGTAAAAACTAATAATTCAATAAAGTAATGTAGATAAAAGACAACTGATTGTATAGTACTTAAGAAACAGTAGTTGAGGAATGAATGAAGCTTATAAAAGTACTTTGAAAGGGAAAAATCTATAGCAATACAAAATGTTAATATTGTTATAATTAACAATAAGGCTGAAAGATCCTTGTAAGGTGAGGTTCTAATACCTATCTCCTGTGATTGGAAAAACATACCTGGAAGGCTTTGAGAATTGCTCATACCATGTACATACCGTGGAACAATGAAGAAATACAAACTTTCCCAGCTCCATTTTCTTGTGAAAAGTTTTATTATAACTCATCACATGTGAGAGTTAAAAAAAAAACAAAAAACCTCAAACTCTGGAATGAATGCCAGAGGACTGGTGTTTTAATCCTAGTTCTTGAACTCCCAGCCTCAGGTGATCCGCCCACCTTGGCCTCCAAAGTGCTTGGATTACAGGCATGAGCCACCACACCCGGCCGGTAACTAATTCTAGTTCTGTTACCAACAAGCCTGGTGATCAGTGGCAGGCAATAATCTCTGGGTGCCAGTTTTTTCATCTTCAAAATGTGGACATAGGAAGAGAGGATTTTGATAGTGTTTCTTGGTTGTAAATATTCTATGAACGTATTTACTTTCTTAGAGCCTTTCTGTAAGGACCTTTGATTTTTGATCACCCAAGCCTTCTTTTAATCATGAGGTTGGACAATCAAAGTGGTATCAGGCCTTTGTTTAGCATGTCCTATACAAACTCTAGCACATCAAAGGTCTTCATCCCCTATGCCATGATGTTTATTAAGAGGCCTTATTGAAATTATAGGCTTGAAATATTTAAGGTGCCATGGTTCAGTTTTCAGTGTTCTGAATACTGGGAGAACATGAATATATTGACAATTGTTATGAGGAGAATGAGGAGTTGTCATTTTTTTCCTTTGCTAAATGAACTTTATCTTTATTCCATGTGAGAAAGCTTCAAAAAAAAATTGTACTGTCAAGAAGTTGTGGAGACTAGGAAGTGAAAATGAGGGATGCCACCCACGTGGGCTTAGAACCAATACTTAAGCTTGTTCCAAATGCTTCTGTCCCAAAATCTGAGTATGAATGAAATGAAAAAACAAAAACAAAAAACAACAAAGAGTGTAGATATAACAAGTCTTATGAAAATCAGTTTCTAAAAAGAAGATACTTTAAAAGGAAACACAGATCTCCTTGAGTTTCCATCTGCCTGACAATTCTAAATTCAGAACACAAGTCACTCTGCCTAAAAAGGTTCCTGGATGACCATCAGCTCTTCTGGCAATGGCTGGAGAAAGCCTATGGAGACAAAGTCCAGCCGAGGGCATCCCTGGCCTCCGGCCCTCATAAACTGCAAGTCTTAGCTCTTGGTTTGGCTGATGTCCTCTTCTGAGGGCACAAAGTATACTTTTGAACCCGTAATGGTCTGAAGACCCTTCTTGGCTTTGAGGCTAGAGATGAGTTATTCTCCTAAACTGATTTTTCCCTTCCTGTTCTCCTGATGTATGGTTGCCTGAACTATGTAAACTGATGATTGTACAAGAACAAAATCCCGATATACATACAGAATGTCTGACATTATTTAATTGAACAATTCTCTTCCTACCTACTTCAAGATTTCTTGTATTTCATTTTGTCTTACCACTTACATCAAAAGTTAGGATGTATTAGTTTTATCCACAATCACAAGTTTATGATTGTAAGAAGTTGTAGAGAAGGTTCAAAAACAGGTTGATGAAGTGATGGAATCTAAAAAGAACCAGCATAATGTTCCACACCGCATGGTTACCCAATATGAATGTGTACTGCGGAGCACCAAGGGGACAGAGGTCTTTTTAAAAAATGAGATAAGAGACTCAGTAGAGCATTTTAATGCAGCCTCATCTCACTCACCCTCAATTATTAGGACTACGTTCACTACTGTTTTTAAAAATGTGCATGCAAATGGAATCATTAGTCTATAATTAATGCTGCTTGTCCCTGGGAGCTCTGCCGTGGCCTCTGGATGATGTGAAGGACGCAGTCTGTGCTGGCTGCCCTGCATTCTCACTACTGTTATTTACTGTGTGCAGTGGGTATGGGCATTACATGGGCTTCTGTTCCTTGCCATGCTTCGGTGCTTCCTGCCCATGAGCAGGCAATAAAGTCAAATTTAAAGGAATTCCACTTTTCCAAAGAGGTCAAAACAAACACTCGGAGAGCATTTTATATTTTTCTTATGCACATCAGATGTCTTGCTAAGTGCCTTTCTGTGTAGGATTGAATCAAGGCTATAGTCCATTTGGGGGAAAAAAGTGTTCAACCACAAACAAAGGCGCAAAGTTGTTAGCATATGATTTTGCATATGATTTGCATGTTAATGGTCCAGTGTCAAAACATACAGTCATCTACCTGTCCCTGTTCCTTCCCCTCTATTGTCAAGATTGGCTGATTAGTCTTATTAAAATTAACTCTTAGTCTTCTACCAGCCTCAACTGCAACAAAATGAAAAGCTGTTACAGTGACAGGAGATGTAAATTGTTCAGATTCTACTGGAAGATCCCTCGTGTTGATGGTAAAAAGCTAAAGTGAAGAAGTCAGTTGCATGAATTAAAATTTCAATTTGTGAGATGAGATATTGATGGTTGTTAATCTTATTCCTGAAGCCCAGAGAACTTTTTCTTCTTCTCATTGCCATAAAGCTCCAAAAAAATCCATTTGAATGTTCTGTCAATTATCCCTTTTAAATAGACTTATTTTTAAACAAGCAAACAAAAAGGCTAAAGTCATATGCATAAGAGGTACTCATATTTCTATAAAATTAAATATTTTGGACATTCAGGAATAAAAAGAAATGAAATGAAACACATGTCAAGTAGAAAATTTTGATGAAGAACATAGTTATCCAAGGATGATATCTTAGGTAACATTTTGGTGGGCAGAATAAAGCTGTGTTAATGGAAGGTATTTTCCCCAAATTAGTAGCAGAAAAAGACACTGAATCTGGAAATACCTGCTAATAAGGGTGAGATGTTTGATTTCAGAGTCCAGTTAATTCAGAAGTGATTCTAGTTCCCTGGCCTATTTAGATCTGGTATGTACACACACACACACACACACACACGTTCTTGATAATTTAAGTAACTTTATTAGGAATAATGTCAATATTTTATATTATGGCTAAAAGATAGGAAGTTATTGCTAAGATGATAGATACTATGAAAAATACAAAGAAATGTAATAAAATCCCTGTCCTCAATTCAACTAAGGTCTAGCTGGGAAGGTAAGTCAAACTCACATAAAAATGTAGCTAAAATTTTATAGCCCATAAAGGCATAAGAGTCAGAGGAAGTAAGTTATGGAGTTAGAAAAAGTTCTTCACAAATCTCAGGAGATAGCAAAGCTAATTATAATATCATTCATGTGGGCATTTAACTCAGTTAATATTTATTGAGGGCCTATATGTTAGTCATTATGTCTGGGGCCAGAAATAAAGCAGTAAGTGGGACACAGTTTCTGTTTCCTGTTTCGATTAGTAACGAAGACATACTTTAGCTTGTATAGTGTGGTGGGATTTGTTAAACTATTTTTCCTGTTTAATTTTTTAATCAATATAACCTTAACATGATGGTATTTATTATTTCTGTGAAATATTCTGAGAGAGAGAAATAAGTCCCACAAAAATCAGGTGGCTAAGGCTAGACTTGAACTCTGATCTTTCAATTTCAGGTCTACTAGCATCTCCAGTACACCAGAATAGGTAGAGCAATATACCTGGAGTGAGGGTTACATGTATAGGAGAAAAAAAAAGCATCTGAAACATTTAGCAAGGCTAAGACTGTGCAAGCTCTTAAAGACTAGGCTGAGAAGGAACTTAAACAATTTTAGAAGAAAAACAACCCCGTTAAAAAGTGTGCAAAGGAAATGAACAGACATTTTTCAAAAGAAGACGTTTATGCAGCTCACAAACATATGGGAAAAAAAAGCTTATCATCACTTATCATTAGAGAAATGCATATAAAAACCACAGTGAGATACTATCTCACACCAGTCAGAACAGTGATTTTTAAAAAGTCAACATGCGCTGGAGAGGTTGTGAAGAAATAGGAATGCTTGGCCGGGCGCGGTGGCTCAAGCCTGTAATCCCAGCACTTTGGGAGGCTGAGGCGGGTGGATCACGAGGTCAAGAGATCGAGACCATCCTGGTCGAAATGGTGAAACCCCGTCTCTACTAAAGACACAAAAAATTAGCTGGGCATGGTGGCGCGTGCCTGTAATCCCAGCTACTCGGGAGGCTGAGGCAGGAGAATTGCCTGAACCCAGGAGGTGGAGGTTGCGGTGAGCCGAGATCACGCCATTGCACTCCAGCCTGGGCAACAAGAGCGAAACTCCGTCTCAAAAAAAAAAAAGAAATAGGAGTGCTTTTACACTATTGGTGGGAATGCAAATTAGTTCAACCATTGAGGAACACAGGGCAGCAATTCCTCAAAGATTTAGAACCAGAAATACCATTTGACCCAGCAATCACCTTACTGGGTATATACCAAAAGGAATATGTATCATTCTCCTATAAAGTTATGTGCATGTGTATGTTCACGGCAGCACCAATCACAATAGCAAAGACATGGAATCAACCCAAATGCCCATCAGTGGTAGACTGGATAAAGAAAATGTGATACATATTTACCATAGAATACTGTGCAGCTGTAAAAAGGAATGAGATCGTGTCCTTTGCAGGGACATGGGTGGAGCTGGAAGGACCCATTATTCTCAGAAAACTAATGGAGAAACAGAAAACCAAACACCACTTGTTCTTACTTAAAAGTGGGAGCTGAACATTAAGAACACATGGGCACACAGAGGGGAAAAACATACACCAGGACTTGGTAGGGGATTGCCAGGAGTGGGAGAGCACCAGGAAAAATAGCTAACACATGCTGTGCTTAGGTATCTAGGTGATGGGTTGATAGGTCCAACAAACCACTATGGCACACACATGACGGTACATGATGTACACATCATGTACAGGATGTGTAACAAACCTGCACGTCCTCTACGTGAACCCTGGAACCTAAAGTAAACTAGAATAAAATAAGACTAGGCTAAGAAATTTGGCAATGGGAACCATTACATTTTCAATGAAAGAATTTTGGTAAAGAAAGAAATTTCTTCATCAAATTAATCCTATGGTAATGTGCAAAGTTAGCTCAAGATGGAGAAACTGTTGGCAAGAGATAGCCACTATCCTGCCACGAGGTAACAAGCATGTTTATTCCAACACTTAGGGAGTAGAGTTGACCTTCATGACTAGAGGTTGTCAGAGAAATGGAAGAAAATGAGCATATATGAGAATTCTTCCTGAGAAATAATTGACAGTATTGATGACTGCTTGTATATAAGGTTTGGGAAGAAGAAAACGTAGAATTCGTGTCCTGAATTGTGAACTTGAGAAGTGGGGAATGAATAGTGGTCCTACTGCCAAAAAGGAAAATCAAGACAAGCAAACAAAAAGAAACTAGGAGGAACTGGTAGGAACCTTATTTCAGGGGGAGATGGTATGTCCAGGTTGGACGTGTTGGGAGAAAAGTGATACTGCCATATTCAATAAGAAATGCACACCTGGTAGCTGTTTTTGAAGCCCTAGGTTGAGCAGAGAGACTTTGACATGTGGATTTGAAAGGCTTTTCCAAAAATGTCATCTTCAGTGGAAACCTTGCTGTTTGATGAGATCTGAGGGAAATGCAGACTGTGAAATGAACAATAGGCAAACAACTAAACATTGTGAAAACAGCCATGGATTTCTGATGAATAATTATGCTCAGTGGATGGATACACCATTTCCATGATTTAATTATTATACATTTCATGCCTTTATTAAAATATCCCATGTACCCAATATATATATATATATATATATATATATATATGTATGTATATACACACAGATACACACATATATATATATACACACACTACATACCCACAAAAATTAAAAATTAAAAAATATCCTCTTTTTGATTTATCCTCAATCTTTCAGATGTGTGGACTTAGCCTGTGGTATGCCTTTATGAACTTCAAGTAGCTCATAAATACAGTCCTGGACAGAGGGGTCACTATAAGAAGTATCATCTCTTTTGGGTCATTCTAAGCATCCCTTCTACACCAAAAGCAGAAAGCACTTATTCGAGAACCAGGAGGTAAAATCACGACATGTCCTGTGAACACTAGATAGGGTGGTTGTGGTGTAATTAAAAAATAAATATTTGATCTTGGTCCTCAGTTCTTGGCACATTAAAACTCTTGGAATTTCTTGGATGATAAGCTTGTCTTTTTTATTCTGACAAGATGACTGGTGACTGAGAGCCCCCAGATAACTTCAGGATGAAAGCTGGTCTCCAGAAAGACCTAGTCACTATTACAGAGTTGGAGATTTCAGCTTTTCCCCACCTCCCTCACCACTGAGGAGTGGAGAGGAGCTACAGATTGAGTTCGATCACCAATGGCCAGTTACTTAATCATCCGACATAATGAAACTTCCATAAAAGTCCCTCAACAGTAGGTTTGGAAAGTTTCTAGGTTGGTAACATGTTGAGGTCCTGAGAGGATGGTGCACCTGGAAAGCTGGAGAGGGCATGGAAGCTCCACACCCCTTTTCCCATAACTTACCCTATGCATCTCTTCTATTTGGAAGTCTCTGAGTTGTATCCTTTGTAATAAACTAGTAATAGTAGGGAAAGCATTTTCCTGAGTTCTGTAAGTTATTCTAGTGAATTATCAAGCTTAAGGGGAGGGTCATGAGAACCCATGGAACTGTAGTTAGCCAGGCAGAAGTGTGGGCAGTCTGGCTGCTACCACCGCCCTGGGTTCTTATGACATCCCTGGATAGAAATCAAGAAAGATCACCAAACATAACATCAAAAGAAGATTTTTTTTTTTTTAGCTTGTGCACAAGGAAGCCAGCACTAACAAAGAAAAAGGAATGGGCTTCTCCCAGAGGGTAATGTGTGGGTTAGTTTTACAGGGTCTTTTTGTAAGGAAGGGTTATGTCAGGGCGTGCACAGGAGGGTTTTCTAGCGGTTGTGCAGTGGTCAGCATGCTTCTTCATATATCATATATAACATTAGAATTTTTAATATCCACCCCTGGGCATGAATTTTAGCATTAAAATAAGGAAGGGGTAACTTTAGGTTCCAACTGTGCATGTGGGATTCTGGGGAAATCCTATCCTCTGTAAACAGGAGTTTGCAGTTAGTAGTTTCTTCGTCATTTGTTACTGACTGGCTGAGAACTTAAACACGCTAGAACTTGAGTGAGGGGTTTTTATCCTTTTCTTCCAGACCATCTCATTCCCTACTTTAGAATAAGGAATCAGCCAGCCTGCCTATCTCAAAGACACCCCATTGTGGCTGACATCTTAAGTGGGGCAGTCTTGTAGGACTGAGCCTTGATCCATGGGGTCTGATGCTAACTCAGCGAGTTAGTATCAGAATTGATTTGAATTGTTGGCCATCCATGTGGCATGGAATAACCAGCAAGTTGATTGATGTTGGAAAAGATGCTAGTTATTTGGTATCAGGAGGAAAAATCCTCTCAGTGTTTCTGGAGGATGATCATGTCCTTCATCCACTTTTGAACGGGTTCATTTGTTTGTTTCTTGTAAATCTGTTTTAGTTCTTTGTAGATTCTGGATATTAGCCCTTTGTCAGATGGGTAGATTGCAAAATTTTTTTCCCATTCTTTTGGTTGCCAGTTTACTCTAATGACTGTTTCTTTTGCTGTACAGAAACTCTGGAGTTTAATTAGATCCCATTTGTCTAGTTTGGCTTTTGTTGCCAATGCTTTTGGTGTTTTAGTCATGAAGTTCTTGCCTATACCTATGTCCTGGATGGTGTTGCCTAGTTTTTCTTCTAGGTTTTTTATGGTATTAGGTCTTACATTTAAGTCTTTAATCCATCTGGAGTTAATTTTAGTGTAAGTGTCAGAAAGGGGTCCAGTATATGCTTTCTGCACATGGCTGCCCAGTTTTTCCAACACCATGTATTAAACAGGGAATTCTTTCCCCATTGCTTGTTTTTGTCAGCTTTGTCAAAGATCAGATGGTTGTAAATGTGTGGCATTGCCTCTGAGGCCTCTGTTCTGTTCTATTGGTCTATATCGCTGTTTTGGTACAAGTGCCATACTGTTTTGATTACTATAGCCTTGTAGTATAGCTTGAAGTCAGGTAGTGTGATGCCTCCAGCTTTGTTCTTTTTGCTTAGAATTGCCTTGACTATGCGGGCTCTCTTTGTTTCCATATGAAGTTTAAGGTATTTTTTCCAGTTTGGTGAAGAGGATCATAGATAGCTTGATGGGGATAGCATTGAATCTATAAATTACTTTGGGTAGTATGGCCATTTTCACAATATTGATTCTACCTAACCATGAGCATGGAATGTTTTTCCATCTGTTTGTGTCCTCTCTTATTTTATTGAACAGTGGTTTTTAGTTCTCCTTGAAGTGGTCCTTTACATCCTTTGTTAGTTGTATTCCTAGGTATTTTATTCTCTTTGTGGCAATTGTGAATGGCAGTTCGTTCTTGATTTGGCTCTCTTTAAGTCTGTTATTGGTGTATAGGAATGCTTGTGATTTCTGCACATTGATTTTGTATCCTGAGACTTTGCTGAAGTTGCTTATCAGTTTCAGGAGATTTTGGGCTGAGATGATGGGGTCTTCTAAATATACAGTCATGTCATCTGCAAATAGAGACAATTTGACTTCCTCCTTTCCTAATTGAATACCCTTTATTTCTTTTTCTTGCCTGACTGCTCTGGCTATAACTTCCAATACTGTATTGAATATAAGTGGTGAGAGAGGGCATCCTTGTCTTGTGCCAGAATTCAAAGGGAATGCTTCCAGTTTTGCCCATTCAGTATGATATTGGCTATAGATTTGTCATAAATAGCTTTTATCATTTTGAGATACATTCCATTGATATTTAGTTTATTGAGAGTTTTTAGCATAAAGGACTGTTTAATTTTGTTGAAGGCCTTCTCTGCATCTATTGAGATAATCATGTGGTAATTGTCTTTGGTTCTGTTTATGTGGTGGATTACGTTTATAGACTTGCGTATGTTGAACCAGACTTGCATCCCCGGAATGAAGCCTACATGATCATGGTGGATAATCTTTTTGATGTGCTGTTTGAATCTGTTTGCCAGTATTTTATTGAATATTTTTGCATCTATGATCATCATGGATATTGGCCTGAAGTTTTCTTATTTTGTTGAGTCTCTGCCAGATTTTTCTATCAGGATGATGTTGGTCTTATAAAATGATTTGGGAAAGATTCCCTCTTTTTGGATTGTTTGGAATAGTTTCAGAATGAGTGGTACAAACTTCTCTTTGTACGTCTGGTACAATTCAACTCTGAACCCATCTGGACCTGGGCTTGTTTTGGGTGGTAGGCTATTAATTGCTGCCTCAACTTCATCCCTTGTTAATTGGTCTATTCACGGTTTTGACTTCTCCCTGGTTTAGGCTTGGGAGGGTGCAAGTGTCCAGGAATTTATCCATTTCTTCCAGGTTTACTGGTTCATGTGTATAGAGTTGTTTGTAGTAATCTCTGATGGTAGTTTGTATTTCTGTGGAATCAGTGATGATATCTCCTTTGTCGTTTTTTATTGCATCTATTTGATTATTCTCTCTCTTCTTTTTTATTAATCTGGCTATTGGTCTATTTTGTTGATCTTTTCACAAAACCAGCTCCTGGATTTATTGATTTTTTGAAGTGTGTTTTTGTCTCTACCTCTTTCAGTTCTGCTCTGATATTAGTTATTTCTTGTGTCTTGCTAGCTTTTGAATTTTTTTGATCTTGCTCCTCCACCTCTTTCAATTTTGATGATAGGGTGTCAATTTTAGATCTTTTTTTCCTGCTCATGTGGGCATTTATTGCTATCAGTTTTCCTCTAGAGACTGCTTTAAATGTGTCCCAGAGATTCTAGTACATTGTGTCTTCGTTCTCGTTGGTTTCAAAGAACATCTTTATTTCTGCCTTCATTTCATTGTTTGTCTAGTCAACATTCAAGAGCCAGTTGTTCCGTTTCCATGAAGTTGTGTGGTTCTGAGTGAATTTCTTAATCCTTAGTTCTAATTTGATTGCCCTGTGGTCTGAGAGACTGTTTGTTATGATTTCCATTCTTTTGTATATGCTGAGGAGTGATTCACTTTCAATTATGTGGTCAATTTTAGAGTAGGTGTGATGTGGTGCTGAGAAGAATGTATATTCTGTGGATTTGGGGTGGAGAGTTCTGTGTATGTCTATTAGGTTTGCTTGGTCCAGATCTGAGTTCACGTCCTGGATATCCTTGTTAATTTTCTGTCTTGTTGATTTGTCTAATATTGACAGTAGATTGTTAAAGTCTCCTACTATTACTGTGTGGGAGTCTAAGTCTCTTTGTAGGTCATTAAGAGCTTGCTTTATGTATCTGGGTGCTTCTGTATTGAGTGGCTATATATTTAGGCTCATTAGCTCTTCTTGTTGCATTGATCCTTTTACTATTATGTAATGCCCTTCTTTGTCTCTTTTGATCTTTGTTGGTTTAAAGTCTATTTTATCAGAGACTAGGATTGCAACTCCTGCTTTTTTTTACTCTCCATTTGCTTGGTAAATATTCCTCCATACCTTTATTTTGAGCCTATATATGTCCTTGCATGTGAGATGAGTTTCCTGGATACAGCATACTGATGGCTTTTGACTTTTTATCCAATTTGCCAGTCTGTGTCTTTTGATTGGGGCATTTAGCCCATTTACATTTAGGGTAAATATTGTTATGTGTGAATTGGATCCTGTCATTTTGATGCGAGCTGGTTGTTTTGCCCATTAATTGACACAGTGTCTTCATTGTGTTGATGTTTTTTACCATTTGGTATGTTTTTTGAGTGGCTGGTATTGGTTGTTCCTTTCTATGTTTAGTGCTTCATTCAGGAGCTCTTGTAAGGCAGGCCTGGTGGTGATGAAATCTCTCAGCAATTGCTTATTCATAAAGGATTTTCTTTCTCCTTTGCTTATGAAGCTTAGTTTGGCTGGATATGAAATTCTAGGTTGAAAGTTTTTTTCTTTAAGGATGTTGAATATTGGCCTCCACTCTCTTCTGGCTTTTAGGCTTTCTGCTGAGAGATCTGCTGTGAGTCTGATGGGCTTCCCTTTCTGGGTAACCCGACCTTTCTCTCTGGCTGCCTTTAGCATTTCTTCCTTCATTCCAACCCTGGCGAATCTGATGATTATGTGCCTTGGAGTTGCTCTTCTTGAGGAATATCTTCGTGGTGTTTTTTGTATTTCCTGGACTTGAATGGTGGCCTGGCTTGCTAGGTTGGGGAAGTTCTGCTGGATAATATCCTGAAGAGTGTTTTCCAGCTTGGATTCATTCTCTCCATCACATTCAGGTAAACCTGTCAAATGTAGATTAGGTCTTTTCATATACTCCCATATTTCTTGGAGACTTTGTTCATTTCTTTTTACTCTTTTTTCTCTAATCTTGCTTTCTTATGTTATTTCATTGAGTTGATCTTCAATCTCTGGTATCCTTTCTTCTGCTTGGTCAATTGAGCTATTGAAACTTGTGTACACAAAGTTCTCATGTTGTGTTTTTCAGTTTCATTAAGTCCTTTATATTCTTCTCTAAGCTGTTTATTCTCATTAACATTTTGTCAAACCTTTTTTTCAAGGTTCTTAGTTTCTTTTCATTGGGTTAGAACATGTTCTTTTAGCTCAGAGAAGTTTGTTATTACTACCTTCTGAAGCCTGTTTGTGTCAATTCATCAGATTCATTCTCCATCCATCTTTGATCCCTAGCTGGTGAGGAGTTGTGATCCCTTGCAGGCAGAAAGGCGTTCTGGTTTTGGGTGTTTTCATCCTTTTTGTGTTGATTTCTTCCCATCTTTGTGGATTTATATACATGTGGTCTTTATAGTTGGTGACTTTCAGATGGGGTCTCTGAATGGATGTCCTTTTCACTGAGGCTGATGTTATTGCTTTCTGTTTCTTAGTCAGGCCCCTCTGCTGTAGGACTGCAGAGGTCCACTCCAGACCCAGCTTGCCTGGGGATCACATGTGGCAGCTGCAGAACAGTAAGGGTTGCTGCCAGTTTCTTATTCTATTATCTTGATCCCAGTGGGATACTCGCCAGGTGTCAGCCTGAGCTCTCCTTTATGAGGTGACTTTGGATATACGGGGGTCAGGGAGCTGCTTGAGGAGACAGTCTGTCCCTTATAGGAGCTCAAGTGCTGAGCTGTGAGCTCCATTGTTCTGTTCAGAGCTGCTGGGCAGGTACCTTTAAGTCTGCTGCAGGGGAACTCATAACTGCCTTTTTTCCCAGGTGCTCTGTTCTGGGAAGTAGGGGCTTTATTTATAAGTTCTTGACATGCTGCCCTGCCCAGCAAGGAGGTAGCCTAGTCACAGTCTGGCAGCAAAGGCATTGCTCAGCTGCCATGTGAACTTCCTTGCGGTTTTGTTTATAGAGGTATATTTAGAACTGCCTCAGTAATGGAGGACTGCCTCAGTAATGGCAGACTACCTCAGTATTGGCCGATTGCCTTGGTAATGGTAGATGCCCTTCCCTGGTTCAGCTGCGCTTGCTGTGAAACTCTCAATCTAGAACATTTCAGATTGCTGGTATTTGTGGGAATGGGACCTGCCGAGCCAGATAACTTGGCTTCCTGTTCCAGCCCCTTTTTTTCAGTTGAATGGGTGGTTCTGTCTCCCAGGCGTTCCAGGCACCAGTTGAAATGGCTGCACAGATTTGTGTGAGTTTTTGTGCGGAGACCCACTGTGCCAGCTGAAACAGCTGTGCTCGAGACTCATGGTGCTTTTCAGCCCGGGAATCTCTTGGTCTTTGGGCAGCAATAACTCATTTGGAAATGTGGTATTCACTCACCCTCTGTGTTGTTCTCACTGGGAACTGCACTCCAGAGCTGTTTATATTTGGCCATCTTATATCGACTCCTGTTTTTTTAGACAGAGTCTCACTCAAGTCACCCAGGTTGGAGTACAGTGGCATGATCTTGGTTCACTGCAACGTCCACCTCCCAGGTTCAAGCAATTCTCCTGCCTCAGCCTCCTGAGGAGCTGGGACAAGAGGCATGCACCACTATGCCTGGCTAAATTTTTTGTATTTTTAGTAGAGACAGGGTTTCACCATGTAGACCAGGCTGGTCTTGAACTGCCGACTGAAATAATGCACTCGCCTTGGCCTCCTAAAGTGCTGGAATTACAGGCATGAGCCACTGCACTGGGCCTTTTGACTCTTTTATGGGCTACATTAATCCATTTAATAGAGAACTGGATAAGGGCTAAAGAAGATCAGTAAACCTGATTCACATAAGTGTGTCCCAAGACTAGAAAAAACCGTTTTCAGAAGAAGAGAATTACTAACCTGAAAAGGTGTTAGGAGGGCAGTGAGGTTCCTCTCCCCACCTGTCTCCTCTCCCCCCACCATTACCTTTTCTCACTTGATTATAAATGCTAGAAATAGTATTAAAAGGCCATAATCGTTTCTAAAGGCCTAAAATCTTACATATAAAATTTTGGAGAAAGCTTACATTAAATACCCCTAGGAGAGATCATACATTGACTTCAAGTTATGTCAGTTTACAGTAGAAGGTTAAGAGAAGATGAAAAATAGCTTTGTGGTGTTCAGAGGTGGTGAGGGAGGAAGAAGTGTTATGAAAAGAATACAGTTTAGGTGGTGGGGATGAGAACTTCATGCGTTTGACAACTTTACCCTTAATGACACATGCGAAGGGTAAGGTAATAATTCTAGGTCTCCAACTTTCAGTTTCAGCAAGTTTTTTACATAAGGTAAATAAATGTGATTCACAGAAGTTATCTTTTTGTAAAACCCAGCCTTACTCCTTTGCAACCACTTATTCCCAAGCTCTGAATGTTTCTCTCAATATATGGGTCAGGTCTTTAAAATATAACCTGATTTCCAACCATGAGTGAAAACGTATTTTTCTTTTCTTTTTTTTTTTGAGACAGAGTCTGGGTCTGTTGCCCAGACTGAAGTGCAGTGCCAGGATCACCACGCTCTGCAGCCTCAACCTTCTGGGCTCAAGTGATCCTCACTCCCCAGCCTCCTGAGTAGCTGGGACCACAGGCTCATGCCACAAAGCCCGGCAATATTTTAAATTTTTTGTAGAGATCGGGTCTCACTATGTTACTCAGGCTGGTCTTGAACTCATGGGCTCATGGAAGCCTCCTGCTTCAGCCTTACAAAGTACTGGGATTACAGGCATGAGTCACTGCACCGGCCTCATTTTCTTTTCTTTGAGCTAATCTCTGAATTTCTTGACTAAGTCATTTAAAATTAATACCAAATGTAAACCCCTAAAGATGTAAGTAAGAAATACTTTCTTTCTTTTCCAGAGTTAATAATGGACCTAAAAAAATCTTGATTTAAATCCGAAGACAATGTAGATATTCAAGGTCTCAAAAGGTAAGAAAGACATGTTAGTCTCACATCCTTTACTGTATATAAAATTGTCTCATTAAAACGCCTTGCTAATGTGGACATTATTTGACAGTTCAGCCACCTCCACACACCATGAAGCAGCTGTGCAAAGGTCAGGTACAGGAGGGCAATGTGAAAAGAAGCAGAAAACCATGCCATAGCTCTTAGAACTTTCAGCCAGTCACGGTCACAACTTGGGTAACATGATGAAACTTCTCGACGGATACTGTCTCCCACCTTTTAAAAAGCAGCCATGACATGACATCTCTCTGACGTGATAAGCTCAAGCAGTTTTCAAGGAAAATCCCTTATATTAAATGTTTGAGCAACAGTTGAAACAAAAAGATATAAAATGGAAACACCTTATTCTTAGGAGCAAGCTTCAGAGCTGTTTTTTCGTAGACTGTTGCTTCAAACTTCTTTTTTTTTTTTTAATTTCCTTTCCTTCCTGAAAGTATTCTTAGGCACATTTTGAATTGCTGTTGCATAGTTTTTTTTTTTTTAGAGCCTTCTATGCTTTTCCTGACTGAGCTTTGCATATTTTGTCTGCACCCTTGCAAAGAACTGCTTTGAAGAGCATAGTCTCGGGGCTCCGTCCCCTTCTCTGCCTCCTGCCAGACACATTTGAGTCATTCATTCCAGCTTAAAACCTGCCCTTCCAACTGAGTCTTTTAGAATGGGACCTATTTCTACCTCCTCCTTCACATTCCTCTTCAGTAGTTGACTGGGACTGGGAAAATAGGCGTACAGAGCATTTTGCATTCTCTGGATGTACCACACAGTCATTCTGCTGTCTGAAAACTCTGTAATGTCAATAATTGATGCACTTGAGAAGTGGTAATTAAATTAGTTAATTATGCTGGTAAAATTACATGCAATTATGTGACTGCAGGGTATGTTTAGTAAATTAGGCTTTCCCATACTCACTACATATTGTGGTGCCAATTTTGTTCCTTGATGATTAGGTAGCTTTTGATACTTCTTAATTGATTTAATACCTGGATCTTCATTAGCCCTTGATTGCTATGCTATGTATGTCTGACATTTTTTCTCTCTGATATTTTACTGAGATCGTACATCAGGGAAACTATGCGTACATGTTTGTGAGTCATACATACGTCTGTGTGAATTGACTCACTTATTTTTTGTTTCAAGTATTTAGATGTTAAAATATCACCTCCCTCTCTCACCTTCTGGGAAAGCACAAATCCTAAATGTTGACTCATATAGAATCCAAGAACTTAACTCTTCTTGGATACTCTAAAGAAGAAAAATGCCATGTTTATTTTGCTTCTGAATAATTAATACCGATAATACTAGGCAGTAATTGAAGGAAGCAAAGAAGTCAGACATTCTAAGAAAGTTACTCATTTCACCTCTTTAAATAAGAGGCAATAATCCTTAAATAACATACTTATTGATGAGAGTTAACTGAAAGTTTATAAATGACAGAAATTGAAAAGCTGTCATATAATTCATAGAGATTTATAGCCCCTTATGGGCTTCTCACGAGCATTAGAAAGCCTTCGTGGGTCAGTGAGACAGGCAGGAGAAACCATCATTCCCATGGATGGAGCGTGTGGATGGAATTTCTTGGTTCAAGATTTGGAATCCAGAGCTGGAAGGAAGCCTGGGAATTGCTGGTTCCCTTTATGTAATAGATAAAGAAATGAGGATCCCATTGAATGTTTTATAGATAGATGTTTTCACGGCAAAGTAGTGACTAGGCTGGGTCTGGAATTTAAGTCTTCTGCCCCTCTGGCCAGTAGCAATATACTATACAATATTATGGCTGTTTTCTATTTTGTCCATTTCCTCTCCGTTACCCACTGTAAAGCTCTGAGTGACTTTTATTCATACAGGGCCTAGACATATTTTTAAAAGGGCTCTTTCTTTGACTCTAAGCTAAGTATCAGGAGGCAACTTGAATTACTTGGAAGAAAGTATATCAGCTGTGATCATCTGTATTCAAGACCTTGAAACATCTTGTTTGTTCTTTGTTTGTTTCCCGAGAAGTCAGAGCAATAGTCAGCATCTGCACCTTCTCCTGTATTGTATATCCCACTCTTAATGTGAACAGTGATACGTTCTGGTATGGAGGAGGTTTCTGGAGAGGAAAACAGCTTTGTCAGTGTTGGGATAAATGAAAGAGGCCACTACATGGGGCTCTGTCCTTCCTCTGAGGCCAAGGAAATGGACAACCAGGCCCCCTTCCTTCCGCAAAACCTCTGCTCATGCAGAGGTTTCATAATCATTAGAAACCTACACCTCCGAATGGATAAGCAAAGAATACTCTGTACATTTATTGCAGGTTTTCGTGTTTGTATTTTAAAGATAAAAAAGAATACCAGAGATAAATGATAACCATAATGTTCATTTATTCCATGCTGTACACTTTCCTAAGTATTTTCACATCTTTTATCTTGGTTGGTTTTTGCATCCACCCTGTGGTGACAGAGAACAAGAATTATTTCCCTTTCATAGATTCTTTTTAATCTAACCCAGATATTTGGCAAGATTTGAATAGCGAATAGTTTAGAATTTTTTTTGGGGGGGGAGAAAGGGAGGAAGGCTGGAAGGGAGGGAAGGAGGAGGGGAGGGAGGAAGGAAGGGATGAAGGAAGGGATGAAGGGAGGAAGGGAGGAAGGGAGGGAGGGAGGGAAGGGAAGGAAGGAAATCAAACAATGAAAGAGATATTGCCGACCTGGATCTAGAGGTTT
>CM052651.1:8236309-8333977 GCA_028533165.1 Leontopithecus rosalia
TCACTTATATTCCTCTCTAAGTTGTCTATTCTCATTAGGATTTCGTCAAACCTTTTTTCAAAGTTTTTTTCAAAGTTCTTAGTTTCTTTACGTTGGGCTACAACATGGTCTTTGAACTCACGTAAGTTTTTTATTATCCATAACCTGAAGTTTGATTCTGTTATTGGGATGTGCTCTTCCTCCATCAAGTCTTGTTCCATTGTTGATGAGGAACTGTGATCATCTTTAGAGGGAGAGGGGTTCTGATTTTGAGTATTCTCAGCCTTTTTACGCTGGTTTCTTCCCATCGTTGTAAATTTATCCTCCTGTCGTCTTTGAAATTACCAGCTTTCAGTAGGTCTCTTGAGTGGACGTCCAAGATGTTAGATCCCAGGGCCAGGCCCAGCGGCTTTAAGACTGATGGTGTTTTTCTGCCCAGGCTTCTCCTGTCTGGCTTCCTTCTTGTGTCCGTAATAGGCGAGTCTGCCTTCCCGGAGCTCCAAACCTCGGTCAGAAGGGGAACCAGTCGCCTTCACTCTGCGCCAAGGTGCCGGCACAGCTTCTACACCGGCCTCAGGAGTCAGCGCTGGGAACCCGCGCGGCTCCTCCAAACCTCGGTCAGAAGGGGAGCCAGCCCCGCCTAGTCAGCTCCGAGAGCTGCCGTGGTGCCGGCGAGACCGGTAAGCTGCGACGCCAGCGAAACCACTGCCCCTCGTGGCTCCTCCACTGGGAATCTTCTGCTCCTGAGCAACCAGAATTTGTCTGAAAATGTGGCGTTCCCTAGTTCTATGAGCTTTAACTGCGAGCTGCAATCCCGAGATGTTAGCGATCGGCCATCTTGGATCCTCGGTTTGAATAGTGCAGAATTATTCAACGTGGTAAGGAAAGACAAGTGGTATCTAGTTCTTCTTGTGCTTTGTATATTCAAATTTTTAACAAAACTGGTCTTTGATCTTCAGAAAGCTTTTTCTAAGTCCCTCTGGGTTGGAGTAAGAACTCTCATGATAACTGACTATATCCCAATCACTGCATTTGTTCTTTGCATTATATTTGTCTGCTCACATAATCACATATGACATTAGATAATGAAATCCTTGATGGGAGATGTTCTGAATGATTTCTTTCCTATTATTAAACAGTAGCTCGGTGACTGACATCTGGTAGATGCTCAGTCCCTAGTTGTTGAATGAACGCATTAGTGTATACTGACCTAGAAAAATCAACATTCTTCTATCATCAGGTAAGAGTTAAACTCCAGTGGTTTCTATGCTTTCTCCTTCATACAGGTGCACTTATCTATCATTAGGACCATCCAGAGTGTTTTTATCATAATTATTATTACCACATGCTCTAGGCATTTGAGTAAATTCTCTTTTTTCTTTGAGATGGAGTCTCGCTCTGACACCCAGGCTAGAGTGCAGTGGTGCGATCTCGGCTCACTGCAACCTCCCGCTTTCTGGTTTCCAGCAATTCTCCTGTCTCAGCCTGGGATCAGAGGCATATGCCACCACACCTGGCTAATTTTTGTATTTTTAGTAGAGATGGGGTTTTACTGTGTGGGCTAGGCTGATCTCGAACTCCTGACCTTAGATGATCCACCCACCTCGGCCTCCCAAAGTGCTGGGATTATAGGCATGAGTCACCGTGACTGTTTTTTAAAGTTAATAAATAATTGAATATGAACTGAAAATGTTCTTGGGTGAAATGTTCATTAGGGTGAAGATTTTTATTGTATTAATTTCCAGTTGACTTTTACTCTTTTGGTTCTATCCGCTGCAACAGTATATGACTTTAAATGTAATTATAAAACATCTTCTAGTCTCACATAAAGCATTAGTTTCTAACACTGGTTGTATTTAAAAGTCTTTTCTCATGTCTTGTAAGAATAACTTATGTGGATAGGTTTTAGTATTTTTCATATAAATTAGTATGCATACAGCTGGAAAACAAGTCAAACAAAGACATCTTTGCTGAATCTTACAGGTAGTGTAATGACTGGGGAAAGTAGGAGGAATCATGGGAAAGAAAGGAGGACACTGGGGAAATTGAGGAGGCTCTAGTGGAGTATTGATGGAAAGCCTGCTGCTTCCCGTTAGCCCTGCCAAGAAACAGGCAATAACACCACCTGTCTGCTTGGCAGCCACAGGTACCTACACATGGTTCATGTTTTCCTCCTCTCCAGATTTTAAGATTTAGATTGGAGACCCAGCTAGTTAAATCAGCAGGTGAGATAAAATGTTGTGAAGCAGAAAACCACACTCAGCCTTGGCGTATGAGGAAGGGGAGAGGCAACCTGGAGCTCTCTTCAGGCACCCTTGAGAGTTTTGTAAGGGCTTCTTGTCTAAACCCTTTCCTTGGCCTCTGGGCTTCAGCAAAGCCAGCAAGCTATCCTGTAAGCTGGCGTGCTGCCATTGTAACAGATGGCCAGGAGTGGAGGCAGCACAGATACCATTCGGGAGCATTACAAGGGAGTGCTGAGGGCGAGAGCTCTAGGCACAAGCCTGGAGTCTGTGTCCATTAGCCAGCCCTGAGCTCCTGAGCGAAGTGGGCATAGGGAATGTTTCAGTCTGCATCTTTGGCTATTATTTTATTTACTTCAGGCCGAAATGCCAGCCGTGTTTTCTATATGTTTTACTAGTAAGATTTCCACTCCACCTCTGATGTGTGTGGGTGTGTAAGAGATCTCAAGAGGGTGATAAAAAAGATAGGAATATTCTAAATAAAACCATTAGTGTTTCTAGTTTGCTCAGTCGGTCCAGTTCATTCTGCATACTCCTGCTAAATTCATCTTCTAAGGCACAGTTTTGATTCTGTCTCCTCTTCCCCTAAACTTTTGGTGATAGTGATGACGATGATGATGATGATGATGGCATTGATTATGATAGTGGAGTGACTTCTCTTTGTTAACTACTTATTTAGTTTTAATTTCTTACGTCGTAGACAACCAGGACTCAGAAGCCAACTTCCTACAAAAGCCCCAGGACTAATCCATGTCAGAACTTATATCTGAATTTATTATCTCTGACTGTAGAAAGAGCCTTAACAAATATGCTCTAATTTGCAAATATAAGCAAATGTATTTGCCAGAGATTCTTGGTTGTCATCAATATACATTTTGAAAAAGTAAAACCTTTTAATTTAGCTCAAACTTTAGTTTAACTAAAAGCTTAGTATTTTAGTTTTGAAATGTTTCTTTGTAAATTCTTTTTTTGAGACAGAGTTTTACTCTGTCACCCAGGCTGGAGTGGTGCGATCCTGAGTAGCTGGGATTACAGACACAGTCAGCTAAGGTTTGTGTCTTTAGTAGAGATGGGATTTTGCTATGTTGGCCAGGCTGGTCTCAAACTCCTGACCTCAAGTGATCTGCCTACCTTGGCCTCCCAAAGTGCTAGAATAGCACGGAAATCTTGTGTTTTAATTTTACTTCCCACGGGCATGAGCCACTGTACCTGGCCTCTGTGTCATTTCTTAATAGAATATTTGTTGTGAGAAACTAGTTTCAAGTTGACGAGGACCAGGATAAAGCATGTGTCTTAACAAAAGTACTAGATTGACCTGCTATATTGTGGCAGAGTAGCTCACCATAAAGGACACATTTCTTATCTGTTTTTAGAAATGGACAGAGTTTGAAATGACATTTCTGTTTTTATAGAGTTGTCTGTGACTTTGTGTCTGAAATCAATTCATCTGAAGGAAAAAAAGATCATTTAGTTTGTTCTTTCTAGGGGCTAACACTTCAGCATTTTTCTTTCCCACTATTGAAACTCTCATAAAAAGGTACGAACAATACTAATCTTTCTTATTTTTAACCTGAATCTTTTTTAGCATTTTCTCATCTCCAGAAAAGAAGGAAAATGTCTTCATACACCTGATGATGGTTATTCTCTTTTTATCAGTTAGCTACTGCTGCATAACGAATAATCATAAAAATTTAAGTGAGTAAAAAAAATAAGTTTTTTTTTTTTTAGGCTGAGGTTCAGCTGATTGCAGCTGTCTAGGCTAATAAAAGTTCACATGAGCTCTCACCCTCTAGCTGGGGTCAGTTTATTACTATTTCCATAAAATTGCAAGTCTCAGCTTTTGTATCTACTCAAAGTCCGTCATTAAGAATATTTTAAAGATGTCATTTTCCTCTTCCAGGGCCATGTGAAAAAATCCTTTTCCAGGAAGAAATTATCATCATAGAAATTTGCTCATCTCAGTATATAAGGCCCTTCTGCTCTAGCTCTCTAGCATCTAAATGCTCTGTCTTCTACACAGCCATGTATAAAATATGTTCCTTTGGTTTGAAGAATAACTTCCTGATTGGGATTGAGCTGAAATGGGGCCCTCCTTTGGGCAGAAACATGAGTGACATCATAATTCCTGTAAAACATTTACATCTTCCTAGGCTACATCACCTGAAAATTTTGCTTTGTAATCAATTTTATATCCACTGTCATTTGGGCTCAAATTCCTCTTTATT
Source organism: Leontopithecus rosalia (assembly GCA_028533165.1). Classification (NCBI taxonomy): domain Eukaryota; kingdom Metazoa; phylum Chordata; class Mammalia; order Primates; family Cebidae; genus Leontopithecus; species Leontopithecus rosalia. Next base: position 8,240,754 of record CM052651.1, read on the forward strand.
AAGGATTAGATAAGACATTGGTGAGGGCCTGGGAGGAGAGAGAGAGAGAGACAGCACATACATGAGTCTGGTGTGTATGTACCTATACATGTGTATGTTTAAGCAGACATATTTATTTTATAAATGAGCATAGTCTTTATTTTTTGATAGCAGTGCTGTTAAATGCACCTGATGTCCATCGGCAAGTATGAAATATTAATTTGTAATATGTTTCATTTGTAAATGCCCCCTATACACGCCAATGATCGCTACTTAAATTTCATCAACTGTGTTTTTAAAATTTCCCATCTGAGGACCTGTGAGAAAAGTTACAATTTAAGATCTTTGCTCACGTCTTACTTTCATGTGAACCAGGCAGAACAGGCTGATTCAGATGTTTGAAAGCACCAGAGTACTTAATCTGTTACCACTGCTTTGCATCCTATCATGTTCTAGACTTCTTAGGAGCAATCTTAATTTATTTTTGGAGCTCACAGATTGCATTTGAACGAGTCAGGAATATTTTCCAGCTTATTTTAGTTAACTTACTCATATTTTGCCCAAGTGGAGAAAAAATACACTGTTTTCCAAAGAGTTAGTATTAGTGCCATTCTAGTGGTAGAATATTATTTTACTTGATTACTCCAAAGACAAAAGAAATTCACATACTTGTCTGGTTTTATACATGCACATGAAGGTGTAGACATGGCCAAATAGCACACTTCTTCTATTCATTCGATAAATCAAGTCGAAGCTCTCACGGAAATCTTGTGTTTTAATTTTACTTCCCACACCTAAATACTTAGTGTTTTTAAGTAATCCTTCTTCCTTGAGTTCATGAGTAAACCTACAAGGATTACTTCACCTTTAAAAGCTACTTGGGTGATACATATGCATGTTTGACTCAAAGCATTCCCTCCCAGTGTTGATGGGACTCGTAGCATAGTTATTTGTGGTTATTTTTGTAGCACCTGTGGATTCCAATATTCGTCATTTGTTTTATCAGAAGTATGTGTCATAGATTTTTATTAATTCACTGAACACAGGTGTTTCCTGATTATCTACTTGATTAAGTATACATAGCTAGTGACCAAATTAAAATGGAACAAATAGGACCTTCCATACTTACTTCCCTTCCCATATCCATTTTCATTTTCATATAACGTAAAGCTTAATGGTTGGCCACTGTCTCATTTTAATTTAATAGAACCTAAAATCACTCCAGACTCGTCACAGTGCCAAGCACATTGCCTCTTGTTTGTTGAATGAATACATGAATGTATGACTGAATGTATGCATATATTTATGAATTCTTTTGATATAAATGGTCACCACTAAGGCCAGGACTGTGGATAAACAATCACACTTTTATTTTAATATTCACCTGCAGATATTATTCTTAAGTATTCAGAGGCCTTTGGAAGCATCATGCATCGGGGAGGAATAGAGATAAGGACTCTAACAGGGGCCAAATCTCTCTGCCCATTAATCAAACTTCTAATTCTCATTAAGACAGGTAAAACAGTGAATAGTGCTAAGGGAAAATTACTTTATATCACGCATATTTAAAAGCTAAAATCATGGCTCACGCGTGTAATCCCAGCACTTTGGGAGGCCGAGGCGGGTGGATCACGAGGTCAAGAGATTGAGACCATCCTGGTCAACATGGTGAAACCCCGTCTCTACTAAAAGTACAAAAAATTAGCTGGGCATGGTGGCGCGTGCCTGTAATCCCAGCTACTCAGGAGGCTGAGGCAGGAGAATTGCCTGAACCCAGGAGGCGGAGGTTGCGGTGAGCCGAGATTGTGCCATTGCACTCCAGCCTGGGTAGCAAGAGCGAGACTCCATCTCAAAAAAAATAAAAAAGAAAAGCTAAAGTCGGTGACTGGTGTCCCAGGGCACAGCAGAGATACTTCTAAAAGGCAAAGAAGTTTGAGGACTCTCATTAAGGAGATGTTGCCTGCATGCATAGATAAAACGGGAAAGAAAAATGTATCTAAGCTTCCAAGGAATTGTAGCCCATATTCTTCCTTCCAGTCTGTTTCACTGAATGATTCTGTAAGTTACAATATGAATACAATGGAGCTTGAAATAGACAAAATGCGACTGAAGCTTTTCTTTCCATGTAATATCTTAATGGAATTGCTACTCCCTGCCTCTGCACAAAGATTATTTGGCTTCTCTATATACTTAGTAAGGAAAATTTTAGGTTTGTAGTTAATGTCACTTTCAATAAGTATCACCACTATGTTTCTAGATCTACCCCATATTTAGGGTATTCAGGGGATATATTTATTTGGTTGTGCCTTACCCATTTAGATTGGGTACCATTTGTACTTGCAAGCTTTAATGGAAATGATAGCTAAAATGTGAATGAATGCCTCCTCTGTGGGTAAAACTAAGCCTGGATGCCAACAGCTATAGCAGTTAAATATGCGCCAATTTTCATAAAAAGAGCAGCCATAGGCAGTGAAGCCTGGGCTGAATGCACAGAAACAGAGAAAGGTTCCATGAGTTGCCTTCTCTACAGTGTGCATGCCTGCCTAACCGTTTACTAATGCTGTCCTTCACCCCATTAACAGATGCACACACTCCCATGCACATCCTATGGCCAAAACGAGAGCAGAATTTCTCTTTTTCTCTCCTTTCCTCCTCTGGCAAAAAAAAAAAGTCAGCTCTCTTTTCTTAAAAGCATGTTTTTGAAGAATCATGCATCACTGTTTGGAATTCTCCGAATGACTGTATTTCAGATTCCAGAAAAGAGTGATTCCTAGAATGATTTGCACTTTAAGACTGAAGGGTGGCAGCCAAATGGCTCATGTGTCCTATTAGCTATGTTAAAGTTTTTAGCCAACTTATAGTTTATAGCCAACTTACAGTTTTTAAATCTCCTAAAAGTGCAACATTTAAAAGTAAGATCAAACCAAAACAAAGAAAACACAAGATTCTGTGTCATGTAATGCACAGATTTAAAAGCTTCCTGAATTGTCCCTACCTGGCCATTCTCATGAGGAGATTATGTAAGAGAGTGGAAGCCCCTTGTATTTTAAAATTCGCAGCTTGATAAGCTTTATCTAAGACAACGCAGGGTGACTTCTAAGCACAGTGCAGTCACTCATTGCTTTAATTGATTCAATGGGCAAGTGCCAGGTCCTGTGTTGGCTTGTAAAGACTGCAGAAGAAATAGAGATAGATAGAGCCTTGTTCTTCAATGAGTTCATGGTGTAGTGAAGGAAATAGATATAAACATATAAATTAAGTTTATGTATTTATATATAAATACGTTATTGAAGATGAGTTGTGGAAAGACAAAAGTGGTGTCAAGTTATTCAACCGGGACTTGTTAAAAAGCTTTCACAGATGATCTGAGTCCTGAAGGATAAATGGTGACTTATCCGAGCAAAGAGAAGAGTATGTGGAAAGATGTACGGTGTGGCTGGCAACAGATTCGCTAGGACTGACGCATAGAGTAGAGGAGAGGACATTTGCGCTATCCAACAAGATAGTCAAGACAACATGTGGCTATTTAAATTTAAATGTGTTAAGAGAAAAATATTAAGAATGTAGCTCCTCAGTAGCACTGATCACATTTCAGGTGTTCAGTAGCTACATGTGGCTAGTGGTTACTGCATTAGACAATGAAGATATAGAATCTGTCCATTGTAACAGCAAATTCCATTTTCGAGTGTAGAAATCAGGCAGGAAGTCAGGGTTGGATATAGACAAGGTAAAGTGAACACAATAATGTAGTTGAAACTCTGAATGTGACTTTATTCAGAGGGTAAAAAATGAGGAGGGAAGAGGGAGCTCTCTGGTGTACATCGCCGTTTAAGAGGTGGATGGGGGAGTAGATGGTATTAACAAATAAGCCCAACAGGAATGGCATGAAGAATGAAAAAAGAAAGTAGGATCCTAGAAGTCCAGCAAGGAGATATTTGGAGACATCTGCAATTGTCAGTGATGTCCAGTACTGTAGAAAACCTCATGAAAACCAAAGCTTTATATGGAAAATTAGGAAGACAACAGTGCTATTAATGAAGATTGGTTAAGTGGCTCTGTGTGTGTGTGTGTGTGTGTGTGTGTGTGTGTGTGTGTGTGTGTGTGTGTGTGTTTTGGAGTGGATATTGATAGAAGATAGGTTGAAGTATAAAGTGGATTGAATGGTGGCCCCAAAGATTCATCCTTGTGACTGACAGTAGGTGACAAGAGGCATGGAACAATTTTTCTCTTAAACCTGCAGAAGGAGCGTGGCCCTACCAACAGCCTGATTTCTAACTTCTGATTTTCAGAACTGTGAGAGAATATAGTTCTAATTGTTTTATGTTGCCTAGTTTGTGCTTTTTTTAATAGCAACTATGGGAAGCTATTACAAAGGGTATTTAGGCGATAATGAGGGGTAAGAAGGGAGACAAAGTTTTAACAAATAGTTACAAACTCAAATGTTCTCATGGGACAAGCAGATAATGTAAATGGTTGAAAATGAAAGTGGGAGGGGAAAATAATGGAGAATTTGAGATTACATGTCCAGCCTACTAAATCAACACACAGATTGTATTTTTATACTCTATCCCCCCATACCTACTGAACCTGATTTGTTGAAATCTTTTTTGAATTTCCATTCTCTCTTGCCTTTATAGCCTGGGCTTTATGTTTAGCCATCTTAGCTAACTTGTCAAGTCATGTTAAAATATCTCTCATTCTTTTTACCTTACAGTGTAAGTTTCTTGTTTATTTCCTAAACTCGGTTAAATTCTTCTATTTCTTTACCCTGGGGATGATTTCCTGGTAACTATAATGATTTCTCCGCTACATACTCAAATTCACTCAACACACTTAGGTCCTCCCTACTGAGCAGATTTACTTTTATTTATCTCTAGTTCCTTCTAATTTCCCCTGCAGTAGCCGTCCCAAAATGTTACTCTTGAGGACATACCCCTTCTCTTTCATGTGTTGTTAATGAGAAAGTTGGGATTATGCAGCATGCACTTTCTCAATTCTCCTTCCTTGCAGGTCACAATTTCTTCATGCGGTTACTACATTTCATTGTCTTTTCTTTTTATCTTTGAGGATGTAGTGTCCTTCCCTATCTTAAGACTAATTTTTCCACTCTCTGTAACGAGACTTCGCTTTTTCTGTCTTTCTTAATGTGTGTGTTCCTCCCGCCATCTATGTTCCCTGATAATTTATTCACAGCAATTCCCCCCTTGCTTTCTTTTCTGTAATTGGTCTCATCCAGCTTCCTGTGGTAATCTCATCCCAATTCTCAGCTTCCTTCCTGAGCTCTGTTGCTATTGGCCACCTCCAAGATATACTAACAAAATTTCAAACACTGAGCTTAAATTTACGCTTACGGTCTTTCCCTCTAAACCCCATTTCACCTCAATAATGCCCTCTATTTGTGGATACAGGGGAAATCCTCCCTGCTGCATAGATTTGGAACCTGAGAATTAGCTTTAAATTTGCTTTTTCCCTGATCCACCTCCATCCATATATAATCATTACAGATCATGGTGCCTTCCACATTGTGGGCGTTTAAAAGGCATTCACAGTTGCTGGTATAGGCACTGGAATAAAGTGGAAAGAATACTGCATTTCAAAGCAGGAGATTTGTACTTGAGTCCTGGCTTGAACATTAAGTGCCTTGTGATCTCTGGGAAGTCACTGAACTTCTCTTTGCCTCGGTTTCCTGTCTGCACACAGGTGATAGCAATAATCATTTTAAAGGATTATTGTGAGGTTACAGAGCATAATATCTTAAAAGTTCTTTGTAAATTCTAAAGTGGCATGGTTTGATTTACTCTTTGGTATAACCAGGTGTCTATGCCTCAAATTGCTCTGGTTTTCCGAGAGAAAAGATTTGTATAAACAATTAGGGTTGGACCAGTTTAAGAACCCCCTTTTGCAATAGGCAAACTGTTCTCAATGAATCAAGATCTGTAGTAAGTTTGTTAGTTGCTAGTTTCCACCCACATGAAACTGCTATCCATGTGGGTAATTTTTAAGGCAGTTACTGGAAACTGCATATGGTCCAAACTAGCAGTGATGATACTTCCCTTTTGCATTTCCTCAGGAGAATCCAGACATTGGAAGGGCACATGGTTCCACTTGACATTGCACTAGCAAGTCCTTTGTGAGAGATATTGGGGTGGAGGCAAAGGTTATCCCAGCCCCTGTCACTGTGCCTTCATTACCAGCAGTTCTGTCCATGTGGGGGCCCTAATAACCTCTGTACACCATAAAATGAATGTGAGTGGTACAACTGCTGACTCTTCCACTGTAGTCACTTGGACTCATCAAAGGACAAAACACGTAGAAGGTAACACTACTGTTATGATTAGCATTATTAGGTTCATTAGCGACATTATGATCCCTGATGTTCTATTAAGATTTGAAAGTCTTTAACTTGCTAAATGAAGATGGTATTGTATGTAATTTATCACATTTATTCTTTAATTTGCTGCTACTTATTCTAAGTGCTTAGGACTTAGTGCTGAGGTCTGTTGTAGCTTCCTTTGAGCTGACAATTTCATCTTTAAGAAAAATCTTCCTTTCTTATGTAGCCTAAAAAATATCAACAAAATGAAATAAGATGGCATCTTCCTTAACTATAATATGTCTGATAGGAAGATGGGCCTGATAGAATTGTCTTTTGGAGCAGAGCTATCTACCTCAGAATGCAACTCTTATATTTAAATATAAAGCTATAAAAGAGAACCTTGTTTTCATATTGTGTGTCAGCATCTATATACGTACATTCAAAAAATGATTTTTTTTCAGTATGGAACACTTTTTACTTAACGAAACGTTACAAGTAACGTTGACTATGTAATGTAAAGCACATAGCCTCTTCAGATTCTTTATTTCCTGATTCTGTACTCAATTAGGTACGAACGCAAACTCCAGTTCTGATGTTCTTATGTAGTGTGTAATTGTACAGATTCCATAGAAAAATCACTTAATATAAAGAAAACAAATACTCTTTTTTATTGCCACACTAAATACTTTTGCCAGCAAATGCTTTGGGGGTGCTTTTTATTTATGGATTTTCCACAATGCCGGAGAGCTTTTGTCTTTTTTAGTGCTTTATATTTATGGTTGTGGGTTGATCATTTTCTGGTTGGTTTCACATTGAGCTCTTTCAGAACTAGCTGGAGTAGTAATAGTTTCATACTGTTTATACTTTCTCCCCCTGAGTCCTATGTTAAATCTTTTTCACGCTATCAGTGACACTGCAGTATATTATGCTATACATTCTTAGGCTATTAACTTTGGGCACTGCTAATGATATTTTTATATATAGAGAGAGCACATAAAACATGTAAATGTTTCTTATTTTAAAACAAGAAAACTCAAAACACAATCAACCTTATCAACAAAAGCTGGAGATTTTCTTTCTCCAAGTAAGATTGCAAGCCAGAAACAGGTTTGTAAAATCCCAGTGTTGAGAAACAAAGTAAATTATAAAAGACCCCTAAAGGGAGAGATTTAGTTTTCTTAAAAAATAACTTGTTTGGTATTCCATTCCTGCACTGAAAATGTTTTAAGGTATCACATTTGAAATATCAACAGTAGCAGCACAACGGTTTTTTCAACTGCAAGAAAACATCTGGGTCCCTATGAGAAGACTGAAAGCAAGGAAAGGTGGAAGAATCTCAGAGTCACCTGCAACCTAAGAATCTCAGAGTCACCTGCAACCTCACGTGGCTGTGCTCAGATACTTATAAAGGAGTGTCTCCCCTTAGCTCTGGCAGCTCAGAGCCTGCGAGGCTTTCACCTGGAAGTAGTGTGTGTAAAGTAACTAGAGAACAAGCCGTCTTAGCAGCGAAGTTTCACAATGAAAGATTTAAGGGAATAACGTGATTCAGAAATGACGCCCGAAACACAAGAAATGGAACTGATTAGAACAAAAGCACCCAGTATTTGCATCTTTAAATGGAGGATTATCTACTCATAGAAAGTCTTTGGAAGCCAGTGGGCTGCTGACTGACTTTACCATTTGGCTTCCATAATCCTTGGGCCTTTTTGAACGAACAGGGTGATTCAGAACACACTTTTTATGGAGGTATAAACACCTAATTTAGACATTTTTCAGGCCACAGTCCATGGGATAAGGACGGATGGGATGGAAGAGAGAGTACAGCAAAAAGTCATGGGTTAAGACAAAAAAGTCGCTGGGTATGGTGGTTCACGCCTGTAATCCCAGCACTTTGGGAGGCCAAGGCAGGAGGATCACGAGGTCAAGAGATCAAGACCATCCTGGCCAACATGGTGAAACCCCGTCTCTACTAAAAATACAAAAATTAGCCAGGCATGGTGGTGCATGCCTGTAGTCCCAGCTACTTGGGAGGCTGAGACAGGAGAATTGCCTGAACATTGGAGGCAGAGGTTGCGGTGAGCCGAGATCGTGCCACTGCCCTCCAGCCTGGCAATAGAATGAGACTCTGTCTCAAAAAAAAAGAGGCAAAAAATCACATGTTGGTATAAAGAGAGAGGACAGAAACAATAGCTGGGGAAAAAATAAAGGCAGAGAAGAGAAGAGATTACTAGAGTAATGTAATAAAGGAGGACAGATCTTTAATACAACTTAATCGATGCCCACAGTTACAAAGCTAGTGTTATAGAACATGCACTAAAGGGGACTGAAAAAACATTTACAAAATATTTATTGGGGTTACCCCAGCAGCGTACAGACAACCATGTTTGACTGGGTCCTTCCCTGCCTGGCGTAGGCCCCTTGGGGCTATGGAAGGAGGAGGCACTGCAGCAGCCTAGTTCTCTGTCCTTAGAGTTGTTCAGCTGCTTACAGAAAATGGTGCCTGAGACAAGCAAGGTCAGCAGACAGAAAGGGAGGTCAATGTCAGGTTTCTGTGCCAGCAGCGGGAACTCTGGATACAGGGGAGAATCACAGCTGGTCAAACCCTGAGCCGCTTGCTGCTTACTCCTTGAAATGGCTGGAGAGGCCCATCCCAGAGCCATCTCTCCTCTCCTCTTCTGGTGGCAACAGACTGGGGAAGAACAGAGATCAAAGCAAAGCAAAACCAAACAAAATGAAAGCATAATTGTTACATAATTTTTTCTCTTTTTACATCCATGCATTATTATTTATTGTGAACTACTCTGAGTTATTTCCTTAAATTTCCCAAATTAAGGATTGGGTTTGCTGGCAGAGATATTTTCCCCAAATAAAACTAGGTGCTTTCTTAAGAGTTCCACGTTCAAGGTTAATGCTGTGGTGTGTAGCGTGGCCTTTTTGAACACTTGATGGAGAGAGCTAATCAGTACATCTGTTGTCTCTAGGAAACCGAGAAGGAAAACAATCAGCTCTTTTTGCTCTGGGCTGAGGGAGTGAGCTGTAATGAGGAAGCACACGAATGCATTGGGCGCCCTCAGACCTGAACACACAGGTTAGCACCACCTGCCTGGCTGACCCGGCTCACAGGTGCGCAGTTGCCAGGTAACGCTTGGGATCTCAGGGTGCCTTCAGAAGCCCAGCAGTTGGCTTGGGGAGGTGTGGGCACTGCCCGGGGCGATGGTGGGGGCAAGGCAGACGGAGTCACTGTCGGGGCAGCTGGCAGCACCACTGCTCCTCACCTCTGTAGCAAGTGGAAACAAGCTGGCTCGCCCTGAAGCCCTGAAGGGCTGATCTTCTTCCTCAGCTGCCTGTGTTGTGAAAGGGCTCTCTGATTAGAAATGAGCTTACAGATGCAGAAGGGAGAAAATAAAACCCGCGCTGTGCGTTATATAAAGCCCCCCATCTCTCTCTCTCTCTCTCTGTCTCTCTCTCTCTCTCTCTCTCTCACACACACACACACACACACACACACATATACGTGTGCTTTATATAAATATAAATAAAAACACATCTGTCCTTTATAAAGTTATATTCTAAAAATTCCTCTCAAACTTGGGCAACTTTGTAGAGCGTGTTACCGTATATGTGAAGGGCAAAATGATGTTTGGAGCAAGCTCCTGACTGGTTGAAAACACCTGGGTTCTAGCCCTAAATTTGCAAGTTTCTTGATTCCCCAGTGTTATTGGGGAGTCACCCTGTCATTTCAGACTCATGTGAAATCTGCCCAAATCCCTAAGTGTCCTGAGAAACCCAGAATTCCCCATATTCTCTTGATGAGCTCTTGAGGGTTTGATTCTCATGTCCTGTCTCCGGCCCCCACTTCCTCCTGGCACAGATGTGATTTCCATCCTTAGTTTCACGTGTCGCTTCCATATCTTCTTCATACAGAGTCTGCCATTGCCTAAACTCTGGCAGATTCATAAATCTGGAACACCTTGTTCCCACATAACGCCAGTTGTATAGAAACTTCTCCCCTAAGCTAATGCCGATTCTCTTTCGGTGGTAGTAGTTATTCCTGGTCAGGTGGTATACTCTTAGGGGTCCGTCTTTCATTCCACTTGATCAAGAAAGCTTTCAGTGAGTGGAGAGGCACAGTGCCACTGTGTACAGCAGAATAGAATGTGTATAGCAGAGTCATAGTGGTCCTGAACTGCACTGAATTTGCTAAGATAGGCGCAATGTGTATTAGCCAGCGTTTTTAAGAGCTGGCCTCAGCCGGTTACTTAGGTTCACAGAAGGAAGGGTGAATATTGGAAACCAGCTGCCCTCTCCTGATTCATGGCCTGTCGTTACAGCTGACTCTTTCCTGTGCAGAGTACTCCTTTTTCAACCTAGGATATGCATATGTTCCCGAATCTGTCTTGGGTGAGGGAAAGATGAATTGTCTAATAAAGCTATAGGAAAGCTAAGAGCTTGAGGTTAAGCAGAGGCAGCCAAGCTGTTTTCTTCCCACCTGGAATCAGGCAGGCCAACCTTCCTAGCCCAAGGGCTATCATTCTGCTTTATATGTTTGAGTCATTGTGAGAAGAGAAAGATTTATAGGTGTTCTTTCAACACTTATTCAACAAATATTTATTGAACACCTACTCTATTCTGAGCTCTGTAGTGTGTTCAGAAACCAGGGCTGGAAACAAATCATTCTTCCTTACTGTTCTTGAACATTGTTCTTTTTAACTGCTTCTAGATCCGTCCTAAGTATCAATCCATGTATTGATTGAATGCGTACATATGTAAAGTCTCTTACAGGCTGACGTTGTCAATATTTGCAAAGTCTAAGACTTGCAGACTTGGAAGCAGCTTATTTTCTGTGGGCTGTGAGTATGTGCTTTCATATACCTCAGAGTGCAGCCCAATTTGAGTTTACATTACAATTTTTATTTTTGAGATCAAGTTTTACTCTTCTTGCCCAAGCTGGAGTGCAGTGGTGCAATGTCAGCTCAGTGCAACCTCTACCTCCCGGGTTCAAGTGATTCTCTTGCCTCAGCCTCTGGAGTAGGTAGGATTACAGGTGCACACCACCACACCTGGCTAATTGTTTGTATTATTAGCAGAAAAGGGGTTTCACCATGTTAGCCAGGCTGGTCTCAAACTCCTGACCTCAGGCGATCTGCCTGCCTTGGCCGCACAAAGTGTTAGGATTACAGGCATGAGCCACTGTGCCTGGTCACGTTTTTTTTTAAGTTATAACCAAACTAGCAGAAAACCTAACTTGTACACAAACAGAGCTCAAGGCTGGGGAAAGGAGCTTTAAGATACTTTTCAGAAGCCAAGTCAATCTGCTGCTGCATTGTGGTACTATAGAGTCTCAGTGTTGAATATGGATTTGAAAATATGTTTTTTAAAGAAAACTGTAAATACTTGTAGGGTGATGTTAATAGTTCAGTAGATGAAGTGTTTCCTATTTGATCATAAGTAACTCCACGGTCTGAAATATAGGGAGAGACGCCTAGTTCATTAAGGAGATGCCATATTTGGCATGGAATGTGAAAATACAGCCCTTGGTACTAGTCATCACCAATTATGTTATATCTCTAATGTGTGAATGAGGGAAATACAACCTTTGTGACGCCTTTGGCACCCATCCAGAATTTCATTCAGTGCCAGAGACAAGGGCTTGGGAGAAGAGCTCCTCTTTCTGATCATGCCAGCTCTCTTCAGGAGCACTGAAGTGGGACCACATGGCTGTACGTGCAGCTCACAGAGCTTGGTGGGTTTCCAGAAAGAATTTGGCCATGCTGATTCTAGAACAGTGTTATCCAGCCTTTCAAAACTCAAAACTCCTGTCATCCTTTCTCATTCAGTCAAATATAGACATAGAGAAGCCAAGCCAGCCATAAATATGTCGTTCAGCTATGAATTCTGTTGCAAAGGCACGAGGAATATTAAACATGTTTTATTAAACTGCTTATGACCACCTACACAAACCTTTTAGAAACTCTGATGAGATGGTTCCCTTAACAGGGGGAACCCATAGTCCAGTGTGCTTTGAACATTCCCAGTTTACTCTTGTTTTTCTGATGTAAATATTACTGCTGTGTGTTCCTTGCACTGTCATATGTATCTCAGTTTGAATGACGAGGTATATGGTCACCTTGTCTTTACCCTGGATCCCTCTCTCCCACCAGTTGAGAATAACTCATTCAGGGTTATTGAATGGTGGAGGATCTTTCAAAATCGACAGCTAGAAGGTAGAGAACCCTTCATGCCATACTAAGAAGTTTCACACGAGGCAAAGGAGAGTCACAAAGTATGTCAATTGTTGAATGATGTGAGTAAATATTTGCTTCAAAAAAGTGTATTATACTAATCCAGATGAGAGATGGGTATGCTAACGGTGACCTTAGAAGAATTATACCTTTGAAGAATTATATCTGGGAAGTCTTGAGCTCAAATGAGAGAGAACTCCTACTATGAGGGAATTGCAGTTAGAGTCCTACCACCTCTACTCAAATCTCTCAAACGTAAAGCATTGAAGTAACGTTTCCTTGCTTCTCATCTTTCAATAAGGCTTGTGTGTGCTGTTAACAAAATACCACAGCATCCCGGAGCAGGCTGGCTTTCAGTGATGGATCAATTGATTCCCACATGCTAGTGTATAAATTGTCAACTGCTTCAGGATTCATAGAAATGAAAGATGTTTTATTTATTGTCCTTTGAGATGAAAAATGCATAATTTATAGCATTCGGATTACTATTTTATTTACCCTTGTGATGCTGAAATCACATTCTTTTTTAGTGATGGAATTGGAGAATCTCTGTTAATTCGTGGGCAAGTGGCTTATTAAAAGCTTCAGAGTTGGAGGGTCTGTCTACACAGAAGTGGGTATCATCTGAAGGAAGCTGTGTGATCCTTTTGTTAACACAAAGACTTTATTTTTCTGCTTACAGGCGTTAGTGAGATGTTAAACCTGTGTGCATGATGTAAAGATGTTGGCTCTGATACGGGTTCATGTAGGCTTAAGGTTGAGAATGACATAATTAGGTACATTCTGTAAAATAAAATAACTTAAAATATCACAGTTGTAGACTTCACAGAGTTTTCTCTTCCAGTGGGCCCGGGGCATTTGTATGGCATTCTTCTGTGTTTCTAGGCAATCACATGATTTCCAGCATCCAAAAATATCCACAACTCTGTGTTCAGGAAAATGTCCAGCATCCTTTGTTGATAGAATCTTCAGAATTTCGTTGCCTGAAAATCTCTTTGTAGCTTTACCGAAAAGCCTACTTCAATTTGTTTGTTTTCTTACTTTTAGCTAAAAGTTGTGGCTTATTTCTTGGCAGCAAGGTTTAGAACAATTTTCTTTAAATAAAGAAAATATTTGCCTTGTGTCATCCTGCTTCAGAGGGCCTTTGGGAAGCCATGGGTTTGTGTGTGGAGTGGGGTGAGATAAGAATGTTGGACAGTTGTTTTTACTTGGTATTTCCACCAATACACTCTACCTTTGGTGGAACCAATGTCATCTCAACATTTTAGGGATCACAGTAGTGAAATGTGTGGAAATAGGAGCGCAGGGTCAGGCTAGCCAATAGCTTCTTTTTCCTTCTTTTCCCTGATAGAAAAGTGCTTTCCCTTAGACTGACAGCCAAATAGCAATACAGGTTGAATATTCCTTATCCAAAATGCTTGTCATCAAAAGTGTTTTGAATTTCTGTTCTTTTTTTCTTTTCTCCAATTTTGAAATATTTGAAAATACATAGTGAAATATCTTGGGTATGGGCCCCAAATCCAAACATGAAATTCATTTATGTTTCTTATATATCTTATGCACATAAGCTAGGGTAATTTTACATGATATTTTAAATAATCTTGCGTATGCAATAAAGTTTGTAGATGAGGTCAGGTGTGGAATTTTCTACCTGTGGAGTTGAATCAGTGCTGAAAGCAGTTTGGAGTTCCGAGAATTTCATATTTTAGATTTTCAGATGAGGGATGCTTAGCTTGTAGCAGGAAAGGAAAGGGAGCTATAGACAGAGGGTCCCAAACTCTGTTGGGTAATGTTGTACAAAGAATCAAGCAAGAACTGTACATAATACTCAGAAAAACAAATAGATCTCAAAATGATGTTTCCAATTTGGTTGCATGATTCTGCTTTATTGGGTCATAAAAACCAGTCAGTTTGACATTTCTAAGAATGTTCTTTTGGAAACAGAGCATTTCTAGAGAAGGCATTTCTAGAAACAGCAGTTACTCTGCCTTTCATCCCCAAAACAGGGAAGTGTGACTTAAAAAAAAAATTCTAATTGACACTAGAAGCAAATGAAGGGAAGCAAAAGCATAACTAATAACTTTCTTTATGTGTGTGGAAAACCATGGCTTAAGGAGGCCTAGCAGTTATGCCTTCACTGAGGACGGAAATGGCCTTCAACCAAATCGTGGGATTAGAAGTAAGTTTAAGAAAGTCCTTTAGCTCTGACTCAGTCCACTCCTGACGCTTGGTTTTATAGAACCTGTTTCTCTCAATGTCTCCTGCTTTTTTTTGTCATCACCATTGTACTTTTCATTGTTTCAGCAAAGGACAGACCTCTACCTATCTGGAATGACTTGAATAATGTGTAATATTTGCTATACAAACATGTTTCTTTGCAAAAAAGGAATTCAGCCTATATTTCTCCCAGGTCACTTGGCTGGTACCAGGACAAGAGCTTCAGTTCCTAAGCACCGGTATTGAGGTATTTTTTGTGCAGCAGACTCGGGGGTGGTTCACTTAAGCAGGAGATCAAGCTGAATAATTCTGGAAGCTTCTTCCTACCTTGGATATTTAAACCTAAAAAAGGATTCTAACCTTTGCAAAACTTGAAATCGTATTTATTAAATCAAAAGGTAAGTTATCTCTTTCTTCAAAATGTGTAAGAAATAAATTTTTTCTTTTATTTTTCTTTGAGGGTTTAAAGAAAATTACTTACTGTATCAGTAAGGGTTTCCCAGGGGAAAAAAACCAACAGGATGGATACAGATTGTTGGAGAGAGAGATAAGAGGGGATTTATTTGGAGAATTGGCTCAGGTGATTATGGAAAGCGAGAAGTCCCGTGGGACAGGCTGTCTGCAAGCTGGAAACCCTGGGATGTCATTAGAGTGGCTCAGTCCAAGTCTGAAAGCCTCAGAACCAGGGAAGTCAATGCCATAAGTCAATGGTGCAAGAATCAGGGATGGTGGCGGAGGGTGGGAGGGAGGGTGAGGAAGCACAGGTGCAAGTTCTGGAATCCAAAGACCAGGGAACCTGGAGTTATGATGTCCAAGGGCAGAAGGGCATCTCACTTCAGTAGGGAGCGTGAGCAAATTCACCTTTTCTTTGCTTTTTTGTTCTATCTGGACCCTCAGCCAGTGGAATGGTACCTGTTCACATTGGGGGTGGATCTTCTGTACCCAGTCTACTGATTCGAATGCCAATCTTGTACAGAAACACTCTTGCAGGCACACCTAAAAATAATGCTTTACCAGCTAACTGGATATCCCTTAATCTAGTCAACTTGATACCTAAAATCAACCATCATACATGATATATATATATATATATATATATATATATATATTTTTACTTCTTGTGTGTGTGTGTGTTTGTGTTTGCCTTATAAATGTGCAAAAATGTGCCTCTGGAGTATGAAGTGAAAGTGTGTGCTTGTTGCTTTGGAAACTTTATGGCTTTTCAGAAGAGCACCTTGTCATTGCCAGGTCAATAAGAGTTGCTTTAAATATAGCCATATATTATTAAAGCTGTGACAAATGTCTTTGTGTTTTATCACTTGTGATGAATGTTTCATTTCACTGGGATTGATTCTATTTCTGGAAATTAAGTGCTCACCCGAGAAAGGCACATGGCATCTTTTCTTGAGAAAATAAATTATTCCATAAGAGAGGAGATCTGCCTAGTCCTGCTTTCCCAAAGACCTAATAGTTCTCTCAATAATGAATAACAATGTTCTTGTTCTTTTCCTTTTATTTTAAAAATATCTACAGGGTGTGAGAAATACTTACCTTGTTCCTCATACTCTGCTTGTCTGAAGGGCTTGGCTTTAGAATGATAGAATGCTAGAACATTAGAACTAGAAGGAATCTTAAGGGACTTTGAACTAGAAGGGACTTAGCCTAGTCCCTTCATTTTACAGATGAGAAATACAAGGCTTAGAGAAATAAGGTGGCTTGTCTAAGGTCATGTAATTTAATGGAAGCGAGAAAACCTGAAACTTCTTTCTGGTTTACTCCATTACCATCTTTTATTGTAAAGGGTTTTATTTTTTTTAAGAACATGTTCTACCTCTCCTAGAGTGCAGAAATTATTGTTGCTATTAAGCTTAAGCAAAGCAGAGATGCTGAGAGGTCAAGCGATTCAAAGTGAAGGTCAACAGATACTCAGTCACAAAACCTGTAATAGCAATGTATATGCAAGGAGAGAAACCTGCATGTAAATTATTAGATACATTTGGGCTACAAGTGTGGGTTTTTAGGACCAGTACAGACTGAGAAAATTAATTGTTGTATTCTCCCCTACATTGTGCCTTCAGCCCTAAAGGCATATTGAAAATTGAAACTGAGGTATTGAAAATTGAAACTGAGGTATTAATAAATAAACCCTAAATGAAATTGAAATAGAGGTGGGTCCACATGTTCTGGCTTGTCTGTAACATGATCTCCCAAGGTTCTGATCATCACCTACAATAGCAAAGAAAATATTATCCCTTATTTTTGGCAAACTGTAAAAAATAGTCAAAAACTGTCAAAAAACCACTTTTTGCTTTAACTTTGCAGCATTCACTTGGCTGCTCTGACAAAACAAGAGAGAAACAAACATAAGATCTGCTCCTTTGCAGCAATTGCTCTCCTAGCTCCGTACAGCGATTAGAAACAAGGAGTAGGGATGAAGGAAACTGTTAGTTGGAAAAAGGGATCACTTGTGATGGTCAGACCTAAGAACGTACAAATTGCTTGGTGTTTGTTTTGAACATAAAGCTATTCCCTGATGTGACTGCCCTGTCTGGCTCTGTGTCTGCAATAACTCCCTTAGGATGCCTCTGTTTGCCATGCAGAGGTCTGCAGTGTTACATCAGCTGCAGCAGAAGCCCCCTGGCAGGCAAAAATAGATGAAGAATGTTCTCGTGCAAGTCGATTTCCCCACTCATTCAGCTGCTAAACTTCGTGATTACGCTGTCGTTTCTACTTCCCATTGATGAATGTGTATTAGTGGCATAAGGCCGAAGTTGGAATTGGGATAGATAGATAATTTTAATTAATTACTTATCATTAATTTTTTTTGAGTTGTCTACAATAAACTGGCATTTTACACACACACACATACACACACACACACTTTCTCTTTTAAATTAAAACACACACCACACACACACACACACACACACACACACACACTCTCTCTCTCTCTCTCTCTCTCTCTCTCTCTCTCTCTCTCTCAAATTAAAAGCTCACAGTTCTGGAGTAGTTGTTATAGTTCCCACTTATATGGAAGCTCCCAAAGGGAACTTGGTGAAATTCCCAGAGCCAGAGTCCAATATGTAAGATCACCATGTATCCCAGTTGCCCTGGATAATTATTAACAGACATCCACTTCGCTCTCAATACTAGGTTTGGTCAATAGATGGTATAGTCACCCTAATTAATTAGCACCAGAATTGATTTGAAGCAACACTGAAGCAGGAGAAGTCTGTGGGTCTCTCTTGCATCATCTCTCAGGTCACCTCCATTCCTCTCTCCTGGGGACGTACTTTTGCATCTACTGGGTCTTTTAACCTCTGTGCTGTTTCCTCGTATTCTGTCTCAGCTGGTTATCAATAGGTTGCTGCTAAACATTGGTGAAACTATATTCCTTTTGGCCTTCTTCGTCCATAAATCAGTCAAGAGTTCTTAAGCTTGTTTGCTCTACAAAATTCAATCCAACCTTCTAAGAATGATATGAGAGCTTCTGCTCATGGAGCAGTTATTAAGATTATCTTTTGCCATTGGGGCTGTATATGATTTCTTCTTGGTACTCCTACACAATTTTATAGATGACATTCCTGCTAGGATTTGTAATATCATAAGAGTAATTATGTACTTTTATATCTTTATCTTGTTTTAAAACATATATTTAAAGTTAGTTTTAATCGTGCTAAAACATATACAACTTAAAATGTGCTATCTTAACCATTTTTAAGCATACGGTTTAGTGGTATTAAGAAGATAAATTGGGGCTGGACACAGTGGCTCATGCCTGTAATCCCAGCACTTTGGGAGGCTGAGGTGAGCAGATCATCTGAGGTCAGGAGTTCGAGACCAGCCTAGCCCATATGGTGAAACCCCTTGACTACTAAAAATACAAAAATTAGTTGGGTGTGGTGGTGTGCACCTGTAATCCCAGCTACTCTGGATTGTGAGGCAGGAGAATCGCTTGAACCTGGGAGGCAGAGGTTGTAGTGAGCTGAGATTCCACAATTGCACTCTAGCCTGGGCAACAGAGTGAGACTGCTTTCCCCGCGCCCCCCCCCCACAATAAAAGAAGAAGATGATAATTTGACTGTATTTTTATCTTTCCTGAAATATTATAAAACTGTGGAGAGCCAGGATAGTGGTTAGTTAATACCTTCTCAGCATAGTAATGTGCTGGAAATAAAATAGTCAGTGAAGTCTTCACGAATGAATGGAGGAAATAATATTTTTCTACTGCTTTCTCTTGTTTCATCAATTCCTGTAAATTTCTTTTCTTTCTTTCTTTCTTTTTTTTTTTAATATGGAGTCTTGCTGTGCCTCCCAGACTGGAGTGCAATGGCATGATCTAGGCTCACTGCAACCTCCGTCTCCCGGGTTCAAGCAATTCTCCTACCTCAGCCTCCCAAGTAGCTGGGATTACAATAGGTGTGCACCACCATGCCCAGCTAATTTTTGTATTTTTAGTAGAGATGGGGTTTCAACATGTTGGTCAGGCTGGTCTCCAACTCCTGACAGGTGATTCCCTCTCCTCTGCCTCCCAAAATGCTGATATTACAAGTGTGAGCTACCGTGCCTGGCCCAATTCCTGTAACTTTCTGATTCTTGACTTTTTGCTAGGACTTTTGGTCATCAACTTTGCTTTCCTCTTCAGCTTCTGAGCGTTGCCTAGTTCCTATTATATTTTGGGTCTTCTGTTTTCCTGCATTTTTTAGTATTTATATTGTTATGATCCTTGTCTTCCTAGCTTTGAATCCACTGTGCACCCTGACTTTGCAGAAGTTCCAACTGCCTTAATACCCAGACTATCCTGGAGATTAGCCCTACTTACCTGTTTGCCTTGCATTGACCTCTGATATCTGTCCAAATTCTAATTACATTTATTCTTTTTGCAAGATCTCATCTTGGAGTTAGAAGACACAGGTTTGAATACAAATTCTGTATCCATCTTGCTTCACGACCAGAAATTTAGCCTCTTTGAGCTCACGTTCCACATTTGTGAAAAGCAGGTAATAACAACATACTCTTCTCAGGAATGAATGAGATAATACATGTAGGAGAATTTTGCAGATTAACCCTAAGCTGCTTCTGCTACGTTTAAAATTAAGGGGAACAAAATCAACTCAAGATGGATTAAAGACATAAATCTAAGACCTGAAACTGTAAAAATTCTAGAAGGCAATGCTGGGAAAACCCTTCTAGACATTGGCCTAGGCAAGGATTTCATGACCAAGAACCCAAAATCAAATGCAATAAAAACAAAGATAAATATCTGGGACTTAATTAAACTAAAGAGCTTTTAGACAGCAAAAGGAGCTTTTAGACAACAAAAAATGTAAACAGCAGAGTCAAAAGACAATATGCAGAATGGGAGAAAATCTTCACAATCTGTACGTCTGTCAAAGGATTAATATCCAGAATCTGCAATGAACTCAGATAAATTCACAAGAAAAAGTGAATAATTCCATCAAAAAGTGGGCTAAGGACGTGAATAGACAAATCTTAAAAGAAAATATACAAATAGCCAACAAATATTAAAAAATGTTCAGCATCACTAATGATCAGGGAAATGCAAATCAATACCACAATGAGATACCACCTTACTCCTGCAGGAATGGCCATAATAAAAAAAATTAAAAAACAGTAGATGTTGGAGTAGATGCAGTGATAGGGAACACTTCTACACTGCTGGTGGGAATGTAAACTAGTACAACCACTATGGAAAATAGTGTGGAGAGTCCTTAAAGAACTAAAAGTAGATCTACCATTTGATCCAGCAGTCTCACTCCTGGGTATCTACCGAGAGGAAAATAAGTCATTTTATGAAAAAGATACTTGCATATGCATAAACGCACATTTACACACTTGCAAAATCATGGAACCAATTCAAATGCCCATCATTTAATGTGTGGTTAGAGAAACTAAGTATATAGCTATCTGTATCTATATGTATATTTAGATATTGATATAGATATGATGTAATACTACTCAGCCATAAAAAGGAATGAATTAATGGCATTTGCAGTGACCTGTATGAGATTAGAGACTACTATTTTAAGTGAAGTAACTCAGGAATAGAAAATCAAATGTTCTCACATATGTTCTCACTGATATGTGGGAGCTAAGCTATGAGGACGTAAAGGCGTAAGATGATACAGTGGACTTTGGGGACTTGGGGGAAAGGGTGGGAGGGGGGCTAGTGATAAAAGAATACAAATAGGGTGCAGTGTAAACTGCTCAGGTGATGGGTGCACCAAAATCTCACATATCGACACTAAAGAACCTGCTCATGTAACTAAACACCACTTGTACCCCAATAACCTATGGAAAAATAAAAAAAAGAAAGATAATTAACGGGATATCACTGCTTTGCACCAGTCCGAAGGAGATTCTTAAATCCAAAAGAATCTCCTTAAATCACAGTAACAGGACTCTCCTCAAGCAAGGAGTGAGAACATTGGGATTTGGCATATCATCTTAGTTAGACAGCCAACTCTGAACTAGATCATCTTTGGAACCAGTTAGAACTGTTTTATAGTTTGCTAAATTTAGATATCTGAGATGCATCACATTAAAGGCTGAATGTTCTCTAAATGTAATGTTTGGAAAATATTTTAAAATCAGCTTCTTAGAATTTTAAGAAATTCTGGACTGTGGAAGCCTGGCAATATATTTGTTACAACATGTAATGAGTACAAAAGTTATAAATTTAGGATTATCTCACCCGGTAATATTGGTCTGAAACAGCCTTTACAAACAGGTTAAAAACAAAGGCATGAGAACTTGGGAGAAAAAGGCAGACACAGCAGTGCCTATTTTGAGTGAAAAAAATGCTATTAACATTTCAGATAAGCAGGTCTAAAAACCTGAAAAAAATATGCCAATTGGGATATGAAAACATTTTTCAAATTTTATTTATTTTCTACTCAAAATGGTCCAACCACATTTTTCTTTTTTAAAATCACACGTTTTCCAAGTTCACACCATTGGTATTTTCTATAAAAGAAGAATACTTGTTTTAGGAACGTTACTCTTTTTCACTTTATGGGCAGGTTTTAGAGACTATGGTCACTAAGTTGCTTCTAGGAAATAGTAAATAATGAGAAAATCTGACACTACCAAGTATAATTAGAGGTATTAAGATGCTATATTTATACTAAAGAGTTTGAATATTTTCTCTAAGTTGTATTTTTTCAAGTACCTTTGAATGTTGATCTTTAGTTGAATTGTGTTTCAAATGTATTCTAAGCTAAAGTGGTTTAAAAGGTTTTGAAATTTGGGAGGTGACAGCGGTTGTGTTATAAATATCCCATCTAATACAAATGTGACTAATACCTTTTGCTCTGCTGCACTGTTTTATAAATCAAAATCCTACCTCCTGATAACAGTAAGCTGCTTCAAGTTTGCTAAGTAATAGTTGAAAATCTTTGAAGAACTTGTGTAAGGGTTGGAAAATGCTCCCCTGGAGAGCTGCAGATTTCTGGAAGCCCTGTGTTCTTCTCAAAATGGTCAAAGAGAGT
This sequence comes from Leontopithecus rosalia, assembly GCA_028533165.1. Classification (NCBI taxonomy): domain Eukaryota; kingdom Metazoa; phylum Chordata; class Mammalia; order Primates; family Cebidae; genus Leontopithecus; species Leontopithecus rosalia. The sequence goes on from CM052651.1 coordinate 8,263,019, forward strand.
TAGAGAATCACCAAACTGACTGTGGCACGTGCAGCTTTGGAGATACTTCAAATATTTATTTTTAATCCATGATTTTGCTAGTTCCCATGATATTCATATCCTTTTGGCAGTGAATCATTTAAGCATGATTGATGAACAAGAACCATACAAATTTAAGGAGGCCTATATTGGAAGAGGTGATGTTGTAGTCAGGGATTGGCAGACTTTTTCTATAAAGGGCCAGTTAATAAATATTCTTGGCTTTAAAGATCGGCTGATCTCTGTTGCAGCTACTCAGTTCTGCTGCAATTGTGTAAAAGCAGCAACAGACAATACATGAACCCGTATTGTGTTCCAAGGAAATTTTATGAGAACAGGCAACAGGGCAGATTTGGCCTGTGGGCCATAATTTACTCACACCTGTTCTAAGCAATAGCTTTGTGATTGCTTTAAAATATTTTACCAAGTGTTCTCCTTAGATGGAGAGACTTCAGCCCAACACAGAAGATCATAGAGGTGTTAATCATCGTTGAAACTCAAGATCTCAGACTGATTGCTGTAGCTAAAAGAGCTGCTTTGGGATATGGAAGTGATTCCCTTTCTAATCCCACAGGCTTTATTCAGAGCAAATAAACAGATGAGGCGAGAAATTAAACTCAGAAGACGACATGACCCTCTACTTCTTGGATGAGTCTCAAAGCCTATCTTCTGTGTGTAACTATTGAAGAGTTGACTATATATGGGCGATCGTCTGTGAACTAAACAGAGACTACAGTCAAAATCGAGGAAAAATGTTGCCAGATTCTGGGAGTTGAGGCATCTCAATGCCAACTAGCTGACAAGTCCCTCTGTTAATCTCACCTCCTTTTCCTGTAGCTTGAATTTAACCATTTCTAAGCTTGTTCAGACATCCAGAGAAAGAAAAGAGAGCTAAAACAAATAATTAAAGATCACTTTGGAAGAACGGAATGTGAAGAGGCAGAAATGGTTAAGAAAAGAGAATGATGGGGAAATTGACAATTTGAATTTTTTTTTTTTTCAAAAAAGAAATGCAGTGCTCTAGGTAAAATTTCTAAATAGTTGGAATTATCTTGGGCACCATTACACCCATCTCTGCTCACCCTACCTCATTTCCAGTACCCAGGGCGTTAGTGCTGCTAGTTGGGCCCTGAAGCTTCTTGCTGTGGACTGGGTTTCGATCTCTCAGTGTCTTATCTCTCTCCCCTCTTTCTTCTCATCAAAACTTTCAGATAATCTTAGCTGGCCTCTAGAGGAAGGAGAATTTGTTTTAACTAATTCATAGATCAATGTGAAAATAACTGATATGTTCCTATACAATCCACAGTAATCGATAACTTGTAACATTCAGAAAGTGTAGGGAGATAATTTTAAGCAGAGAGTCATTTCTTAAATGACACCAAATAAGCCATCATCTGCTTAGTACAGGCGTGTGATGGCAACACGGATTACAAAAACAGAAGTGCAAGTGGTGAAGCTATCGGAGCCCCAGAGTCTGCTGACTTGGTGTCATTGAGTTCTCTGGACTTTGAAGATCACCCTTTATTTTAATATCCAGATATGTTGACGCAAGACTCCATCGCTGTCTTAGTTGGTTTGGGCTGCTGTAGCAAATGTCATAGACCAGGTGACTTAAACAACCAGCGTTTATTTCTCACAGTTCGGAGAGATGAAAGTCCAAAGTCGGGTGACCAGCATGGTCTGGTTTCTGGTGAGGGCCCTTTTCCTGGTTTGCAGACTGCCACCTTCTCTGTGTGTCCTCACATGGTGGAGAGAGAGATCAGCTCTCTCTCATCTCTTTCATGTAAGAGCACTAATTCCATTCATTATCCTCCAAAGCCCCACCTCCAAAAACCATCACATTGAAGATTAAGGCTCCGACATATGAATTTGGAAGGGTATACAAACATTTCATCTCTAATAACACCGTATGAGGTTTTGAAACTATTCCTGATATTCCCGTGAATTTCAGGGAGTTTGGTAACTGTTTATTGGACCACATAGTAATTTTCTTCTTAATCATCACTCTCAGTACCTGAGGATTCTTTCTTTTGGTGTCTGACTCTCCCCTGTGGTAGACACCATTCTAATTTCTCTATTCTCTTATGAATAGTTATAGTAAATAGCATGTGGACATTAATTTATTATTAGACATCATAGTCTCAAAAAAATCATCAGTCATTGCTGAAAATAGGGCATTCGCTTCCTCTCTTCTTAGGGCCCTTAACTTGGTACTAGGGCTCTTTCATTACCTAGCTCATCTTCACATTTATCATTATTATTTTTAAATTTCATCTCAAGGCTCCTGGCCTTCTTTTTCCTCCCCTCCCCTCCCCTTCCTGTCCTGAGTCTTACTCTTTCACCCAAAATGGAGTGCAGTGACATGATCTTGGCTCACTGCAACCTCCGCCTCTGAGGTTCTGGCGGTTTTCCTGCCTCAGCTTCCCAAGCAGGTGGGATTACAGGCACATGCCACCACGCCTGGCTGATTTTTGTATTTTTACTAGAGACAGGGTTTCACCATGTTGGACAGACTGGTCTTGAACTCCTGACCTCAAGAGATCCACCCGCCTCAGCCTCCCAAAGTGCTGGGATTACAGGTGTGAGCCACCATGCCTGGCACATCCTCTTTTTCAACAGTATATTTTTTTTCACTCTGCTTTGCATAGAAATTAAGTTCTTTGTTTTTTAAACCCTCTTTTCAGGGTGGAAAGTGTCGTTTTTGTTCACACTTGCACTCAAATAGATCACTTAAGTACTTTTTTATATGTAGAACGTTTTCCCAAGATGAATACTATCATCATAGAATGAAAAAGCAAATGCAGTCAGTTCTTGTGCTATATAGCAATATTTCCCCCTTTCCTGCTGTATCTAATTATTGACTATTAGTGTCTTCAAGCTACAAATGCACTTGTTTTGAAATCTCTAGCATTTCAAATTGTTTTCTACTCTCTTTCTCTTGAAACTTCTTTATATTTTGGCTTAGGTAACATTGCACTTGCTTGATTCTTTTAACTCATCGAACGCTTCTTTTCTCTTCAATTCCTGGATTCTTTTACCTTATGCTCAACTTGGTAACAGAACCCAATAAAAGATTAAAATATGAGTTGCAGGAATGAATGAGTTGATTTAATAATTTTCCCTGACCACTCCCACATTAGTTAAAAAATACAACTACATGTAATTTTGACTATTTGTTTTACTTTTTAAATAATTGCCTTAATTGCCAACTCCTTCTGCTCTTGTTCTCCTCTTTACTTGCTTATTTTTTAAAATTATACTTTAAGTTCTGGGGTACATGTGCAGAACGTGCAGGTTTGTTACGTAGGTAGACGACACGTGCCATGGTGGTTTGCTGCGCCTATCAACCCGTCATCTACATTAAGTGTTTCTTCTAACGATATCCCCCTCCCCAGACCCTGACTCCCCGACAGGCCCTGGTGTGTGATGTTCCCCTGTTAAGTCCATGTGTTCTCATTGTTCAACACCTACTTAGGAGTGAGAACATACAGTATTTCGTTTTCTCTTCTTGTGTCAGTTGGCTGAGATGATGGTTTCCAGCTTCATCCATGTCCCTGCAAAGGACATGAACTTATCCTTTTGGATGGCTGCATAGTATTCCATGGTGTATATGTGCCATATTTTATTATCCAGTCTATCATTGATGGGCATTTGGGTTGGTTCCAAGTCCTTGCTATTGTGAACAGTGCTGCAATAAACATATGAGTGCATATGTCTTTATAGTAGAGTGATTTATAAGCCTTCGGTTATGTACCCAGTAATGGGATTGCTGGGTCAAATGGTACTTCTGGTTCTAGATCCTTGAGAAATCGCTACACTGTTTCCCTCACTTGCCTGTTTGCCACTGGTATAAAGCATTCAGTCATTCAAGTTGGAAAAATGGTCATTACTGTAGAAACTTTTGTCTCCTTTGTGCCTAATATATATACAGCAGCCAGGTCCTTATCACATTTTAATTTCTAGAATCTCTCAATTCTTTTTCTTTACATTTCTTTTGTCAGCCCCCTGGGTCCATTCCTGTATTATTTTCAATTTCTCTAGCTACACATAGAGACATAAATAAAATTTCTTCCGTTGTTCCAGTAGTGAATAAACGTAATAGACCCTGAAAACTCAGTGAGTGTAGTGTTGTTTCACTGCAAGTTTTTAGTATTACACAATTATTTTCTTACTTTGAAACAAGTAAATCTGATAATACTTTGTAATGGGATACAGGAAAATTTATCTAAATTCCTCTCCCAAGTAACTGGTGGGCCTTGCACTGGGTCTCTGTGGGGTTTCTAGAAGCTGGGTTTTTTGTGGAAGTGGACAGGGATGACTCCTAGCTATAAGATTTAGAACAAACTAAAAATAAAAATTTGGGTGAACACAAGCCTTGGAACCAATGAAATCTGAAGGGACAGGCCAAAAGTAAAAAACCAGCAAGAACCAGATTCTAAGCAACAATTTTTTGCTTAGAAGGTGAAGTTAGAGTAACCAGATTCTGGAGAAATTTCTGGAAATAACTAGGACATGGAGAGAAGGGAACTTTTCTAGGGAGTGGGTGCTCACTTCTGTGCAGGTGGAGGGCAGTGTAGTTAAAGTTGCTGAGCACATCTAGATGCAAATGGAATGCTTTGGGATCACAGTATTAAAATCTAAAAATAGCTGAGGATAGTTATAGTTATGAGGGCTTAGAAATAAAAGGGTTGCCTCTAGCCCTTATTCCTCCCACAAGGGCATCTTCAGCATAATCAATACCTCATTGTGTATCTTCGATGAGTCACAACTTTTATTGTGACAAGGAGTTACAATTGAATATTGAAACTCATTATTTGCAACACCATGTACTTTAACTTACTAATGAATACATTTAGTTAGAAAATAATTTTTTTTTTGCCATATTTGAAATCTCTCTGCCTTAACAAAGTTCTTAAAGTTAAAAAATAAACTTCCTGGTAGACTACAAGCTGTGGTAGAATACAAATTAATGAAATTAAAAAACCAAGAATGTCCGGACATAAACTCAGCCAACTGCAAAAATAAAATGTGATTATAAAAAGCATATTATCTGTCCTCCAAAAATTGTATGAAATCAAAGTCTGTGCAAATTAATTAGAAATCCTGTATGACCAGTTACAGAAACATGCAGAGAATCCACAGGGCTGTTTTGGGAATGTGCCCAGTGTGGGAGAAGGCTCCAGTGGGAGGGTGTGGTGGCAGATGACCTACCTTTCTCTCAAAGTCACACGGAATCTCATGAGGGCTTTTGGTTGCAAGGGCAGAAATGCAAGTCACTTAAAAAAACTGTGACTCTATTGTAAGAATACATGTAACCTGGGACTGAAATCAGAAATCCAGCAGATATGTGGCAGTATTAGGGTGTCATTACCTTACTATCTTTTCATTCATGTAGTTATTCTATTAGTAATTCATGAATACTAATGCCATTCTCTGTTCTAGTCAATGAAGATGCAACAAAAAATAAGACAATTAAGGGCCCTTCTTCTCTCAGGTACTTTATTGTGGTAGGAGGAGGTAGACAATAAAAAAGGAAAAAAATCTAATTTAGCAGAAGGGAAGCACAGGCCAGCGGGTTAGAGAATGACTAGGAAGATTCTAATGTAGATCAGCTTCAGAGAACAAGTGCCATTCTAGCTAAATTCTGAAGAGTGAGAAGTAGCCAACCATGCAGAGAAATGTATTCCAAGGAGAAGTTATGAGAAACACAGTTGTCTAAGACAAGAAAGACAGCAACAACAACAAAATCAGAAAACTATCTCACGCCAGTTAGAATGGCGATCATTAAAAAATCTGGAGGCAACAGATGCTGGAGAGGATGTGGAGAAATAGGAACCCTTTTACACTGCTGGTGGGAGCGTAAATTAGTTCAACCATTTTGGAAGACAGTGTGGCGATTCCTCAAGGACCTAGAAATAGAAATTCCATTTGCCCCAGCAATCCCTTTACTGGGTATATATCCAAAGGATTATAAATCATTCTACTATAAGGACACATGCACACGAATGTTCATTGCAGCACTGTTTATGATAGCAAATACCTGGAACCAACCCAAATGCCCATCGATGATAGACTGGACTGGGAAAATGTGGCACATATACACCATGGAATATTATGCAGCCATCAAAACTGATGAGTTTGTGTCCTCTGTAGGGACATGGATGAACCTGGAGAACATCATTCTGAGCAAACTGACGCAAGAACAGAAAATCAAACACCACATGGTCTCACTCATAGGTGGGTGTTGAACAATGAGAACACATGAACACAGGGAGGGGAGCACTACACACTGGGGTCTGTTGGGGAGAATAGGGGAGGGACAGCGGGGGATGGGGAGTTGGGGAGAGATAGCATGGGGAGAAATACCAGATATAGGTGAAGGGGAGGAAGGCAGCAAATCACACTGCCACGTGTGTACCTATGCAACTGTCTTGCATGTTCTTCACATGTACCCCAAAACCTAAAATGCAATAAAAAAATCAGAAAATGGTATGATTGGAGTATAGGGAGCAAGAGAAAGAGTGGACAGAGATGAGATGTGGGAGACAGACAAACGTCAAATGTATTGGAGCATTTTGTCGGAGGAAAGATGCCTGAGTCCCCTAAGTAGCTGTAGGAAAGCACTGAAGAGCTGTAGAGAGAGTAGTGCATGCTAACCCTTTTGCCTCCTTTCATGGCTCATAAGGTCCCACTGATATCAACACTGCTTCTTACTGTTCATCTTCTCTGTTTCCTTCTTCTTTGAGAATGGCTATATTCGCTACTCGAAATTCTAGGGCAATGCAAGTAATCGACTAGCTAATTAATTACCTTTAATCAGGCTGCCCTGTGACTTGCTGGATGAAATATGGATTGACCTTCCTGTATCCAGTGTTAAGTATTGGTATAATTAGTAACCATATCTGTGAAGAGGAAAATTAGTTACTTCTATGAGCTAGAAGCTCTGGACAAGGACATAGCAATTAGAGAGGGCAGAGGCAGGAAGTAGAGACTGATGTATCTGTAGTTCTACAAACCAATGGGAAGTAACTTAAGTAAAATATATACGGTTATTGTGCATGACATTACATAATTACCATATTATGTATTTAGTAATCCAATATTAAGATTTATATTTTATATAAATTTTATCTAATTATAAACAAATTAATAAAATTATATTTTCTATAAATTATATATGTTTACTTTTATAGTCTGCAGCATATATTTGCTCAGAAAATAGGGATGATGAATTGTGTAAAATCAGACCAAGTTCTGTTGGCTCTAGAGGCATGTCTGGCAATATGGCTGGAAGAGCTTAGTGCATGGTTTGTAGTCCTTGATGGAAATGCCTCTGTGCATCTTCTTGGCAGCTCTGAAGATAATCTGCCCATATACATCTGGTATATTGCTGTGAAGTGTTGCACTCATAGCTTCTAAAACACCTGTTCCTTGTTGCTTTCCTTGCTGAGAAGCAAATAGTTTAAAGTTTATCTTATCCACACATTTTTGACATATTTTAGAGATACTGGGTCAATCTACTCTGCTTCAGGTGAATCTAACACTCATGGAATAATAAGATATGCTTAAGTTACCAAAAGAGATCATGGCAAAACCAAGAATAGAACCTGGGCTTTCATAATCCATTCTGTGATTTTATACATCATGTCTGGAGATGGGGAAATGAATGGGAAGAAATAAATTAATGCAGCATGTAGGAAAACAAATGTAGAAATTGCATTGCTTGAGAAGAGGTGATAATAAGGATAATTAGCAGAAGAATAACACATTGAGAAGAGAGACAGACAAAAGTATGGAAATGCAAAAGGTGGGTGTACTAAAAGGGAAGTATCCAATATTGGAAAGTAGGCAAATTGATCTGTAAATCATATTGAACTCAATGAAAACCCATTAGGCCTCAAGGGAATTTTTTATATTGCAGTGTTTCGACTAGCTTTATTTCTTTTAAGGACTTCTGTCATGAAACTTAGAGGTAATATATACAAATATACTGTGTAAAAACTTACATATATTATATCAAGAATTTTCTTTGCTGTGGTTCCATATCTAACCTAAATGGCATGAGGTCAATTAATTTATCATTGCCTGAGGTTTCCCAAATATGATGAGTAAAGAGTAAAACACATTTATTAACCGGGACAGCTATACCCTTGAACCAGTTTTTGTCTATATTCTGTGAGATGACTGGAGCTCAGCATTTGCCTGCAAGTTCATCTTTGTTTTCACTGTGCTTTATTCATTTCCTCTTAGGGCAGTGGTCCCCAACCTTTTTGGTGTCAGGGACTGCTTTCATGGAAGACAGTTTTCCACAGCCCAAGGAGGAAGAGATGGTTTTGGAATTATACAAGTGCATTACATTATTGTGCACTTTGTTTCTGTTATTACATTATCATATATATTGAAATAATTATACAACTCACCATAGTATAGAATCAGTGGGAGCTCTGAGCTTGTTTTCCTGCAGCTAGACAGTCTTTTCTGGGTGTGATGGGAGGCAATGACAGATAATCCATCATTAGATTCTCATAAGGAATGCACAGACTAGATCCCTCACACGCACAGTTCACAATAGAGTTCATGCTCCTTTGAGACTCTAATGGCACCCCTGATCTGACAGAAGGTAGAGCTTAGGCAGTAATGTGAGGGATGATATGAAAGTCTGTTCTCATGCTGCTAATAAAGACATGCCTGAGACTGGGTAACTTATAAAGGGAAGAGGTTGAATTGAGTCACAATTCCACATGTATGGGGAGGCCTCACAATCATGGAGGAAGGTGAGTAAAGAGCAAAGTCATGTCTTATATGCGCAGGGGACCTCCCATTAATAAAACCAGCAGATCTTGTAAGATTCATTCACCATGATGAGAACAGTATGGGGGAAATTGCCCCCATAATTTAATAATCTCCACATGGGAATTATTACGACTCAAGGATTTGGATGGGGACACAGTCAAACAACATCATCCTGCCCCCTCTAGCCCCTCACAAATCTCATGACCTCACGTGTTAAAACCTATCATGTCTTCCCAACAGTCCTCCAAAGTCTTAACTCATTTCAGCATTAACTCAAAAGACCAGAATCCAAAGTCTCATCAGAGACAAGGCAAGTCATTTCTGCCTATGAGCCTCTGAATTCAAAAGCAAGTTAGTTACTTCCAAGACATAATGACAGTACAGGCATTGGGTAACTGCTCCCATTGCAAAGGGGAGAAATGGGCCATCACAAAGGGGCTAATGCCCCAAACAAGTCCAAAATCTAGTGGGGTAGCCAAATCTTAAATCTCTTAAATCTCCTTTGACTCTCTGTCTCACATCAAGGTTGTGCTGATGCAAGAGGTGGGTTCCCATGGTGTTGGGCATCTCCACCCCTGTGGCTTTGCAGGGTACAAACTCCTTCCTGGCTCCTTTCACAGGCTGGAGTTTAGTGTCTGTGTCTTTTCCTGGTATATGGTGTATGCTATTGGTGGATCTACCATTCTGGGGTCTGGAGAATGGTGGCCCTCTTCTCAAAGCTCCACTAGGCAGTACACCAGTGGGGACTCTATGTGGGACTCCAACCCCACATTTCCCTTATGTACTGCCCTAGCAAAGGTTCTCTATGCAGTCCCCAACCCTGCAACAAACTTCTGCTTGGACATCCAGGTATTTCCATTACAACCTGTAAACTCTAGGCGGAGGTTCCCAAACCTCAGTTCTTTACTTCTGTGCACCTATAGACTCAACAGCACATGAAAACTGCCAAGGCTTGGTGCTTGCATCTTCTAAAGCCATGGGCTGAGCTGTACCTTGGATCCATTTAGTCATGGCTGGAGAGGCTGAGGGGCAGGGCATTAAGTCTCTAGGCTACACGGAGCAGCAGGGCTCTGGGCCTGGCCCACGAAACCATATTTTTTTGCCGTAGGCCTCTGGACCTGTGATGAGAGACAGTACCACAAAGGTCTCTGAGGTGCCCTGGACACATTTTCCCCAATGTCTTGGTGATTAACATTTGGCTCCTTGTTACTTATGCTGATTTCTATAGCTAGCTTGAATTTCTCCTTAGAAAATGGGTTTTTCTTTTCTATTGCATCATAAGCTCGTAGACTTTTCTTCTCTGCTTCCCTTTTAAACACCAGTTCCAATTCTAAACCATATCTTTGTAAATACATAAAACTGAATGCCTTTAACAGCACCTAACTTCCATCTTGGGCACTTTACTGCTTAAAAATTTCTCCCACCAGATACCCTAAATCATCTCTCTCAATTTCCACAAATCTCCTGGGCAGGGGCAACATGCCACCAGTCTCTTTGCATAGCAAGAGTGACCCTTCCTCCAGTTCCCAACAAGTTCCTCATCTCCATCTGAGACTACTTCAGCCTAGACTTTATTGTCTTTATCATCATTAGCATTTTTGTCAAAGCCATTCGATGAATCTCTAGGAAGTTCCAAACTTTCCCACATCTTCCTGTCTTCTGATCCCTCTAAGTGTCTAGGAAGTTCCAAACTTACCCACATTTTTCTGTCTTCTTCTGAGCCCTCTAGACTGTTCCAATCTCTGCGTATTACCCAGTTCCAAAGTTACTTCCACATTTTCAGGTATGTTTACAGTAGCACCCCACTCTACCAGTACCAATTTACTGCATTAGTCTGTTCTCATGCTGCTAATGAAGACAAACCCGAGACCAGGTAATTTATAAAGGAAAGAGGTTTAGTTGACTCACAGTTGCACTTGGCTGGGAAGACCTCATAATCATGGTGGAAGGGAATGAGGAGCAAAGCCACATCTTACCTGGTAGCAGGCAAGAGAACTTATGTAAGGAAACTTCCATCTATGAAACCATCAGCTTTCGTGAGATTATTCATTACCATGAGAACAGTATGGGGGAACTGCCTTTGACACATGGGGGTTATTACAATTCAAGGTGAGATGTGGGTGGGGACATAGCCAAGCATATAAGATGATGAGTGCTGTAAATACAGATGAAGCTTTGCTCACTCACCTGTTGCTCACCTCCTGCTGTGTGGCCCAGTTCCGATCAGACCAGACTGGTACTGGTCCATGGCCTACAGGTTGGGGATCCTGGTCTTAGGGTATGAAAGAAGCAGAATCATTAAAATTCTTGTTCTCCACAAAATATCCTCTGTTATTTTGTAGGCAAAATATACTCTTCTAGGCAGGGGTCAGGGTATTTTTTTTTCTGAAAAAGGCCAGAATATTTTAGGCTTGTGGGCCATACTTAAAGTTGTGGGCCAATATATCATCGCAATGACTCAGTTGACCAATGTAGCACAAAAGGTACAAAAAGGTTTACAATACATAAATGAATGGGTGCAGCTGTGTTCTAAGAAAGTTTTAATTTACAAAAGAAGTCATCTGTCAAGCAGGTCAAAATACCAAGTCAAAGGATCATAAAGAAAGCAAAATGAAAAAAAAGTGAAGAGCCTAAAAGACTTAAGGGAGATAATCAAGCAGTATGAGAGTCCCAGAGGAGAAGCAAGGAGAAAGAAGTGGACAGCTATTTGAATAAATAATGGCCAAAACCTTCCCACATCTGACGAAAGGAATGAACCTAGAAATTCCAGGAAATTCAACAAACTCTAACTCAAAAAATCCAAATGACCCACACCAAGATACATTATAATCAAACTGACAAAGATAACAAAGAAAGAATCTTGAAATCAGCAAGAGAAAAATACTGTACAAAGGAGCTTCTATAGGATTATCAATGAATTTTTCATAGGAAATTTTGCAGAAGAAAAGAGGGTGGATGGTATATTTAAAGTGCTGAAAGAAAAAAAAACCCTTCTAACCAAGAATACTGCATCACACAAAACTACTCTTCAAAAATGAAGATTAAGTTAAAACTTTCCCAGATGAACAAAAGCTGAGAGAGTTCATCACTTGAAGACCTCCTATGCAACAAATTCTAAAGGGAGTCCTTCAAGTTGAAAGAATGTAATATAGCAACACAAGCCCACATAAATATATAAATCTCTCTAGTAAAGATTAATATATAGGCAAATATAGAATCATTCAGTATTATAATGTTGGTGCATAAGACATTTTTAATTTGTGTATAAAATGTAAATGGCAAGCATAAAATAACTCTAAATTGATGTTAATGAATGCACAGTATAAAAAGATGCAATTTGTGACATTAGTAAGATGTTTTATGTAATTCACATGGTTCCCACAAAGAAAATAGCTATAGAGGAGGAGCAGTTGGAAAAAAGAAGTTAATCAAAGTATATCACTACAAAAAAGTTAGTGAAAATAAAGGAAGGCAATAAGAAAAAGATGCATGAAGTAGCTAAAAGACATTCAAAAAAATGACAGTAGTAAATGAGTTGACCTTTGGACAACATGGGCTTAGAGGAATCAATTTATTACATAGTTGAAAATCTGTATGCAACTTTTGACTTCCCTAAACTACTAATAGCCTGTGACACTGGAAATTTTAATAATAACATAAATGGTCAGTTAACACATATTTGCTTGTTATATATATTATGTACTGTATTCTTACAATAAACTAAGACAAGTAATAGGAAATATTACTAAGAACATTCTCTCAACACTAGTATTCAACATAGTACTGGAAGTCCAAGCCAGAGGAATCAGGCAAGAGAAAGCAATAAAAGGCATCCAAATAATAAAAGATGAAGTCAAATTATCTCTCCTAAAGCCTCTGCCAAAAGACTCCTGGAGCTGATAAATGGCTTCAGTGAAATTTAAGAATGTAAAATCAGCATATGTCTTTAAAAAAAAAGAAAAAAGCTGGAGGCATCACATTACCCAAATTCAAACTATACTATACTGTAAGGCTGCAGTAACCAAACAGCATGGTACTGGTACAGAAACAGACACATAGAGTGATGGGATGGAATAGAGAACCAAGAATTAAAGGCATACACCTTGAACTATCTGATCTTCAGCAGTGTTGACAATAACAAGCAATGGGGAAAGGACTCCCTTTTCAATAAATGGTGCTGGGATAGCTAGCTAGCTATATGCAGAAGTATGAAACTGGATCCCTACCTTTTACTACATACAAAAATTAACTCAAGATAGATTAAAGATCTAAATATGAAACCTCAAATTATAAAGATCCTAAAAGGAACCTATGAAATATTCTGGATATTGGCAAAGAATTAATAAGCCCTATGAAGCAATTGCAACAAAACAGAGATTGGCAAGTAGAACCTACTTAAACTAAAGGGTTTCTGCATAGCAAAAGAGACTATCAAAAGTGAACAGACAACCTATGGAATGGGAGAAGGTATTTTCAAACTATGCATCTGACAGAAATCTAATATACAGCATCTGTAAGGAACTTAAACAATTAAACAAGCAAAAATCAAATAACTTCATTTAAAAGTGAGGAATAGATATGAACAGACTCTTCTACAAAGAAGACATACAAATGGCCAAAAAATGTGAAGAAATGGTCAAAATCACTCAGGAAAATGCAATTGAAAATCACCATCAGATACCATCTCACACTAGTCAGAATGACTATTGCTAAAAAGTCAAAAAAAATAGCAGATGCTGGTGAGGTTATGGAAGAAAGGGAGCACATACACATTTTTGGTGGAAATGTTAGTTAGCTCAGCCACTGTGAAAAGCAATGTGGAGACTTCTCAAATAGCTTAAAATGGAACAACCATTATCAGCAGTCCTAGAACAGGGTATACACCCAAAGGAAAATAAATCATTCTCCCAAAAAGACACATGCACCAGTATGTTCATTGCAGCACTGTTTATAATAGCAAAGACATGGAATCAAGTCTTGTGTGCCCATCAACAGTGGATTTGATGAAGAAAATGTGGTACAAACACACAATTGAATACTACACAGCCATAAAAGATGAAATTATATTATTCGCAGCACCACAGATTCAACTGGAGGCCGTCATCCAAGGTGAATTAACACAAAAACAGAAAACAATATACTGCATATTCTCACTTATAAGTGGGAGCTAATCATTGGATACACATAGACGTAAATATGCAAACAATGGACACTGAGGACTACCAGAATGGGGAAAGAGGGAGCAGGGGCAAGGGCTGAAAACCTGTTTGGTACTAACTAGATAACTAACTGGATCATCTGTGCTCCAGATCTCAGTGTCATCCAATATACCCATGTAACAAACTTGCCCATGTACCCCCAAATCTAAAATAAAGTGGAAATTATATATCTATGCATGTGCACACACACACACACACACGTTTAAAACTCTGAATAAACAAGGTATTGATGGATCATATCTCAAAATACTAATTCTGTATGGCAAACCCACAGCCAATATCATACTGGGTGGGCAAAAGCAGGAAAAATTCCCTCTGAAAACCAGCACAAGACAAGGATCCCCTTTATACTTTATATAGTGATAGATATAGATATAATATATATGTACGTAGTATGTATATTGTATATTTGAATATATATAATGAATATATTCAGTTGCTTGTTGAATATATATCACTCATGATTTGTGTCTGTGTTTGTTTATTATTGGTGTATGGGAATGCTTATGATTTTTACACATTGATTTTGTATCCTTTCTATATATATGTAAAGTAAATCTATTTCTCCTCTGCCACATCTCTAATTCTGTTTCCCAGGGCCCATGAATGTTAGAAATGTGTTTTGTATTTTTCCAAATGTTCACTGGCTAGTAAAAGTATCAAATTATACAAGCACATTCACTTTTAAATTTATAAAAGAAAATTATTGAGTTAATTTTCATATGATGTATAAGGAAAGGGTCCAGTTTCAGTTTTCTGAATATGGCTAGCCAGTTTTCCCAACACCATTTATTAAATAGGGAATCCTTTCCCCATTGCTTGTTTTTGTCAGGTTTGTCAAACACGATATGGTTGTAGATGTGTGGCATTATTTCTGAGGCCTCTATTCTGTTCTATTGGTCTATATATCTGTTTTGGTACAAGTACCATGCTGTTTTGGTTACTGTGGCATTGTAGTTTAGTTTGAAGTCAGGTAGCATGATGCTTCCAGCTTTGTTCTTTTTATTTAGGTTTGTCTTGGCTATATGGGCTCTTTTTTGGTTCCATATGAAACTTCAAGCAGTTTTTTCTAATTCTGTGAAGAAAGTCAATGGTAGCTTGATGGGGATAGCATTGAATCTATAAATTACATAGAGCAGTATGGCCATTTTCACAATATTGAGTCTTCATAAACATGAGCATGGAATGTTTTTCCATTTGTTTGTGTCCTCTCTTATTTCTTTGAGGAGTAGTTTGAAGTTCTCCTTGAAGAGGTCCTTCACATCCCTTGTAAGTTATATTCCTGGTATTTTATTCTTTTTGTAGTAATTGTGAATTGGAGTTCACTCATGATTTGTCTCTCTGTTTGTCTATTATTGGTGTATTGGAATGCTTATAATTTTTGCACACTGATTTTGTATCCTGAGACTTTGCTGAAGATATTTATCAGCGTAAGGAGATTTTGGGCTGAAATGATGGGGTTTTCTAAATAGACAATCATGTCATCTGCCAACATAGACAATTTTACTTCCACTCTTCCTTTTTGAGTAGCCTTATTTTTCTCTTTTCCTGGATTGCCCTGACCAGAAATTCTAATACTGTATTGAATAGGAGTGGTGAGAGAGGGCATCCTTGTCTTGTGCTGGTTTTCAAAGGGAATTCTAGCTTCTGCCCATTCAGTATGATATTGGCTGTGGGTTTGTCATAAATAGCTTTTATCATTTTGAGATATGTTCCATCAATACTTAGCTTATAGAGAGTTTTTAGCATGAAAAGGTGCTGAATTTTGTCGAAGGTCATTTTTGAATCTATTGAGAAATCACGTGGTTTTTGTCATTGGTTCTGTTTATATGACTTGTGTATGTTGAGCCAGCTTTGCATCCCAGAGATGAAGCTGACCTGATTGTGATGCATAAGATTTTGATGTGCTGCTGGATTTGGTTTGCCAGCATTTTATTGAGGATTTTCATATCAACATTCATCAGGGATATTGGCCGAAAATTTTCTATGTTTGTTGTGTCTCTGCCAGGTTTTGGTATCAGGATGATACTGGCCTCATAAAATGAGTTATGGAGGAACCCTTCTTTTTCTTTTGTTTAGAATAGTTTCAGAAGAAATGGTACCATCTTTTCTTCATACCTCTAATAGAATTAGACTATGAATCTATCTGGTCTTGGGCTTTTTTTTTCGTTGGTAGGCTATAAACTATTGCCTCAATTTTGGAGCTTGTTATTGGTCTATTCAGGGATTTGACTTCTTCCTGGTTTAGTCTTGGGAGGGTGTATGTGTCCAGGAATTTATGTTTTTTCAAGATTTTTTGGTTTATTTGTGTAGAGGTTTTATGGTATTCTCTGATGGTAGTTTGTATTTCTGTGTCATCAGTGGTGATATCCCCTTTATTATTTTTTATTGTGTCTATTTTATGCTTTTCTCTTTTCTTCTTTATTAGTCTGACTAGTGGTATATTTTGTTGATCTTTCCTGAAAACCAGCTCCTGGATTCATGAATTTTTTTTTGAAGGGTGTTTCATTTCTGTATCTCCTTCAGTTCTGCTCTGATCTTAGTTATTTTTTGCCATCTTGTACCTTTTGAATTTGCTTGCTCTTGTTTCTCTTGTTCTTTTAACTGTGATGTCAGGTTATCGACATTTTATTTTTCCTGCTTTCTCCTGTGGTCATTTCATGTAATATATTTTCCTCTAAATACTGCTTTAGCTGTGTCTCAGAGATTCTGTTACATTGTGTCTTTGTTGCAAAGAACTTATTTATGTCTGCCTTAATTTTGTCATGTACCTCATAGTCATTCAGGAGCAGGTTGTTCAGTTTCCATATAGCTGTGCAGTTTTGAGTGAATCTCTTAACTCTGAGTTCTAATTTGATTGCACTGTGGTCTCAGAGACTTTGTTATGATTTCCATTCTTTTGCATTTGCTGAGGAGTGATTTACTTCCAATTATGTGGTCAATTTTAGAGTAGGTGCAATGTGCTGAGAAGAATGTATATTCTGTGTATTTGGGGTGGAGATTTCTGCAGATGTCTATTAGGTCCGCTTGGTCCAGATCTGAGTTCAAGTCCTGGATATCCTTGTTAATTTTCAGTCTGGTTGATCTGTCTAATATTGACAGTGGAGTGTAGCGTTAAGTCTCCCACTATTATTTTGTGGGAGTCTAAGTCTCTTTGCAGGTCATTAAGAACTTGCTTTAGGTACCTGGGTGCCCCTGTATTGGGTGTGTATATATTTAGGCTTGTTAGCTCTTCTTGTTGCATTGATCCCTTTACCATTATGCAATGCCCTTCTTTGTCTCTTTTGATCTTTGTTGGTTTAAAGTCTATTTTATCAGAGACTAGGATTGCAACTCCTTTTTTTGCTCTCCATTTGCTTGATAATCTTCCTCCATCCCTTTATTTTGAGCCTATGTGTATCCTTGCATGTGAGGTGGGTTTCCTGAATACAGCACACTGATGGCTTTTGACTTTTTATCCAATTTGCCAGTCTGTGTCTTTTGTTTGGGGCATTTAGCCCATTTATATTTACGTTTAATATTGTTATGTGTGAATTTGATCTTGTCATTGTGATGCTAGCTGGCTATTTTGGCCATTAGTTGATGCAGTTTCTTTATAGTGTCAATGGTCTTTACAATTTTTTTTTTTGCAGTGACTGGTACCAGTTATATGTTAATGCTTCCCTCAGGAGCTCTTGTACATAATTAGAAATGGCAAAGGGGATATTACCGCTGACCCCACAGAAAGACAAATAACCGTCAGAGAATATTCTGAATACCTCTGTGCACACACACTAGAAAATCTAAAAGAGATGGATGAAGTTCTGTACACATACATTCCCCCCAAGACTAGGCTAGTAAGAAATTGAATTCTTGAACAGTTAACAGTGAACCCTGAAATTTAATCGATAATAAATAGCCTACCAAAAAAAAAAGTCCAGGACCAGATGTATTCACAGGCAAATTCTATCAGATATATAAAGAAAAGCTAGTATCATTCTTCTTACTGAAACAATTTCAAAACACTGAGCAGATACTCCTCCCTAACTCATTCTTTGAGGATGGAATTATCCTTATACCAAAAGCCAGGAGAGACACAACAGCAACAAAAACTTCAGGCCAATATTTATGATGAACATTAATGTAAAAATCCTCAACAAAATACTGGCAAACCAAATCCAGCAATACATTAAAAAGCTTATCTGTCACAATCAGGTAGGCTTTATTCCTGGGATGCAAGGTTGTTTCAATATATGCAAATCAATTAATATGATTCAGCACATCAATGGAACTAATGACCAAAACCACATGATTATTTCAATAGATGCAGAAAAACCATTTGATAAATTTTAACACCACTTCAAGTTAAAAAACTCTCAATAAACTAGGTATTGAAGGAATATGCCTCAAAATAATAAGAACCATGTGATGCTTAATACTGAGTGTCTACTTCATTGGATTTAAGGATGCAAAGTATTCATCCTGTATGTGTCTGTGAGGGAGTTGCCAAAGGACACTAAGATTTGAGTCACTGGGGTGGGAAAGGCAGACCCACCTTTAATCTGGGTGGGCACCATCTGATCAGCTACCAGCATGGCTAGAATATAAAAAGCAGGCAGAAAAATGTTAAAAGACGAGATGGGCCTAATCTCCCAGCCTACATCTTTCTCTTGTGCTGGATGTTTCCTGCCCTTGAGTATCAGACTCCAAGTTATTCAGTTTTGGAAATTGGACTGGCTCTCCTTGCTTCTCATCCTGTATATGTGGGCCCTTGTGATCATTTGAGTTAATACTTAATAAACTCATATATATATCTTCCATTAATTCTGTCCCTTTAGAGAACCTTGACTAATACAAACTGTCTATGACAAACCCACAACCAACATCATACTGAATGGGCAAAAGCTGAAAGCATTCACTTTGAAAACCAGCACGAGATAAGGATGCCCTCTGTCAGTACTCCTATTCAACATAGTCTTTGGAAGTCCTGGCTGGAGCAATCATGCAAGACAAAGAAATAAAGGGCATGCAAATAGGAAGAAAGGAAGTCAAACTATCCTTGTTTGCAGATGACATGATCATATATCTAAACAATCCCATACCCTTGGCCCCAAAATTCCTTGATCTGGTAAACAACCTTAGCCATGTTTCAGGACACAAAATTAACATACAAAAATCACTAGCGTTTCTTGACACCAACCACAGTCAAGCCGAGAGTCCAGTCAGAAATGCAATCCCATCCACAATTACCATAAAAAGAATAAAATACCTGGGGATACAGCTAATCGGGGGTGTGAAAGATCTGTACAAGGAAGACTACAAAACACTGTCCAAAGAATTCAGACACAACACAGATGGAAAAACAGTTTATGTTCCATGAGTAGGAAAAATAATATTAAAATAGCCATACTGCCCAAAGAAATTTACAGACTTAATGCTGTTCCTATCATATATTGACATTCTTCAGAAAACTAGGAAAAAGTATTTAAAAGTTCATTTGGAATAAGAAAAGAGCCCAAATATCCAAGGCAGTCCTAAGCAGAAAGAACAAAAGTGGAGAGCATCACACTTTCTGACTTCAAACTATAAAACAGAGCCACAGTAACCAAAGCAGCATGGTACTGGTATGAAAACAGACATATAGACCAATGAAACAATAGAAAATCCAGAAATAACACTGCACACCTACAACTATCTGATTTTCAACAAGTCTTAGAAAAACATGCAATGGAGAAAGGACTCCCTATTCAGTAAACGTTGCTGGGATAACTGACTAGCCATATGCAGAAGACTGAAACTGGACCCTTCCTTATACCACATACAAAATAGTAACTCAAGATAGAGTAAAACCTAAAATGTAATACCCAAAACTACAAAACACCTGGAAGACATCTCAAACGCTATCATTCTGGACGGCAGAATGGACAAAGATTTCATGACGAGGCAGCAGGAGCAATTGTAACAAAAGCAAAACTTGACAAATGGGATCTAATTAAACAAAAGAGCTTGAGCACAGCAAAAGAAGCTACCCACTGAGTAAAGAGGCAACCTGCTGAATGGGAGAAAATGTTTTCAAATTTTGCATTTGAGAAAGGTCTAATATCCAGCATCTGTAAAAACTTAAATTTATATATTAAAAAAACTCAAACAACTTAATTAAGAAGTGGGTAAAGGTCATGAACAGACATTTTTCAAAAGAAGACAAACATGCAGCCTCTACTCATATGAAGAACAGCTCAACATCATTGATCAATGAAAATCAAAGAAATGCAAATCAAAACCACAATGAGATAGCATCTCACATCAGTCAGAATGACTATTTTAAAAAGTCAAACAAAAACAGGTGCTGGGGTGAATGTGGAGAAAAAGGAATGCTTATACCCTGCTGGTGGGAGGGTAAATGAGTTCAACCATTGTGAAAAACAGTGTGGTGATTCCTTGAAGACCTAGAAACAGAACTATCATTCGACCCAGCAATCCTGTTTCTGGGTATATGCCTAAGGTAATATAAATCGGCCTGTCATAAAGACACATGCATGTATATGCTTATTGCAGCACTATTCACAATTGTAGACATGGAATCAACCTAAATGTCCATCAGTGGTAGACTGGATTAAAAAAGTGTGGTACATATGTATCATGGAGTACTCTGCAGCCATAGAAACAAGTGAGATTATGTCCTTTGTAGAAACATGAATGGAGCTGTAGGCCATTATCCTTAGCAAACTAACACAGGACTAGAAAACCAAATATTGCATTTCTTACTTATAAGTAACTCCCATTAAATGATGAGAACACATGGACACCTAGAAGGGAACAACAGACACTGGACTGTACTTGATTATGGAAAGTGGAAGGAGAGATAGGATCAGGAAAATAATACTAGGCTTAATATCTGGGTGACAAAATAATCTGCACAGCAGCCCCCATAACGTGAGGTTAGCTATGTAACAAACCCGCACGTGTACCTCTGAACTGAAAATAAAAGTTGAAAAGATCTTGAGATAAATGAAATGAAAACACAACATACCAAAATTCAGAGACAGTGGAAACACTTTTGAGAAGGAAGTTTATAGCCATGGAAGCTCACATAAAAAAAGAAGAAAGAAATCCACAAAAATAAGAACAAATGGAACCCAAAGCTAGCAGAAGGAAGGAAAAGAAAATTAGAGCATAGATAATAAAATAAATAATGGGAAAACAATAGAAAACAATAGAAAAACAAAGAATTGTTTATTTAAAAAGAGGAAGAAACTGACAAACTCTTTGATTAACAACAAAAAATAAGAAAAAAAAAGACTCAAAAGACTGAAATCAAAAACAGAAGAAGGAACATTTCTGCTGATGCCTCAGAATTCAAAAGAATTATAAGAGAACACTATGAATAATTACATGCTAATAAATTGGATAAACCAGAAGAAATGGATAAATTCCTATAAACATACCACCTACTAGGATTGAATCATGAATAAATAAAAAATTTGAATAGATTTATAATTAGTAGGGTGATTGAATCTGTAATCAAAAGCCTCCCCCAGGCAAAAAATAAATAAATGAAAAAACAACAACAATATCCCGAGATCAAATGGCTTTACTGGCTAGTTCTACCAAATATTTAAAAAATATTAATACCCATTATCCTGAAACTCTTTAAAAAAATTGGAGAGGAGGAAGCATTTCCAGACTAATTATATAAGGCCAGTATTACACTGACACTAAAGCCAAACATACTACAAGAAAAGAAGCTACTGACCAGTACCTCTAATGAATACTGATGTAAGAATTCTCAGCCAGATACTAGTAATCCAAATGCAACACCACGTCAAAAGGATTACACACCATGATCAAGTGGATTCATTCCTAGGATGTAAGAATGATTCGAAATGTGAAAATCAAAGTAATCCATCACCTTAACAGAATGAATAACAAAAACCTAATATCACCTTAATCGATACAGAAAAGGCATTGATAAAATATAATACTCTTAATGATAAACTCACTCAACAAACTAGCAATAGAGGGAAACAACCTCAGCATTATAAAGATCATATGTGAAAAGTCAACTTCTAACTCAGTGGTGAAACTCAGTCGTGCAAAATAGAAAGCTTTTTTGTCTAAGATCAGGAACAAGCCAATGATACTCATAGTATTTGAAGTCCTAGCCCGAGAAATTAGAGTAGAAAAAGAAATAAAAATAGTTTAAATGAAAGAGGAAGATGTAAAAGTATCTTTATTCACAGGTGATACGATCTTATGTATAGAGAGCCCTGAAGATTACACAGGCACACACACACACACACACCTGTCCGAATGAATAAACACGTTCTGCGAAGTTGCAGGGTATGTCAACATACAAAAATCATTTGTTTCTACACACTAACAACAATGTACCCAAAAAGGAAATTAGGGAAGCAATTTTATTTACAATAGCATAAAAAAAGAATGAAATAATTAAATATAAACTTAACCAAGGAGATGAAAAGCTTATACATAAAAATAACAAAATATTACTGAAGGAAATTAAAGAAGGCACAAATAAATGGAAAGATATCCTGTAGTTGCGGATTGAAAGGCTTAATGTTGTGAAAACATCCATACTACCCAAAGCAATCTGTAGCTTCAATATGATCCCTAATGAAATCCCAATAGCATTTTTTGTAGAAATAGAAAAAAAAAATGCTGGCCAGGCATGGTTGCTCATGCCTATAATCCCAGCACTTTGCAAGGCCAGGACAGGTGGATCACGAGGTTAGGGGTTCAAGAGCAGCCTGGCCAATAAGATGAAACCCCATCTCTACCAAAAAGACAAAAATTAGCTGAGTGTGGTGACAGGCACCTGTAATTCCAGCTACTCTGGAGGCTGAGGCAGGAGAATCACTTGAACCCAGGAGGCAGATGTTGCCGTGAGCTGAGATCGAGCCATTCCACTCCAGCTGGGTGACAGAGTGAGACTCCATCTCAAGAAACCAAACCAAACTAAACAAACAAAAACCCATGGAATTTATTTCGTGATTAATTTAGAAATTCAGTCACTATCCAGTGAGCACCCTTTGTACACAACTGTGGTTAGAGCTTGGAGTACAAGGAAGAATAAAACACTCATGTGATGCTGGAGCTCACCATCTAGTTGGGGAGTAAGGTATGAAGGACGATAGCCTGAGGAAGCTTAGGAAATGGGCAGCAGAATCTGGAAACCATCATTCCCAGGAAACTGACACAAGAACAGAAAATCAAACACTGCATGTTCTCACTCATAGTCGGGTGTTGAACAATGAGAACACATGGACACAGGGAGGGGAGCATCACATACTGGGGTCTGTTGGGGAAGACTAGGAGAGGGGTAGAGGAGGGCTAGGGAGGTTGGGGAGGGATAACTTGGGGGGGAATGCCAGATATAGGTGATGGGGGGATGGAGGCAGCAAACTACATTGCCATGTATGTACCTATGCAACTATCCTGCATGATCTTCACATGTACCCCAGAACCTAAAGTTCAATTAATAAAAATATGTATATATATATATATATAAATCCACACTGCATATGTGAGACTCTCCCCGACATGCAGCATTCTGGAGGAACCATGCCTGTGTACTTCTGAGGACAGAAAGAAGGGGAAATGTCATTTTCCGCAGGTCTCTTAAATCTGTTTATCTTTTTCACTCATGACCATCAGTTGGGATGACTGAACATGGTTAGCATTTTTTCCATTTAGAACTCAGACACATGTATGTCATTTTAGCGTAACGTGCTAAAGATTTCTACTGTCAAAAATAAAATCTGATCAAGTTAGAAAATTTTATTGTGTATATAAAAGCGCTGTTTGCCAACTGGGAGACTTTGAAGTGAAGATGGTTAGAAGCTCTGCTTATGGCAGTTACAGCACGGTTTATAAAGCATAAAGGAGGAAATGTTTTCACCTTTTTTTGCAATTGGCTGTTATACATTAACATCCTTTGTAAGGCAAGCAGAGCTGTTTAAGCTGATTTGTCTCTAGCTGGTTGGTTTCATTTCACTGAATCATTCTGACAAGGTGTAAAGCTTACGTTTTGTGTTTTGTTTATAATTAGAGCTAGCTTTTCAGGATGACAAGTTTTGCCTATGTAGTTACTGGTTGTGATGGTTGGACTTGGGGTACGTTTAAACTGTTGCCTCCATTTTTTTAACACTACAGATCCATGAAACATCATCAAATACCAGAATGAGCATAATCACAAAATCCCTAATAAGAGCAAAGAATGAAGAGAATTTTGTCTTTAGCCAAAGGCCCATTAGCTTCTTGCAATGCATATCTTCTCTTTGAAAATCAGCGCCATATTTTTTAGGGGCTCTAATGCGTGATTACTGATTTTGGATTGTCAATAAAAGCTAAATTTAAAGCAAAAGAAACAATTTCTCCAATTCCTGAGTGGTTTAAAATATATGGACTTGAACAGAAAATTTTCATGTGGTTGTTAGTTCTTCAGGGGTTCATTGCTTTCGTATCTTTTACCTGAACGCTTCTTTGAATGGCATTCTAATGAGAATGTTCACAGTATGGTGCTGAAGTAATAAAACAGGGCTCAATATTACAGTTATGCCATCATTATATTTGTGTTAAAATATGTAATCATATGAACAAAGACTGGAAAAGATATACCCCATGTGAAATTATTTATTATGTTAAGTGCAGAAAGTTGGCATGATTTATTTTTCACCTTTAAAACCTCCTTAATGTTGCTCCCAAAACTTTTTCTTCCACTCTGAAAGTTTTATAATCGTAATGTTAATAACACTTTAGTTGAGATGGTCAGTGTCATAATTGAGTCTTACAAGATTGTGCCCTGGAAATATGAGAGGCTGACATTGGGTGGCTAGCTTTTACATTTGCGAGGAAGGCGGGAAAAGTGCATCTATAATCTACTGTCACCATAATTTTAAGAAGGGCATTTTGACACTGAACAATTATATTTACTAAAGCGTCAGAGGCAACCAAGGTGTTAATCATGAACACAGGTCTTCATCATGTGGCTAAGAGTGCTTGGCTTAGGGACTGTGGTTACTAATCACCAACACTCCCTGGACCTGTAGGGCTGGTAAATTTTACCAATGCCTATTAAAATCAACACTGTCAGTTGCATACACAATACCTATTGCCTGCCTTTTCACCATCCTAAATAGGATGTCAATGCTACCTGCACCATTGACCACATTAGGAATTACAAGATCCTAATGGACTCACAGTTTTATGTATTAACATAATTTGGTAATTTCTTGTAGTTGAGCTTCCTCAGCTATGAATGATTTAGGCTCTCAGTTCTCTTCCAACTCACAGCATCTCTTTAGCTATGTTTTTGAATAGACAATATCCCAGTGCTGTTCAAAATAGACAGATGTTTTACAGCATGACTGGAAGATACATTGGAGATATTATTAAATAAAAGTTTATATTCATTTGTTTGGGATATAAAGTAATACTGACTTTTAGAATAATAAATGTGAAAGATTCCTATTATGATTTTTTGATTGGTAGACAATAGTATGTGATATAAAACTGAGAGCTGACTTCAGTCCATATTCTGTCTGATGATGAGACTCCATCAAATCACTTCACCTTGCTGAATGTCTTTTTCTATTCTTTAAAAATGTAGAAAATCAGACCATTTCCCAGTTCCTTTTCAGAACCAAACTCTGCAAACACAATAAGCAACATTCTGCCTTTGGTTTTAAAACCATTTGAAACGATGCAAATTTGTGGCAAGACCAGCAATTTGCCCACTGAAAGAGCCTAGACTCCCCTTCAGATCTTCTACCCAAAGCCAGCACAGATATCTATAATTTCAGTCCCATCCTCCTGAGGACAGAAGGTTTCTCACATCAGCAAAGCCAGTGGTTCCCAAACTATTACCAGAGTGAACAGGCAACATACAGAATGGGAGAAAATTTTTGCAATCTATCCATCTGACAAAGGGCTAATATCCAGAATCTACAAAGAACTTAAATAAATTTACAAGAAAAACAAAAAGCCCCATCAAAAAGTGGGCAAAGGACATGAACAGACACTTCTCAAAAGAAGAGGTTTATGTGGCCAAAAAACACATGATAAAAAGCTCATCATCACTAGTCATTAGAGAAATGCAAATCAAAACCACAATGAGGTATCATCTCCAGCCAGTTAGAATGGCAAGCATTAAAAAGTCAGGAGACAACAGATGCTGGAGAGGATGTGGAGAAACAGGAATGCTTTTATGCTGTTGGAGGGAATGTAAATTAGTTCAACCATCGTGGAAAACAATGTGGTGATTCCTCTACGATCTAGAACCAGAAATACAATTTGACCGAGTAATCCCATTACTGTGTACGTACTATGTCATTCTACTGTAAAGACACATGCACACGTATGTTTACTGCGGCACTGTTCACAATAGCAAAGACTTGGAACCAACCCAAATGTGCATCAATGATAGACTGGATAAGAAAATGTGGCACATATACACCATGGAATACTATGCAGTCATAAAAGAGAATGAGTTCATGTCCTTTGCAGGGACATGGATGAGGCTGGAAACCATCATTCTCAGCAAACAGACACAAGAACAGAAAACCAAATACCACATGTTCTCACTCATAAGTGGGAGCTGAACAATGAGAACACGTGGACCCAGGGAGGGGAACATCACACATCATGGCATGTCAGGAGTTGGAAGGCTAGGGGAGGGATAGCATTAAGAAAAATACCTAATGTAGATGACAGATTGATGGGTGCAGCAAACCCCCATGGCATGTGTATACCTGTGTAACAAACCTGCACATTCTGGACATGTTCCTGAGAACTCAAAGGATAATAATAAAAAAAGAATTTAATTGAGTATATGCATGCAATATTCAACTCATTCTCCTCTTAAGTAATTTGTTGTAAGAAGCGTATTATTCATCATCAGGAAAAAATTTCTAGAAATGAAATTTCTGAGTCAAATTCTCCAACACACACACACACACACACACACACACACACACACACACACACTCTTTCCCCAATTTTAAATGAAATATAAAATTCTAAAAATTTAAATGTTTCAGAAATAGACATGCTACTATATATTATTCTTAAAATTTCAAAATTAGACTACATTTAGTATACTGTTCTGCAGTTTACTTTTTATTTTTCATCTTGCCATCATATACTGAACAACGTTTCTATCAATATACTCACATGTGTCTAGTTTTTATAATCCCTGCCTACTGTCACATTATACAGATGAACTAGTGTTTCATTTAACACTTCCTTTACTGATCGATAAATGTTGGGATTGTTATCAGATTCTCTCCATTATGTACCTTTGCACATTTGTGCGACTATTTTCTTTTAGAAAAAGCTGACATAAGTAGAAATGCTCAATAGATATAAACATTTGAAATACTAAAATATATTTCTAAATTTTCTTTTGTAAAGTTTTTTTTAATGTTATAGTCTGATGAGCAGAGCATTAGAATGCCCGTTTTCACCCGTAATGATGGCTATTGAAAAGCTTCTGGAAGATGTTAAATGACTGTTGAGAGTATTTGAACCAACTTAGTTTCCACCTATCAACAAAAAAGAAAGAAAAAACACTAGAAGTAAAAAAGGAAGAAAACAAGAAGGAAGAAAGGAGGAAAAAGAAGGGAAAGAGAAAAGAAACACTTTGCTCTTCTGTTTTCCAAAAATTATATTTTGCTTTTATTTATAATTTTTATTGCTGGCAAAGCTATTTCACTTTCTATGTAGCATCTGCACAGAAAAGCAATGTGGAAACTGCACTGTACTTTTTTTACTCCTCAGTAACCAGTCCATTAATGCCTTTTTCTCATTTTCCTACTGAAGTACTACTGTCAAAGTAACAGATTTATAGGAGCTTCCTGAAGCTCAGGGTCTTTAAATCAGCAGCATTGATGCCCTTGGTAGGCTTCTAACATGTAAAATATGTATATACTTTATTACGCATTCATTATCATAGGTATTTACTTGTAAATTATTTCTAAAATAGCTGATTCAGATAAACTTTTAGCCAAACCCTTTACTGCATCTTTAATGTAAGCAGTGTGCTCACAGTAAATAATAGATTTAGAGGTTGTCTGAAGCTTCAGGGACAGAGGGTATCAAGACAGGCTGCAGTTACCAAACACAGTACTAGCCCTTTGAAAAACAAAGACACTGAGGCCACTGGGAGCAGTGGAGGGTCTTATTCAAATTAGTTTATTTTGGTTGCTTTTTTTCTCAGATCCATTCTTTTTAGCCGATATATACTGACCGCCTTTCATTTGATAAGAACCATGCTGGCCGCTCATATGCTGCGGAAATGTGAAAGCGTTAAAGTATCGGTTCCTGAGCCATATCAGAGATAAATAACATAACGGCACTAATAAAATGCTGCTTGGGGTCAGATCAGCTGTGATAAGGAACATGAAACCTCGGGGCCAGCCATCTGATGCTCACTTATTTCGGTGTTTTGTTTTCTACGTATTGCAAGAAACAGAAAAATGTATTATATTAATACATTCATGTCCTCCACAGTTCTGAAGGGCCACGGTGGTGACATAAAATTAAGTATGAGTATTGCTTTAAAAGAATACTAACATAACATCTGGCTAATAGACATGGCTGGCTTCAGCCTTCCAGTGTTATAAATAGTGTGTGATCTTGGTGATATGAGATAAATTCATTTTGAAAATAGTGACTTCAGAAGGAAGTTGTCACATGCGTTCATTTGTTCTCATTACGTTAACGCTTACAGAGATGAGAATTTGGCCCTATATTCGTGTGGAAAACAAATGAAAAGAAACACAGATGAACTGTTAAATGAGATTAGGCTTCTGAATTGTGAGCCTTCTCGTATTTTTCCTTTGATTTTTATTTGTTTGAGTTTTCAGTTTAATTTTCGGTGGAGGTTCCCATCCTTTAACATTTCAAAAGGGCAATAACAAATTATAGTTTATCAGATGAAATAACATGGGGATATTTGACAAAAATCAGTGGATCTGATGACCTTTGATGAAGCCTGCAACTCTGAGATAATATAGAAAAAGGTATCTCTGGGAATAAACTCAGGAGACTGGAATTCAGAGAAATGGTGCTCAGTATTTAAGCAGATAGACTTCTTCTTTTGCTTCTTCTTTTTTTTTTCTTAAAGGA
Source organism: Leontopithecus rosalia (assembly GCA_028533165.1). Lineage (NCBI taxonomy): Eukaryota > Metazoa > Chordata > Mammalia > Primates > Cebidae > Leontopithecus > Leontopithecus rosalia. The sequence continues at coordinate 8,292,175 of CM052651.1, forward strand.
TGTTGACAATATAGAAATACTATATTGTTGTACAAACAGGTACTTTTCAGGGTGCAATGATAAATTAAAGGTTTCAGAAATTCATCATCTTACATTTTCCCTGGAATCAACAAACAGAAATGGTCTATTTTCTTTCATTAAAATTGATTTGATTTTAATTTTGACAGTCATTGGATGTTATCTATCATCTATACTTTTGACAGTGAAGCAAGATAATGAGTCCTCTGAATAGGAGTTTTCTATGATTGGGGTAGTTGTCATTACTAGAAGGTTTTGTGTGAATAATAGATGCCAAACCTGGCTTGACTTCTCATTTCCAGTTCTTTTTACTTTTTTGTATCAAATTGCTAATAACTAGCTTCATCTTTTGTCACCAAAAAAGAATGGCTTTTTTGTTTGCCCACAGAACTGTATTACTCAGTGCTGAGCAATGAGTTATCACAAGATGATAATCCACTCCTCTGGAAACAGGTCTGTGAATCCACAGGCACTTCCACAAATAACAGACTGCAGGCTTTTGAGCAGACACTTTTATACCCCTTTTGAAAGCTGTTTATTAAATCTGGAAAGAAACTGCTTCTCTGAAAGAGAAAGCTACACCAAATAGGACTATTTCCCTGACTGTAGAAACATTTTCTTCTTCCTCAGGGGAAACGTCCATAAGAAATTTGAGTCACTTTAATGTATTTTAGACAATCTATGCATATATGTGTTATTCCCCCCACCTCAAGTCTTCTTTAGTATTAAGAAAAGGATTTCTTTAGTGTTAAGGAAAGGATTTAAGGAGCAGTGGTCTAGGATGTTTTTAAAAATAGAACTGATTAATGAAAGGTACTTTGTATTCCAGTTCATTGTCCCCACAAGGAAATTACTTACAAGAAAATTCACAATTACTAGAGAATCATTTTTCATTTCCTTGTCACTTGGGATGTCTACAGCACATACTTGTATTAGTCAGGGAACCGCTATGAGCCATGGGGCCAGGGGTTTATTACAGGAAAGAGCACATTTCCACTGTAGAAGGAGCTAGGGGAGTGGGGATGGCCGGGAGTGGGGGCGTCAGAAGAGTCAGCTGCCAGGGAGTCAGAAGCTGAGCAAAGCTCACCACCCAAGGTGGATGGGAAGGCAGGGGCCATGGAGGGCCTCAGGTGGCACACCTCTGTGTGGCAGCTGCTTCTGTCAATTTGCTGGCAAGCATTTGCTGGTGGGCCCAGGCTGCCATTGGTCAACAGTGTCCACTGAAACAGAGGAGCTGGACACAGAATAGAGAAGAGTGAAGATGAGCTGGGAACACCAGCATCTTCCATCTTGTCACCACTTGTCACCACTTCATTCAGAGTGTACTGGCTGCTGCCTCACTTCTGTTCCATATCTCTTGCAAATTCCTCTTTGGAGTCAATCTGAAACTGGAATTATGCAGGGAAGGGGATTCAAGGCTGTGTGGTGTTATCTTATTCAAGTTGACCATCACAAACTCCAGCAGAACTTAACTGAGACAACAGAGACATCCTACAGAAAAGGGTAATTTCTACTCTGTATTATTAACTACCCCCTGTAAAATATGCCTGAAAAGATTTGTCTGAGGAAGAAATAATGGTAATGGTTTTTTTTGTTGTTGTTGTTCTTTGTTTTTGCTGTTTGTTTTTTTCTCTGAGATGGAGTCTTGCTCTGTTGCCCAGGCTAGGGTGCAGTGCCATGATCTTGGCTCACTGCACCCTCCACCTCCTGGGTTCAAGAGATTCTCCTGCCTCAACTGCCCAGGTAGCTGGGACTACAGGCATGTGCCACCACATCTGACTAATTTTTGCATTTTTAGTAGAGACAGGGTCTCACCATATTGGTCAGGCTGCACTTGAATTCCTGACCTCCTGATATGCCTGCCTTGGCCTCCCAAAGTGCTGGTATTACACGCATAAGCCACTGTGCCCAGCCAATGGTAAGATTTTAGAATATTTCAACAGCCTTTAAATAGTGTCTTAGCAGAAACCCTGTAACTCACAACATTATATAGCATTTACCTTTTTGACAAATGACACCCAAGTATTACAGGAGCCATGGGAAATCTTCCCCTTCAACCTCTAAAGATTCTCTAAAAATCAATTGACAAAAGGCAAATTAATAGGAGGAGCAAAGGCATAGAAATTTACTTGGTCATATACATGACATGAGAGCCTTCAAAATGAAGACCCAAAGGTACAGGGGAAACTGTCCATTTTTATGCTTAGGTTCAATAAAGTATGAACTGCCATGTAAAACTGTGGTTGGACAAGGAGGGCGTCATCTAATGGTTATAGACTGAGTGGGAAAACGCAGCAAGGCCTGTCTGTCTAGATTCTTCTTGGCCTCTCTAGGCAGCATTCCTCCCTTCTGGTTATGGGGCATAACCATCTCTAGAATGGGGGTCTTATGACCTACAGTCAAATATGATAAGTCAGATTAATTTCTTTACTGTAGTTTTTACACAGAAAGATAAAGGAAAAGTTAGAACAATATTTTTAGGTTATATGGCTGATGTTGGGGAAAAGGGGTTCTAGATTCTATGACCTGACTTGGGGAAGAGGGATTCTAGTTTCTATTGCTAGCTTTGGGGAGAATGAGAGGTAGGAGACAGTAGGGCAGGAGGTTAGAGAGAGCTGCTTCTGGGGCCTTCATTTTGGGGTATTGCTCTCCAGGCTGTCCAGTATCAAAAGCTGTAGTGGAGTAAATTTTTTAGGGCAGTGGTCCCTAGTCCTTGATCCACAGACTGGTACGTGTTTGCAGCCTGTTAGGAACTAGGCTGCCCGGCAGGTGAGTGACAGGCCAGTGAGCAAAGCTTCATCCGTACTTAGAGCCACTCCCCATAGCTCACATTATTACCTGAGCTCCACCTTCTGTCTGATAAGCAGTGGCATTAGATTCTCATAGGAGTGTAAACCCTACTGTGCACTGTACGTGGGAGGGATCTGTGTTGCATACTCCTTATGAAAATCTAATGCCTGATGATCTGTCACTCTCTCTCATCACACCCAGATGAGACTTTCTAGTTGCGGGAAGACAAGTTCAGGGTTCTTACAAATTATATATCATGGTGAGTTGTATAATTATTTCATTGTATGTTACAATGTAATAATAATGGAAATAGAGTGGAAAATAAATGTAGTGCATCTGAATCACCCTGAAAACATTCCTTCCCCATTTCTGATCTGAAATGATTTGGCTGTGTCCTCACTCAAATCTCAACTTGAATTGTATCTCCCAGAATTCCCATGTGTTGTAGGAGGACCCAGGGGGAGGTAAGTGGATGATGGGGGCAAGTTTTTCCTGTGCTATTCGTGTGATAGTGGACACATTTCTTGAGATCTGATATTTATATCAGGGGTTTCTGCTTTTGCATCATCCTCATTTTCTCTCTTGCCACTGCCATGTAAGAAGTGCTGTTCACCTCCTCCCGTGATTCTGATGCTTCCCAGCCATGTAGAACTGTAAGTCCAATTAAACCTCTTTTCCTTCCAGATATGTCTTATCAGCAGCATGAAAACAGACTAATAGACCCTCCCACCCTGTTTCATTGAAGAATTTTCTTTCATAAAGCCAGTCTCTGTGCCAAAAAGGTTGAGGACTACTCCTTTAGGGTCAAATTTCATGTGAATGGTTCTGAGAAGCCTGTGTTATATATTCAGGAACATCTCTTCCTACTTAGGATTAGTTTCCTACCATGACCTATTACGTGAAGAAACGTGATTTCTCATGGGTGTGCATGTCTTGTTCGTACTACCATTTTCACAAACCACCAGGTTTTGAATGGTGTGTGAAGAAGATATTTAGGCAATCTGTGAACTTGAAGCTTTTACCAAGTTCTAACTTACTGAGTAAGAAAAATGGAAGAAGTGCTGATTGACTATTTTTCATCTATACTAAGCTGCTTTTACAATGTAAATATGTGGTTAGTCTGTTTTTATACTGCTATACAGAACTGCCTGAAACTGGGTAATTTATAAAGGAAAGCGGTTTAATTGACTCACAGTTCAGCATGGCTCGGGAGACCTCAAGAAACTTAGAATCGTAGCAGAAGATGAAGGGGAAGGAAGACACCTTGTTCACAAGGCAGCAGGAAGGAAAAGTGCCTAGCAAATGGGGAAGATCCTCTTATAAAACCATCACATCTCAAGAGAACTCACTGTGATGAGAACAGCACGGGGGAAACTGCTCCCATGATTCAGTTACCTCCACCTGGTCTCTCCCTTGACTCATGGGGATTATGAGGATTATGAGAATTACAGTTCAAGATGAGAGTTGGGTGGGAACACAAAGCCTAACCATGTCAATATGAAAGGAAGTCAAAATTCCCATATTTTGGGAAAATTAGTTTTTGCAAAAGTATTAGTTTATTTGCAAACCATTCCAAAGAATAGGACTTTGCCATGTTTGTCTTTCTTGCCAGAGACTGAGCACAGGAATGCCAGCCATAATCACTTGGCTAGACCATGTGTTCTCAAACTCACTCCATTCACAGCATCTTTAGTGTCTTAGCTTTTTTTTCAAAATGCTTCTAACTAAACCAAAACCAGAAAATACCCTAAACCTAATAGTTCCATCTGTTAATTGAGTTTAGGTACAAGCTTGGTTACTAAGTTGATTTAGGAACAAGAAAATTTGTGGTAATAATAGCTCATGTGGTATTTGACAAATGACACTCTGTTTCCCTCAAAATGTGGTCCGTCCTGCAGTGCCCATTGGATCACCACAGCACCAGGGCTCCCTCAGCATTTAGTGTGGGAACTGTACAGTTGGACTGAGAACAAACCCCGAATCAAGTTGTGTCTGTTGTGTCTCTTCTCTGCCCAAACTCTATTCAGATAATTTTCAGTGTGGTTGCTATCCTTTATTTTTTAATGTAAATATTAAATATTATTTCTATACTCTAGCTTACTGAGTTGAGATAGAAATGTGGAAACATATATATTTACATATATGTATTTCCATATATGTATTTCCATATATATATTTTATATATATTTATATATATATGGGAATATATATGTGTATTTCCATATATATGGAAATACATATAAATATGGAAATACATATATATATGGAAAATATATATTTATATGGAAAACATATATCTATATATATGGAAATACATACATATATGGAAATACATATATATGTGTGTATGTATGTATATATATATCTCACCGCCCCCCCACCAACTGGGGAAAGTGATAGTACTAGGTACCGTGTGGTGACTCAAAAATAAAATTCTTCTGGATTAGCCATTCTAACAGCATTTTAAACCCTAGGGACAAAATTATTTTGTTAGTAAGTTTTCTGTAAAGTTTGGAGGCTTGAGCAGTGTTTTCTGGTTCCCCTATCCTAATTCCTAATTGCAATGGAGGAATGCACTTCTTATTTTACAGAAGTGGTGATATGGATCTGTATTATCAAGCTCACTAGCACCAAGCTGCAGTGGTGTTCTGACTCACCATGGCCTTGGAGTGTATTACGAGGTGAGGTTGATCACATACAGATAATAACGTTCTAGTCTCTCTTCACTTACTCATAGGTGATGACAGTGCTGCAGGCAGTGAGGGAAGAATTCCAGTGCAGCCCAGCCTTCTTGGGAAACTCTTGCATTCTAAGGCAGCATAGCCCTGACTTGGCCAACCACAGATGTGTGTAAAAGGCCCGATGCATGACTCATAGAACTCCTGAAGGGTTCCTCGAAACACGTTAGGAAACATCAGTAAAATTATAGGCTTCTTTAAGAAAGGAAGGTGGAAGGTCTGAGGCACTGAGAATTTTCTCATGGTTTGTTGAAGATTGAGATGCTGAGGTGCACGTCTAGTCCTTTGCCCTCTTGTTGAAGGAGCCACTGACTGCTTCTCTCCCTGAACACGTGCTGTCCTCATCCCTTGCAGTGCTGGTGTAGCAGGGTACTCTCTCACCAGTGGTTATAAGACTTTGGAAGCATGAATAAGTTGACGGGTGGGCACTTGTGTGAAGATGCCTCTGTCAAGTACAAAAAGCATTTTCAGTCTATGCAAAACTCATTCAATTCGTGGTACAAGCTCCCCACCCAAGCAGAAGGTGGAGAAGCCTGAGTTTCCCTTCTTTGTTCTAGCAAATTAATTCTGGTCAACTCAAATCAAGTGATTATCTTCCAAATCATGTGTATCATCACCCTTGTGAGGCCTTGAAGGGCTTCGTATAAATTAGAATCTTGGCCTCCCACACTATTTGTGAACCTCCCTTAATTTAATTGTACCCTCTCCCTTTCCCTCAAAGTAAAAAAAAAAAAAATTAATCCAAACTTCCCTCCAGTCACATTTTCGTTGTGAAATCTTTCGCTATAAAAAATTATCAATTCCAGTAACTTTAATCACTTAATGAACCCTCTTACCTTTTTGCTGTTCTACCTTCTGAATTACTTGTGGAGCAAGCCAACTCAGAGTGCTCATTGATGGAACTTTTGAATGGAAATAGATGCAGGCTCAATTTTGCATGCCAGCATGAAAGGCAGCATCCACGGATTTTAGGATTTAATTTGAAAATTTAGGTTAATTAATTTTTTTAACCCTAAATAACTCTGATAACGTTATTCATTCAGGGGCTTATTGTAGGGATTTATATATTGTTCCTTATGAAAGTTCCTTAAAATTTTCTTTATTAACTATTTTAATTTTAGAGTAAACTTTTATAACTTTATGCTAGCTAAAAGTCAAAGAGAAATATAGCAGATTAGAGCCAAAGTACTTATCCAGAACCAACATTTGAGAGTCTTTATAAGACTATATGTGTTGCCCATGGGAGTTAATTTTTTTCATAGTTTTGTATAAAATGATAAAAAAATATGGTTTGAAAGTGAAGGTGCCCCCAAAATCTGGAGAGCAATTGTTAAATTTATGATGTTGGGGTTCATTTTATAACATTTATTTATAGATTATATGTTATTTCAAATGATTTAATGATATTCGCTACTTAGAAAAATCTTGCAGCAGATCCTTCTAACCTATGAAGAATTCTTGGGTTGAGTCATTGGATACTCCCATGTATGTGTGCTGTGTGGTTGTATTTTTGTATAATAGATTTTCTCAAAGCAGGAGACTTTAAGATCTAAAAGTTTCCTCCTGCCAACTTGTTCGCTGTCTTGGGAGAAGTGGGCCAGGTGCAGGGGGTGCATTCTGCTCTTCTTAAATTGTTACCCGAGTGTATGTGTGTGTATGCATATATGTGTGCATGTGTGTTAGTGTGTCTATGCGTAAATGTGTGCATATGTGTGAACGTGTATATGCATGTATTTGTGTGGGAGTGTGTAAGTCTATATGTGAGTGTGAATGTGTATTTGTGTGAATGTGTATGTGTGTGAACATGTATGTGTGTGCATGTATGTATGTGTAACTGTGTGTGCATATGTATATGTATGTTAACATGTGTGTGTGAATGAATGTTAACAGGTGTGTGTGTGAATCCGTGTGTGTGAATGTGCAAATATGTGTGTGAAAAGTGTATATGTGTGAGTGTTGGTGTGTGAATGTGTGCATATGTGTGTGTGAATGTGCATATATGTGACTATTCACCTATGCGTGTATGAGTGTATGTGTGAGTATGTGTGAATGTATGTGTATGTGTGAGTCTGTGTATGTGTGTCTTTGGGAGTGTGTGTGTGTGTGTGTGCGTGCACGCGCCAATGGGCAGGAGTAGGCAGGAGAAAGAAAAGATAAAACTGGACCCTCTGTAATAGCACAGATATCATCACTGACCACCAAAGTCCCTTGGACTTCATTCTTTTAGACTTCAGACCTTAGATGTACACTCTTAAATGGCGTATTTTTTCACTTCTGGTTTAGTGTTCATATGTATACTACGTTCTTTTTCTTCATTGTTCTCATTCTCCTTCTCTCTTGTGTCTCTCTGTCTCTGTCTCCCTCTCACACTCCCCCCATCATTGCCTTGGTTGTGTGTGCTCCATCCCTCTGCACCTGACTCTTGCCATGCATGCAGCAAAGGTTAAACGGATGCTTTCCTGTGTGCCTGTCTTTTCAGCTGAGAAGGAGGCAAATTCTAAATTTTTAATTAATGTGGATGTTGTTTCCATGGATTCATCATATTTACTGTCTTGGTAAGGGAAAGGGAAGAAAATTCAAGATTTTTATAAAATACAATTCATGAAGAGAAAAAGAGTATTAGTTTGTTACCCTGAAAATATGAATGACAGATCTCCACAGAGAATCCAGAAACAAAACTGAGACCTAGGGTCACAGACCAGATGCTCAAAAAGAGAGAGGTCTGGAATAAGAGGCATCAAATGATAATTCAAGGTAAATATATGGAAAACATAGAGAAAAGCTTACATCCTTCAGTCAATTAAGCATGCAAAAGAAAAATACCTAAAATGGTGGTTTATGCAATTGTATTTTTCAGATAACTAGCTTATGGAGAAAAAGGCTCTCAAAACTAAAATTACTTAATTTCCCTAAAAGTTACTAGACTTTTTTTATTTTTAAATACTTAAATCATATGAGATTCATTTTTTTCTATGAACAAATGTCTTTAAAATTATTCTAAAGTGATGTCTGAAGCATCTGATAGTTGTTTTATTTCAATTAAAATCAGGGCACAAGCCGAGTGCGGTGGCTCAAGCCTGTAATCCCAGCACTTTGGGAGGCCGAGGCGGGTGGATCACGAGGTCAAGAGATCGATACCATCCTGGTCAACATGGTGAAACCCCGACTCTACTAAAAATACAAAAACTTAGCTGGGCACGGTGGCGCGTGCCTGTAATCCCAGCTACTCAAGAGGCTGAGGCAGGAGAATTGCCTGAACCCAGGAGGCGGAGGTTGCGGTGAGCCGAGATTGAGCCATTGCACTCCAGCCTGGGTAACAAGAGTGAAACTCCGTCTAAAAAAAAAAAAAAATCAGGGCACATTTGGAAAGTCCAAAGTGTGGTGCTGATATTAGCACACATCCACACACATTCCACTTACCAAATGGTCTTCTTCATTGTTACTAAAAATAAAAATTGGAATGTATTTTTGCCACATATATTGGTTTCAACTAGAAAACTTGATACAACAGATCTCAGTGCTTGCCAATGGGCTTTTAAAACCTGCAATTCATGAGTACCCAGAAAGGTAAATTTGACCTCTGCAGAGAAGGATTTGCGGTTTGATCACATTGCAGTAGATGACACTGTATGTGCTATATCGCTTCAGCATAATAATTGCACAGGTGAAGGGTGGTTTATAGCAGTGCAACAGTCTGAATGGCAAATTCATGTTCAATTTCATGTTTTGTTTCTCTTCCCATCAGCACCTTCTACCCCAATCTTTTCTTTGGTCAGATACGTACAATGACTCCTAGGACTGGACTGACTAATAAATGCCAGAGGATTGAAGGGAGCCTGGGATTTAGGACCAGGGGAGTGAAAATTTAGTGAAGATGGGTGAGGAGCAAAGCTGATAAGGAACAGTGACAAGTGACAGTGACAAACAGCTATGCTTTGTATTGGGTAGAGAAGGTATACAGACGAATTCTCTGAACCATCTCCCTACTTAAATTTTCTGGATGGAAATGCCACGTACCCAATGTGCAGCTCTGTACCTGAGTTAATGCTGTTGGAATATCCTTGTTTAGATTTCCGTCTCCTCCTGTCTCTCTACCACCAGATCATGATTTTCACTGCTCCTAACTGCCTCTGACTCACCTCTCACATCACGGATTGATCCCATTACTAAATACTCAACCCCAGATCCCGTTACCCACCCAAGAACTTCTGATGTTGATCTCGAAGCTTCCTTCTTGTGCTCAGCTAATTTTCCTGTGCCAACCTGGCTGAAAAATCTGTACTTATAAAAATATTACGATCAGGCTAAGAGGTGAATCGGCTCTCAAGAAGACAATTAGGTGGGTGTCGGAGAGGCAGAAAAGGGGGAAATCAAGGTAATTAGAAAAAGAACTCAGGTGGAAGTCATGAGTGCAAGCTCTGATAATCAGCAACATGACGGGAGAATGTAACCATTCATTTAACAAACATTTGTTCAAACCTCTGTAATATTCCAGGCACTTTGATTATTAAGTCTGATCAGGTAATGATTGTTTATATACTTTTGCAAGGGCCAGAATTAATTCAGGGCGTTAACAACCCAAAGCCCAAGCATGTGGACAAGGTAGTGAGCATGCCTGGAGGAAGGAGACTCCTAGATTAAACTGGGAATTGTCCAGGAGGAGCTGTAGGACTGTAATTCTCCACCTCTGACCTAAAAGCATTGATAGGCCCCGGACTCTGTGCTTTTAAAACACTTTCAAAGTCATTCTGATATGCAGCTAAATTTTAGAATTACTAGTTAGGCACACAGTATTGATTCATACAGTGCGTATTTGTTAAACATTTGCTACAAGTGTACATGCAAGAATAAATTAGACAGGACTCCTCCTGTCATGCAGTTTGTATTTTAATAATACACAAATATATTTAACCCCAGAGAGAATTTAAACAACATAAAATAGAAACAGATAGAGTTCAGAAAAAGAAGAACTTCCTGATGAAGTTTTAGGAAACGTTCTGTATGGGAAGAAAAGCATTTGAGCTAGAGTTTGAAGAATAGTTTACATTAAAATTATTTTCTATATTGAGGCAATTCCTGTTTACTTTTGAAAGGTTTAAAATACAGATAACTGTGTGCATATACACAAAATAATTTCTTGATCCATAAATAACACCTGTATACATTGGTGTGTATTTCTATACTCTCAATACAATTATGAATATGGGTATAAGTGAATATATACAGATTTAGATATGTTGCTTTTTATATAAGCAAAACCATTTGTACAGGTTAGTTCTGTAGCTTATTTTTCTCCATCAAACAATATATATCATGAATATTATTTTATGAGAATCAGTATTAATTTATGGTATATTTTTATTGTCTGAATATTACATCATTGTATATGGATGTATTATAGTTTATTATAGTATATTATAATTTATATAAAAATATTTGAAATATAATTTAAGTGTTACGGAATGTTGGGAATTTGGGGTTGCTCTCTTTTTTTTTTATTATAAACATACTGAAAAGAGTATCTTGAAGGAAATTTGTTTTCTTGTTGATGAATGTCTACAGATAGAATTTCTGGGCCAGTTGTATGTTTCACTGATACATGGAAGGATGGGACGTATTCCAGGGGGTAATAAAAGCAATACCCCAGATATAGGAAAGCACAGGCCAACGATAGTAATATAGTTTCCTAAAAATAGTGTAGGCCAGGTGCAGTGGCTCAGGCCTGTAATCCCAGCACTTTGGGAGGCCAAGGCAGGCAGATCACCTGAGATCAGTAGTTTGAGACCAGCCTGTACAATGAGGCAAAATCCCGTCTCTACCAAAAATACAACAATTAGCCAGGCATGGTGGTGGGCGCCTGTAATCCCAGCTACTCGGGAGGCTCAGGCAGGAGAATTTCTTGAACCTTGGAGGTGGAGGTTGCAGTGATCCAAGTTTGCGCCATTGTACTCCAGCCCGGGCCACAAGAGTGAAACTTCATTTAAAAAAAAAAAAGAATAGGGTAAAAGGGAAGTAATAAAAGAAAAAGAAATATGGCTGAAAATTTAGGCGGGGACCAGGACTTTCAGAATCTTCAGTGGTAGATTAAGGAACTTAGGGTTATCAACTCAGTGTTCAGCAGCTTTTAGTTTGATGCTACGTATAGACTCTGCAAGTGGCATTGCCTCAGAATCCCTAGGGTTTGAGAGAATTCTGGTGTCACTGGCACTATTGCTCTGGTGCTTTAGGCCCCTGGATAATGACACAAGTCCTTTTGATAGAGAAATAACGAAACTACTCTGTTTTCAGAAATCATCAATGCTTAGCCAAAGGGCCTCACCTTCCGTTTTTGCCAATGGCTGCTCCCAAGGTAAGTGTCAGGGTGTTCAAGAAATCTCAGTGGACAGTGCCCTCCTCATATGAGTCTTTCCACATGCACTGCAAATACACGAGAAAGCTACGTGGGGGTTGACAATTACTTTTTTTTTAACAGAACAAAGGAATGAACCATTCATTTTTTCTCCTTATGTACCGTGAAAGACAGCTTCTAAAATGGCAGCTCCAAAAGCTTCTGAGACGGAAAGCCCATGGGGACAGAGAGCGCTGGCTGTTTCCATTCAGGAAGAAGTTGCTTTATCCTCCTTTGAATTTTCTCTCGCACTGGGAAGTCATTATTATTCTGGCATTCCTCCTGACATTTTTATGACTTTGTTTATTTTAATACATGGTTCATTATTTATTTTGGAACAGCCCTCCAAATTATTCTTCCAAATGCCACTTGAGCTCAGCGAGGAGATGTTTCATCATCTCCTTTGTTGTCATTTCTTGCAACTTGCCTCACTTTCATCTTGGTGGAGGCTGTAAAGCTCTGTAAGAGCCCTTGTGGGCTATGGCTTTGATTTTGCCTCTGCTTTGGCTAATTGGGCAAATCCAGTAACTATTGATCAGCTCTAAAGCAGTGAGATTTGTATTAAGTCTCCTACTCTTGATGGGGGAAAAAATATGACTTTCCCCTTTCAGCTTGGAAAAGAACAAACAACAAAACCCACAACCTGTTAAATTCAATTAAGAAATAAGTAGCAGCAGTGGAAGCCGAAGCAGGCCACTGAAAGGCATTTCTCTCTCTCCGAGTGCTTTGCTTTTCTGGCAGCGAAGGGCTTCTGTTGCAGTTGGAGTCCCATGTTTGATTGACTCGGCTCCCAAGCTGATGTTTACATGGCTGTATTCATCTTGCTCCGATGACTGTGACGTGCCACCCGGATGCAGTGAGGCTGACAGGGAATGTGAGGGGGACCAGACAGATGACAACGTCTCCGTTCTTCAGAGCCCAGGCAGGATGATCTGTCACCTGATGATAGGCCACAGCCTGTCATTTATTTACTTACAGCTTTAATGTGGGTAAAATGAGCAGAAGATGTGGTGGGGGGATGCACAGAATGTGACAAGAGGTAAAGAGAAAGTGAGTGGTTATAGGAAAGAAAAATCTGACAGACCCTTTTCGACATCAAAATATCAACAACAGCTATTTCCTACATCTGAATGGGCATCTGGGCCCAGAAGCCAATTATAAACAACATTCTGTGCAAGAAATCAGATTTGCAAAGCCGGAACTTGAGCCATTAGTCTGTGGCAGTGGGGTAGGCAAACCCCACTGCCATTTGATTATATTAAATGCCTTGAGTTGTGTCTTGTGCATTTAATTTCTGCAATTTTCAATGACTGTTTGGCAAGCATTTTTTTCCTTTTACTTTTTAAATCTGTGCACATTTTGCAAAGTAACATTCCTGTACAACTGGAATTATCATCCAAGCATCCCATTTGCGTAAAAGTACACCGAAACTGGGCTCAGTGGTTCACATTTGTAATCCCAGCACTTTGGAAGGCTGAGGCAGGCAGATCAATTGAGGTCAAGAGTATGAAACCAGCCTGGGCAACATGGTGAAACCCTGTCTGTACTATCAATATAGAAAAAATTACATGGGCATAGTGGTGGATGCCTGTAATCTCAGCTACTTGGAAGGCTTAGGCAGGAGAGTTGCTTGAACCTGTGAGGCAGAGGTTGCAGTGAGCTGAGATCACACCATTGCACTTTAGCCTGGGTGACAAGAGCAAAACTCGACCTCAAAAAAAAAAAGTGCATCTAGAAATCACTTTGAAAACCATTGGGCCGGCACGGTGGCTCACGCCTGTAATCCCAGCCCTTTGGGAGGCCCAGGAGGGTAGATCACGAGGTCAAGAGATCAAGACCATCCTGGTCGACATGGTGAAACCCCATCTCTACTAAAAATACAAAAAAAATTAGCTGGGCATGGTGGCGCGTGCCTGTAATCCCAGCTACTCAGGAGGCTGAGGCAGGAGAATTGCCTGAACCCAGGAGGCGGAGGTTGCGGTGAGCCGAGGTCGAGCCATTGCACTCCAGCCTGGGTAACAAGAGCGAAACTCCATCTCAAAAAAAAAAAAAAGAAAAGAAAACCATTGACCTGTTTGTTCTATATGTTGGTATCCTGGTTATGGGAAAGAGATATCTGAAAACCCACGGGAATGACAAATGATATTTTAACTGTTAAGGTAAAGCTGTAGGAACAAAACAGACTGAGACTATTCATATTTTAAGGGGATTTTTAAATTTAAAAAATGGATCCTTGCCTGTAGCTAAATGAATTATTTTTTAATTAAGCTAATTTAATGAACAAAGTACATTAAGTATTATACACACTAGACAGATTTGAACCACTAGAATAAAAATGTAAAAGGGATCTACAGTTTGGGCATTTTTTTTAGATGAAATCTCACTCTTGTCACCCAAGCTGGAGTGCAATGGCACCATCTCAGCTCATTGCAACTTCCACTTCCCGGGTTCAATTGATTCTCCTGCCTCAGCCTCTCAAGTAGCTGGGATTATAGGTGCCCACCACCACACCTGGCTAATTTTTTTTTCTTAGTAGAAATGGGGTTTCACCACATTGGCCAGGCTGGTCTCGAACTCCTGACCTCAGGTAATCTGCCCGCTTCGACCTCGCAAAGTGCTGGGATTACAGGCGTGAGCCACTGCACCCAGCCTAGATATTCTTTTTTTAAAAAAGTATGATACCAGATCTTATTTTCTCACACAGCATTTCGGGGAGAGGCCCCAGGAACTTCCCACACACTCTGACAATTGTGCACTGAGGGCATGATGTGTACAGAGACAGTGTGCCTGAGGGTGCACCTTTATATGCCCAAAGACCGTAAAGCATTCACAAATTATTAACAATGGGGCTGATGAGGCCTAGGTGTTGGGTCCAGCATTATATCAATAACGTTCGTCATGCAAAAATACCAAAGATCTGGCATATTTCCCAAGAAACACTGTCCTGGGGAAATTGTAACTGTAACTCACAGTAGCCCGATTCTGACACTGACTGTTCTCAAGGAGGCTCTCTGGTTCTTAGTGTGTTATTTCAAAATGCTTCCTTTGGCACATCTAGCTTGGCAGTGTATTTTCAACATAGGAAAGTATGGTAACCATTCCCCCCACCCCCTGCAAGTTCTTAGATTTGCAGCCCCAAAGCAACCATTCAGTAGGCGGCCTGGGATACAATAGGTCTCACCTTTGTCCATTAAAGGCAAAATCTCTACGAGTCAAAATAAATGTGACTCTCCAGAATATTGTGAAGAATATGGCATTTTAATCACGTGCAGTTGCTTTGGGAAGAGAAATAGCTTTGGTTGGTGCTGAGAAGGTTGTTGGAGCAGATCAGACACTTCACCCTGTGGTTCGGTTAGCCCTGTCTTCCCTGAATGTCTCCCCGCTCTTAGATATCCACGTGCCTTACTGCTTCAGGCTGCCAGATGTGTTCAGAAAAGAAGATTTGGTATATCTTCATATGAGGTTCCCTTACTGAAGCTAGAAATACAAGCTGCACTTGTCCAGCCACTTGTCCTATAGTTCTGTTGCCAAGGAAAGGGAGCTTTACCACCAACCCTTGGGGCAAAAGGGCCCTGTGAAATACAGGACTCCCAACCAGCAACCTGCTATGGCCATTTCCGGAGCGGATAGCGTCCTCACTTCCTGATGAGTATAATTCGGCATATTCTTGTGAATGAGCCACGTGGTCAAATAAAGCTATGTGTACTCTGATAATTGATACATGTATATTTGAGACAGGGTCTTGCTCTGTCACCCAGGCTGGAATACAGTAGCACAATCACGGCTCACTGTAGCCTCAACCACCTGGGATCAAGTCATCCTCCTAGCTCAGCCTCTTGAGTAGGTGGGACAACAGGTGTGTACCACCACACCCAGCTAATATTTTTAATTTTTTTGTAGAGAGAGAGTCTCAGTATGTTGCCCAGGGCTCAGATGATCTTCCTGCCTTGGCCTCCCAAAGTGCTGGGACTACAGGCACGAGCCATATGCCTGGCCTCATATTTTTAATGCACTTTTAGAAGTTTCACTTTGTGTTGGCTGAGTTCTACTTCTTTCCCTAAGAATTTCAAGAAGGAAGAGAATTTTGTCTCCTTCGATGTATTTGGCAGTGTATCTCTGATGCTTAAAAGAGCCAAATTACCTGTCCTCATTTTCCTGCCTTGGCAGGGGAGTGTGATGAGTCCTCTAACCTTGCTCACAACTGAGCTGGATACTGTTTGTGTTGGATTTATGTGGACACAGTTGGTGCCCTCGGGGTCCAGGCATTCAGAGGGAACACCTGTTTCTATTCTTTTGCCTTCATGATTGCTGGGGAAGACATATGTGGGGTGGGGCCTTAGGGTACATTCACAGGATCCGTGAGGTGCAGAGTGGTAAACATTATAATTTCATTACAGCTAAGCTGTATGCTTCTCCTCAACAGCCCCTCATGGTTATTTAGCTTTTTCATCTGTCTGGTTAAGATGTTCTTAATACCAGTGACATAGGAGGAATTAGGAAGAAAAGGGAGGAGCAGGGTATTCCTGGAGCTGATTCTGCCTAAGAAACGTCCACCTCCCACTGCCCTCTATACAAATCAAGTTTTATAATTTACCAGTTATTTCAGTCTGTATGATCACACATATCCTACAGTGATTTTACTAAGGTAAGATATGTGTGAAAATCATTTTTTGTTTGTCCTTCCATCAAATATTAATTGAGGGTCTTCTGTGCAGAGTCCCAGTACCTTTTGACCATGGTGGTGATCTCAAGCTCCTTAATATGTAAACAGAGTTTAAAAAATATGCGCACCATCTCTTTTTTAATAAGCTGAAGCAGCTCTTTCCCGTTTCCTGTCTTTTATATTCTTTTTGTAGCAAAGGTGAAAAGTAGAAGTAATTATCATCCCCGGGGACCTTTTCTGTTGAGACCATAAGATGTGCCCAAATCTATAATGTGCAATTTTTATCAGCAACATTTTCATTCTTGACTCAGATGAGCTTCTAGTTCCATCCAGCATCAGTCTATTCATGAAAAGCTGTGAACACAAAATTATATCAAACATAATAATAGATAAGCAGCTATACTGAATCATATATTTACAACTGAATACTGCTTCCCTAGAATACCTGTGAGCTGGGGGGATATTTGAGATATTTATCCTATGTAGCAGCTAAGCCCTGATCAATTGGAGTGGAAATTGCCTATAAACAACCGGTACAGTACCATCCAAGGGGCCTCACCCATGTAGGAGAGCATCTGAGGATGGGTGTGGAGAAGCCACCTCTCTGGTGACTTGAGAACATAATCGATGAAGGCACATTACCTTTTCTATTTGTTTCCTAGGGCTGGAACAAACAGCTACAACCTAGGTGGTTTAAGACAACAGAAATCTGTTCTCTCACAGTTGTAGAGGCCAGAAGTCTGAAATCAAGGTGGTACCGAGTCGTGTGTGCCCTGAGATTCCTAGGAGAGACTCTCTTGCCTCTTCCAGCTTCTGGTGGCTCCTGGTGTTCCCAGACTTGTGAAAGCATCACTCCAATCCCTGTCTCCACCTTCACGTGGCCTCCTTTTCCGTGTGTCTCTCTGTCCTCCCCTCTTCTTATAAGAACACCAGGCACTGGTTTTAGGGAAATCATCCCCCTAAATCCAAGAATGATTTCATCTTGAGATCTCTAACTAATTCCATCCATAAACGCACTGTCTCCTAATCAAGTCACATCCTCAGGTCCTAGGTAGATATAACTGGGGGAGCACACTCATCAACCAAGTACACCCTCATTTGCTTTCAGTGTTTTTTGCCATGATATGAATAGCAAGAGGGTTCTCAAATCAGAGAAGCAAATCTTTTCTGTAATTTTTCCCCTAAGCAACATGGTGCAGAAGTGTTCATTTTAATTTTGGTATTCATTCATCTATTTATTTCTGCAATTAATAAAGAAGAATGTGAAATTTTGAGACCCTTCCCAGTGAGGCTTAGAATTTAAAATTAGAATTCTCTGATAAATATTTGGAAGCCTCTTCATATTTATCTTTCTCATTTGATCCTCTCAGTGGCCTGGTGAAGGAGGTGGAGCAGGTAGCATTCATACTGGCCTTAGAGAGCATGACTCCAAGGCTCGGTGAGGTTGAATTTTACCAATATTTCCTCAGGTGATTTATGGAGCTGGCTGGGACTCCAATGTCTAGGTTGGATTTCTTCCCATTAGTTCAAGAAACAGTCTGATTTTCACTTTTGTTGTTGTTGTTACGGTACCCAAGGAGACATGTGCCTCTATTTCTATTTTCTTTCTTTTTTGAGACCAAGTTTCACTCTTGTTGCCCAGGCTGGAGTGCAATGGCGTGATCTTGGCTCACGACAACCTCTGCCTCCCAGGTTCAAGTGATACTCCTGCCTCAGCCTCCCGGGCAGCTGGAATTACAGGCATGTGCCACCACACCTGGCTGATTTTTTTTTGTATTTTTAGTAGAGATGGGGTTTCTCTGTGTTGGTCAGGCTGGTCTTGAACTTCCGACCTCAGGTGGATGCCTGGCTTGGCCTTCCAAAGTGCTGGGATTACAGGTGTGAGCCACCATACCCAGTCTCTATTTTTATTTTCATATTCAGGTTTTCATTTTATTTTGTGTTTCGGGGATATGTTAACTTAGCTCTTCTGGTTTTGGGGTCAGTCTGAGCTGTGTTCTAGTTCAGGTTTTGCCACCATCCAGCTTTGTAACACTGGGTGAGTTATGCTACTTTTTTGGATTCTTATTAGCTTTCTTTCTAATAATTATAAGGAGATAATAAAAATAACAATATGTTTAAAGCATCTAGCAGTGTGCCTCTAAAAGCAGCAGCTAATTTTGATGGTATATGATTTATTATTGAACAGAAGAAACAGTGGAAGGCCTGAAGCATTGGTGTGCTTTGGGTCTGCAGAACCAGCAAGATGGTCCTCCACAAATATCAAACATTCTGGGTCTCGGTTTCGTCATCTATAAAATGATGGGAAGTCTTTAAGTCTGTTCAGTTCCTTGATTTATGAGCAAAAGACTGGGAGAGAATTGCAAACAAAGAAGTCTCCAGTTTACCTAAATACTGATCAATTTAAAATTCATGTGAGAAACATTTATACAAACTTCTGATACAAAAAAGGGAGCAGAGAATCTCTGCAAGAGGTCTAAACAATTATTGGTATAGTTTCGGTGTGTCAGATAGAGAAAGTGACAAATGAAGCATTTCTTGTATATTTAAGGCTGAGCAAGGGTTATCCTTCAAGGAAAAATTACCTTTACTTTCCATTCATCCAAAAGATAATTGCACAAATTCACATTCCTGAAAGCACTCTGAAGATGACATGGGAATTGAAAATTCTAGTGTTTCCAGAGGAATATAGAAACACAGAATAATGTCAGGTTCAGATCAAATAAAAATAACTCTTTAGGTCTCTATTTATTAAAAATGCATGTCTTGTTTTCAGGTGTTTTCTTCCACAGCAGTTACACACCGGCAGGACCCAGTTTGAAGCTTTTTAACTAGTGCTTTTTGACAACTCCAAAGCTCTTTCCCTCCTGCCCAAATGCTGCTCCTTCATGAAGTCCCCGAAGGAAGCAAACCAGCCAACGGCAAATAGAGACAGTACACCCTCCTCGTTCCAATGAACTTGTTCCTTTCATTTGTCAGAAAACAGAGACACTGGTGAGAAAGGTGACTTGGAAACAAAGCCCACATGGGGCAATCCTGTTGGGCACCTCAATCTTTGGTGTAGATGATGGATGAGGATCTTCTATGCCGTGTACACAAAAATTAATACCTAAAACAGCACATACAGAAAGTGGTTCCAATTCCCAGTCCCACTGCAGTCTCTTTGTGTCCTCTTCTGTGTTTCTCAGTATTCAGTGCTGTTTTCCAAGTTTCTTTCTTGTTTTGGTGTTCTTTGTCTTCCTGTGTGCCCCTTCCTCCTCCTCCTCCTCTAAAAATTCAAACCAGAATGATTGCAATTCTTTCCTGGAATTTGTTCTTTCCATCAAAATTAGAATATAGTATTATCCCTTTACTCTAAAAAGACTTTTTTTTTTGCAATCCAGAATAGACAGGAAACAAAAGGTTGACATACTCTAATAGCTTTTTATGACATAAGAATTTATAGTGTCCTGACAGCTACATTTTGTGAAACAAACATCTGCTGGTTATCGACAAGTGCTAGCTCTGTGCTAGTGATTGGATAATGAATAGTGTGGTCCCTACCTGTAACTAGGTTACAGTCTGTGTGGTTAACATAACCTATCTCTGTAGTGTCTTTGACTCTGTACTATTTTGAGAGAGGAATGCTTAATTTCCAGCTCAGACTTTTATGCCAAGGTTGATAAAACACAGTATGATAAAACGTTCTTCCCTTTATATTTCTGATTCATAAAATGAGTCAATGCTACTAGGCTGGAAGATGATTTTTTTTTTTTTTGAGATGGAGTTTCGCTCTTGTTACCCAGGCTGGAGTGCAATAGCGCGATCTCGGCTCACCGCAACCTCCACCTCCTGGGTTCAGGCAGTTCTCCTGTCTCAGCCTCCTGAGTAGCTGGGATTACAGGCACACACCACCATGCCCAGCTAATTTTTTTGTATTTTTAGTAGAGATGGGGTTTCACCATGTTGACCAGGATGGTCTGGATCTCTTGACCTCGTGATCCACCTGCCTCAGCCTCCCAAAGTGCTGGGATTACAGGCTTGAGCCACCATGCCTGGCCGGAAGATGATTTTTTGCTTGACTATTTTTGTGTTGGCTGAGTGATAAAGAGTTCTCTGGCTTTCTTACAGTCTAGTTTGATTTTTCTGTGGTGGTGACACTCATGTCTCTTTGAGGAATTGGGAAGGAGGGAGGCAGAAAAGGGGCCTAAAAACGGGAAACAGAATCTTGAACACAACACTCCACTTTCTTATAGTTCTCTACTCTTGAGAGTAGAAAGAATGGATGAAGTCTGCACATATGCCCAAGTTTCTTCAAGCAGACTCTTTGTAAGCTTTGACTTTGAGTGCTCAAGTAAGAAAATCTCTTCTGTCTTTATTATGATTTGATTCTATAGTGATATGGTGGGTGAAATGTTGCTCTCTAAATTTTAGTCATATGCCGTGGGGCAGAGCCCAGGGTTTGACCTGGGGAAGATGCTCTTTTTAAAACTTCTCCACCGTTAATTTATGCATTCACAAAGTGGAAATGACATCTTAAAGAGAGGGGTCTTCCTTCTTTATGATGCTTGTTCATTGTCAGGCAGGGAGTAAAGAACCATAAATACAGAGATGGCTTTTGTGTTGCCATATTCCCACATGACATAGGCTGTCTCTGCAGGGCTCCAGAAGTGGAACATTCTACAGAGTCTTCAAAAAAAAGCCTTAGTTCACTTTAAGCTTTAATGACTTCAGAAGTATGAATGTACCATCTTGTTCAAGTGTCTCTTAAAACAGTATTTATTTATTTATTTATTTATTTATTTATTTATTTATTTATTGTCTGAGACGGAGTTTCGTTCTCGTTACCCAGGCTGGAGTGCAATGGCGCAATCTCGGCTCACCGCAACCTCCGCCTCCTGGGTTCAGGCAATTCTCCTGCCTCAGCCTCCCGAGTAGCTGGGATTACAGGCACGCGCCACCATGCCCAGCTAATTTTTTGTAGTTTTAGTAGAGACGGAGTTTCACCATGTTGACCAGGATGGTCTCGATCTCTTGAACTCATGATCCACCCGCCTCGGCCTCCCAAAGTGCTGGGATTACAGGCTTGAGCCACCGTGCCCAGCCAATTATTTATATTTTTTAAGATGTATGCAATTTTATGAATCTTGACTGATTTTTTCACTTTATTTTTCTAGTCAGTATGTTCCATTTTCAATAAGAGATACTGGAAAAAGTTAAAAACAGACTTTGAAAAATTCACAAAACTGCATTAGGCTAGAGGAAAGGTAACTGTAAGTATGACAAACGGTGCTCTTAGGGGGTTCATAGCATTTGTACTTCCTGCGTTCTGAAAGCTCAAAACTGCGCTATGACTTTTGGGATACCTTGTAATAGGTGACAGCTTATTTTGAAATTCAAATACTTTGAACTATTTTAAAAATAGATCAAAATGCAAAAAGAAATGAACATGCATTTTACATAACTTTTGAGTTAAAAACTCAATAAAATTAATATCAGAAGACATTGGATGTCTGTGAATGCTCATAAAATCATCAACCTGTTAAGAAGTTTGTTTTTAACAATAGGTTTTCAGGTCAGAGAGACATCACAGAATTGTGCCGGTTCTGGAGGCCAGCTAGAGCTTCTCTTAGAGATTGGGACGGAAGTCAGCAGCAAAGTATCAATTCATGACCCTGGCTTAGGAAGCAGACTCATAAGCTCTTTCAATGTAGCTTCTATTTAGAATACAGTCAAGCCTGAGTCATGCTGGGATTTTAATTTTAGACACAATGTATGTAAAACATTAGGCAATAGGAGCAAACCTGGCAGTCCTGGCTAGAAATGAAGGAGTTACAGTCTCCTGTCCTGTCGCTTGGTTACAGAGTGCAGTGAACTGCTCAAGAGTGAGACATTTGGTTAAGAGGCGGCACTGTGTAGCTATAGAACAGATTAACGTGTATGCTGATTCTGTTTGCTTTGAGAACAAATATTTTCCCTGAATTTTAGTCTCTTTGGTTGGATGTGCAGAGTGGGCATGTGCAAATGGGCACCATGCCTTGCTCCATCGGCAGCCCTGCTCTCTAAGGCGAGCTGGCAGTGTGAAGAGCCACAGTCATCCGTCGGCTGTCTGTGTGTCCTCCATTTCACACTACACGTGAATTATAGCTCATGTCCTCCTTCGCCCCTCACTCAGAGGGGTTTTAGTGGCAATCACCTGTTCACATACCTACTGTATGTTTGCTGCTACGGTACCCAGTTCTGAATCTTGCTTCAATCAATCAGAGATTTGGTATGTCTTTACCAACACAGCAGACATGAAGCTGATACAACAAAGCGCAATAATTATGTGATGTGGAATGCCGTTGGTTTACCGGTAAATTTTATTTGGGGTTCTGCAGTAGAATCCGGGCTTGCCATTGGATTTTACTGGTGTTGACACAGCTAAGAAAGAGATCCAAACCTGGACATGCCACTTATGCAATGAAGTATGCTGCCCCTTGTATATACTTCACCTTCCACATTTTCCAATGAGACAGTAGTTCCTTCAATCGCCAAGTGACACAGCTTGCAGTAAAGTAATTACCTGAAGTGATAGCAGCTCTGAGGCTTGGCTCCATGTAGTGAGATGCCCTTTCTAAAAATTCACGTCATTCAGAATTGGAATGAGCTTCCTGGTGGGTGCTCATCACTCATCTGGGCTCATCCAGTGCCCCATCACTGGAAGTGCTTAAGTGTAGCCATCTGTCAGGAGTGCACTGGACAGAGCCCCTATGTTGGGTAGGATATGATGCCCTCTAAGATTCTTTCTAATCTGAAGTTCTCTGGTTGTTCCAAGTCTTCATTTTGTAATATTTCAAGGATTCAGATTAGCGATGCTCACACTTCATTTTCAACCGGGCTTACTGTAGAAAGTGCTGTCTTCCCACGTTTAAAAAATGCACATTTGCCCAAATAACAGCATCTTCGATGTCATTTTGGCCTTTTCCAATGATAGGTATAGCGACTGAGAAACATGTGATATCTAGGCCTAGGAGAAGCAGTGCAATGCAGCAGTGCTCAGCCCTGCAGCTTACTAGCTGTGTGACAGAGGCAGGGCTCATAACCTTCAACCCTGAGGCTGGTCATCTGCTAAAGTCAGAGCATAACAAGTACCTACCTGCCTAGCAAAGTGTTGAAAGACTAAATAAAAATATAGGCCGGGCGCGGTGGCTCAAGCCAGTAATCCCAGCACTCTGGGAGGCAAGGGTGGGTGGATCGTGAGGTCAAGAGATCGAGACCATCCTGGTCAACATAGTGAAACCCCGTCTCTACAAAAAATACAAAAAATTAGCTGGGCATGGTGGCGTGTGCCTGTAATCCCAGCTACTCAGGAGGCTGAGGCAGGAGAATTGTCTGAAACCAGGAGGCGGAGGTTGCGGTGAGTAGAGATTGCGCCATTGCATTCCAGCCTGGGTAACACGAGTGAAACTCTGTCTCAAAAAATAAATAAATAAATAAATAAAATAAAAATATAAAGTATGTAGCATAAGGCATGGCACTTCTGGGGAATGTAAGTATTCACTATTTGTTAGTTTTCATGGTTTTTATTGTTTACCTGGGTTATCTATTCTCAATTAATCAGCAAATCTGTCACTTCTGTACCATGAACAGGTGAGGGATTAGATTTAGATAACTATGTTAACTCTTGGCCTTCTTAAAGAACAAATAAATGTAATCCTTTTTTGCTATTTATGTATTTTCGCTTACCTGTATGTTAATTTCTGTAACTCTATTAATGATGCATTTTTTAAGGACAGCTTTAAAGTTTGAATAATTACTTTTTCTGTGTATAGTCAACATAAAAAATTTAAATAGCCTATAATTGCGTAGCACCTCTCCTAAATTCCCACCTCAAGTTGAAAAGCCTGGGTTACTACCATCTGTTGCTGTTAATATTGTCATTGTGGAAGCTTATTGTATTTATCTGACAGATAATATTTGGACTTAAAATTTTTCAGATTTTTGTTTTGTTTACTGAGCTCTGATTCATATAAAAGTGGTAGCTCCAGTTTAATGTGTGAATTCTGCCTGTGTGTGTGGCTTTCCTTCCCATTGAAACAGAAATGATCCCAGTGAGTGAAAAGCAAAGATAAGCTAGAATAGAGCTGCAATCTCAGTTTGTGCAGGTGCTGTTTTGTTAACATCCTGGTGCATGTGCATTGTATTTTTGCACACACAGTAATAGTCAATTTTTTTTTAGAACATGCATTACAATGTTCAGCTCATTGCAAGTCATGGCAAAGCTCCTTTGGAACCAAAGAGAAGACTCATGCTCTTTATATACCGAGAAGCTGTTCCCATTGTAGCTCAAAGAATTCTCGTTCAGGAAATATCAACTGGCGATTTGCTTTGTGGGGTGTTTACAGACCAGCTCCTTTTTCCCTTCCATTTTTCATGTGCTGTATTGAGACAGTCTTGCACTTTGAGGTTAGTCTTCTCAAACGGGCTTTGCAGTAATAAAACTCACACCAGGTCCAACTGGATCTTTATGTCCCAAGACTCTTTCCCCCTTTCCTCTCTACTTCTTTTCCTCCATTCAGAGCTAAAACAAACCACTTCATAAGAACCTCATGAAAATTTCCCTGTGTGCACTTTAGTTAAAAGACCCTTCTGTGCGGTGCATTCAACTCTGTGGGGACACTGTGCCACAGTCAGCTTGCTGGGAGATCAAAGTGGAGAATCTTCAGCTTGCAGAATGCCTGATGTGTCCCTGTAAGGCGTCTAGCAGGCCTTCTGAGTGCACTCTTGTTTCAGAAGGCTAGAGGAAAAGAGCATTTTATCATAATACAGAAGACATTCACATTTTGAGATAGCTTACAGGATCAAAATAATTATATCTTCAATAGATGAAATGACTTAAGTGGCTTTCCCCAGGTCAATGTCCACAGGGAAGCATTCTCAGGCATTTTGGGGGGCATCTAATTTCTTCTTTTTTTCCAATCAGAAAATTTCTAATTTGATTTGTAAATTATAAGTATAATATCTCAATTCTTTAAAATATGTAATATGGAGAAGGATTGTGTTTGCTACTACTCACTTTAGCAGGTTGGATAATACAGTGTGTGCATTTTAAGAAATATGAAAACATGTTAAGTATTACATATGCAGTTTTATTCTGGGCTTATTCTCTCTCTGTCTCTCTGTCTCTCTTGCAGCTGATCTTGTCTGCAACTAAACTATTTCCTGCCTATTAATTTTGAACAATAAACTAAGTTTCCTTGATAGATCATTTGTCACTGGTATCTCAATTTCTTTATCAAATACCTTTTTTGCTAAAGATCTAATATATAGCCTGACAGGTTTTAAAAGTGGAAGAAACTTTAAGAAATCATTAGTTAAGTGTTGATCTCCACGTTGTATGCAGTAGGAGTCTGAAATTTGTCCAATATTTCACATTTACTAAGTGCCATATCTTATCTAATCTATAATACCAAAGATTGTAAAATATGCCATCACTTTACGTACTGATAAAACAGAAAAAACATTACCAACTTAACTTATTAACTCGCTTTGGCAATAAGATACATCCAGATTTAAGAGAGAGATTATAAGCATAAGATCACGTGTTAATACAAACATATCTCTTCTTTATGAAATATGTAATTTGTACCCTGTATTTCATAAACATAGCAAATGTTGTAAAGAGTGGGCACATGTCTTTTCTAAGGAGAAATCAGGATAAATACTTAGACTGACTAGGGAGGCAGGCACAGGAAAGGTGAAATACCAAATAAAGTATGCTAAGCTTTAAGACATTTCCTTTTTTTCTGGCTGGAGGCTGCCCTAGGGTTACTAATAGACTACATAAGAAGGCCAGTGTATCCAATATTCTTTTCTAGTTACAGTGCCTTCCCTCTCTGCACATCATGGTTCTTTGTTGTAGAGGATCACCTGAATGAGGGTAATTACTCCAAGTTCCTAAGCTTCATGAGACTGACTCCAGGACATTGCTGCTGGTGCTCATAGCTGTTCCCCAGTCTCAGGCCCTTAAACTCCTGGAAGGGGAGTGTGTCTGGAGGCTGCCTCTCCTATCTGCTCAGATATTTAATCCACTGTCTCCACCAAACCAGAGTCATCTCTATGATGTGGAGGCATGATCTACTAGCTTCCTTATAGGCTGGGATTCTTGGTCTAGGAACAATAGATACTTATTAGCAATAAAGGAACTTGGGAAATCCAAGACCAGTTATATAGCTTTTGCTTTGAACCACCTGTTGGCGTGTGGCATAGTCTATCAGTGTGAATAAAGAAACTGTAGTAATTTGGACTCGATACTTCTTTCATAAAATGTGTGGTCTGTAGATACCGTCTTTGAGGAGAAATAGTATTTGTTATTTAGATTCTATTTGACTGCGAACTCGCTTTGGAAAAGTAGATGATTACTTTCTCCAGAAATGAAATGTAACACTCCAGTCTCCAATAAAAAGGGGAAATGTAGCATGTGTACCAACAAGTCCCAGAAATCACCTCTGTTAATTAATATCTTGCCTTGGTTACTCAGTGCTTTTTATTCTGTTCAAAATACCACAAAATTAAGATAATAGCTCCACACAATGGATTCAGAGATATTCATTACTCCTGTGCCTGTCTCCAGGCTTGACAGTTCATTACTTTCTCCTGATGTGGGTAATGTTGTCATGCTTTGGAGCTGTATACTGTACCATTAGCCATTTTTATAAGGCACCACTTGTATGATTATATCACTTTGATTTTTAAAATGTCTTCATTTATTTCCTGGAAGTTATCAAGCTGACATACAAAAAGATATAATCTAATGAGGATGAATTTTCATAATGCTATTTTCATCAAATTTTATCCTCAGATACTGTATTTGGCCCTTTGACAAGCATTAGATTTCTTTTCTGGCACTTTTTCTTAATCTGATAAAACATATATTATGCATATTAACTGTATTGGTTGTAATATACTATGTATATTTTCTTTTTATAAATGTTTTCTAATCAAAATTTTTGTTAATAGAAGCAAGCCTTTTAAAGCTAAATCTATGGATCACAAAACAAGAAAATTGGTGGTTGCCTGTTGTACTGTGTAGCAGACAATCACGTATAATTTTTGTCCAACAGATTCCCTTTGGCAATGGAATTTCATCTAACAGGACTATTGCAGTATTGCTGTCCTCCTGCTTAACTTTGAATTGGGTAACCCAATGGGCTGGTTACTTGTCTATCAGCTCCACGCGCATGCTTCCGTGTTTCTCTCTTATAAGCAGGCTGGAAGTCTACAGACTTTATTTTTAACAAGATTCCCTCCTTACCAAGCAGCCTTCTTATACTCTTCTGGCAGGAGGTCCTACCAGGAGATTGGAAGGTGGGAATAAGACTGAGAACATTTTATAAAACAGAACGAGATCATGTCTTTTACAGGGACATGGAAGGAGCTGGAGGCCATTATCCTCAGCAAGCCACCGCAGGAGCCACAAGTTCTCACTTATACGTGGGAGTTAAGTCATGAGAACACGTGAACACAAAGGGGAACAACACACGCCGAGGCCTTTCAGGGTGATGGGAGGGAGGAGGGAGAAGGTCAGGAAAAATAACCAGAGGGTTATTAACTGGGTGGTGGAATAATCTGTCCAACAAACACTCATGATACAAGTTGACCTGAGTAACGAACCTGAACATCCTGCACCTGTACCCCTGATACTGAAGTTTTTTTTGTTGTTGTTTTTGTTTTTGTTTAAAGATTGTGGGCATTTCCCCCCTTTTGGCTTCGGGCTGTGTATAGGCAGAGTAGCTGAAGAAGCAGGTTACTTCTTTGGCCTTGCCAAATAGTGTCCGTGGTGGCTCTGACAGCAGCAGGAGATTATCCAGCAGCTTAAATGGCAGAGATCACGGGCTCTTGAATAGTGTTTTCCCTTTTATTCTGGTCACTGACAGGATAGAAGCATCATCTTGCAGTTACTGATCAAGCCGTCTCCTTCTTGCTCTTTTAGGCCTTCCAATATTGAGTTACCAGTTTCTATATCGTTGCCTCCATTAGAAATCCCTCACTTTGTTTCAACTTCCCTGACTGAGCTCTGAGTGATGGATGTCATAAAACCATACAGAACCTTTGCGCACAGCAGGGGAAACCCAAATAAGGAACCATGGCAACTTGATACTAGTTGTTCATATAGGTCTCAGTTAATGAGTAAATTTTATGAAATGTCTACAGGCAACATGTTGCACAAATTTGTAATAACAATAAAGAATAGAAAGATTGTATATTTTGGCTAAGTAGATTGTTGCTGATTTACTTATTTATTTATTCATTTATTTTATTTTATTTTATTGAGACAGGGTCTTACTGTGTCACCCAGGCTAGAATGCAGTGGTGCAATCATGGCTAACTGCAGCCTCAACCTCCTGTGCTCAGGTGATCCTCCTGCCTCAGCCTCCTGGGCAGCTGGGACTGCAGACATGCACCTCCATGCCTGGCTATTTTTTTTGGCATTTTTGGTTGAGGGAAGGATTCACCATGTTTCCCGGGCTGGTTTTAAATTCCTGAGCCTAAGACCTCTGCCTGCGTGAGCCTCCCAAAGTGCTGGGATTATAGGCATCAGACAGTGCGCCCAGCGAGGCTGCCAATTTACAATTCAGGGAGAATCTTCCTTAGATTCTAAATATTAAATAATCATCTGTCTTTACTCAGTTTATACCAATTTGATCATAAGAACAAGCCCCTCTCATACCCCCACATTTCCCCCCATTAATACAGACCTTTCAGCTACTACTTGATACTCACCATTTTCCACTGTCTTCCATCATATCCATTAATGATCATGAAAGGCACAGCTGCAGGGTTGCCACGAAGCCACTTCCTACCTCCTCTAGCTTCCGATATTTACTAATTCTGGAAAGAGTATTTTCTGCTCATCTCCACTTTGTTAGAGCCCTCAATAGATAAGGCGCTTTTGCCCCAATCTGTCACAGAAATTTTTAGTGTCATATCTAATTCAAGTTTTACTCTTTGTTACAACTCTCTCTCCCTAAGCAGAGGGTGGGGTCATGTGAATAAAAGGCATGTCGTGTACTCAAAATGCCCTTTCCTCTTTGGCTGTTTACTTAAATGTCTCAAAATGTTTCCCCGCTAAATGAGTTCTCATCAAAGAGCATTCTTAGTTCGAACCCTCTCCCCACCACATCTCTAGGACCCCAAAAGATGTCAGTATCCTATGATAAGTCCAACTTAGGCTAAAGCTGGTGTCCTAGCTATATGCTGATCACCCAATTGAAGATTTCAAGCGTCACTGGTATTGTCTGTTTATGTTGGACTCCATTGTCTGAAATGTGGACAAATGAATTTCTCTGCCTAAACCTCCTAACACGTTTAAAAAGAACCAAAACAGGAGTGGTGAGGCATGTGTGAGGCATGATGACAGTTCACTCCTGACAGCAGTTGATCCCAAAGGACTTTCTGTAAATACCTGTTATTTAAATGCTGAATAAGTGGTAATAAAGTTGATTTCATTGTTTCGTTTCAATAACACAGCCTCAGAGCTCTGTGATCCCATTTTCTAGTTTATTTTGTCTCAGTCACCTACTACCATAGTTGTGTGGGATTCAAGCCCCTTCGTGTTATTTAGGGATTGAATTATTTTGGGGAAGCTTGAAGGCTTCTAGCTGTTTTAATTTTAAAACCAAGTTTAAAGAGAGTCATTTAAAGTCACTTCAAGTAATAAAAGATTCAAGGGAGGACACCCAAAGCTCTTTTTTTTTTAATGTATGTAGTGCTAGGTGAAGTATAACTCTTAAAAGATTAAATGCAGTGGGATGAATATGTACTGTCCATGGACAGCTTTCTGTTCTCACCTGGGCTCATTATTTGAGAATCATTCTTTGATTTCAGCTAAAGTGTGCACACACATACACAAATGACTTGTGCATTTGTGTGTGTGTGTGAAAGACCTGTTTCTTATGCCATTCATGTTGTGTGTGCCAGTAGGGACCTTTGAGGGATCGTGTCACAGGGAGACAAGGATATGGCAGAGAAGCTCTTTTTTCAACCAATTTATTGTTGCTCTTGAGCCTGCAACTGTAGCCTTTATAGTAGCACAAGGCTTTAGGGCAAGGCTCCCTGCAATACCTTTCTCTCCATCTCAGAGTTAATAATTTCCTCCAAGGAGGTGATGCTGTAATAAAGATAATTAAATTGAAATTTAATATAGTGGGCATTGTACTATGGCTTTATTTCAGATGAGGGTTCTAAGAGAAACCATTACTGTGAGGGTGGAGTGTATCGTACGTAATTAACAATTATGTTTGTCAGGTTTATGAAACAAAATTAATAACATGGAGACTGTAAAACAGTGAACAAAGCTGCAAATTCTAAGTAAGGTGACTAGGCTATCATTTACCCCCAGAGCAATAGGTGTCTTCTTTCTCTTTCAGAAATAGAACACAAGATTATGTTGATTTACTCACTTAAAAAAAAACTCCTTGCACTCTCAGCCCGAATATTTTCTCCATAGAGCAGTGATTCAGAATCTTGGCTTTGCATTATAATTATTTAGAAGGTTTTCTAAAATCGAGGTGCCTTTTTTTTATATGCTATTGACCACATATATGTCTCTTTTGAAAAATGTCTTTCATGTCTCCTGCCCACTTTTAAATTTTTGTTTTGTTTTGTTTTTTGCATGTAAATTCAAGTTCCTTCTGGATAGTAAACCTCTGTTGGATGAATAGTTTGCAAATATTTTCTCCCAGTTTGTAGGTTTTCTGTTTACTCTTTTGCTATGCAGAAGCCCTATAATTTAATTAGATCCCATTTGTCAATTTTTGTTGCAACTGCTTTGGCATATTTATCATAAAATCTTTGCCAGGTCTTATGTCCACAATGGTTGTCTTCCAGGGTTTTTATAGTTTTAGGTTTTACACTTAAGTCTTTAATCCATCTTGAGTTGATTTCTATATACAGTGTAAAAAAGAAGTCCAGTTTTAATCTTCTCTACATGGCTAGCCAGTTATCCCAGAACCATTTATTGAATATGAATAGGGAGTCCTTTCCCCATTGTTTATTTTTGTCAATTTTGTTGAAGGTCAGATGGCTGTTGGTGCGTGGCTTTGTTACTAGACTCTCTTTTCTATTTCATTGTCTATGTGTCTGTTTTCATACCAGTACCATGCAGTTTTTGTTACTATAGTCTTGTAGTAGAGTTTTGTGGGGTAATGTGATGCCTCCAGCTCTGTTCTTTTTGCTTAGGATTGCCTTGGCTTTTGGGGCTCTTTTTTTGTTCCATTTGAATTTTAAAATAGTTTTTTTTCTAATCGTCTGAAGAATGTCATTGATAGTTTATAGAAATAGCATTGATAGTTTATAGCAATTTGTAAACTGCTTTGGGCAGTGTGGTCATTTTAGTAATATTGACTTCCTATCTGTGAGCATGGAATATTTTTTTATTTGTGCCATTTCTGATGCCTTTGAGCAGTATTTTGTAATTCTTGTTGTAGAGGTCTTTCACCTCCTTGGTTAGCTGTATCCCTAGGTATTTTATTCTTTTTGTTGCTATTGTGAATGGGATTGAATTATGGATTTGGCTCTCAGCTTGGACGTTGGCGTATAGGGATGCTACTGATTTTTGTACCTTGATTTTATATCCTAAAACTTAGCTGAAGTTGTTTATCAGATCAGGGAGCTGAAACTGTAGGGTTTTCTAGGTGTAGAATCATATTGTTTGCAAACAGGGACAGTTTGACTTTTTCTTTTCCTATTTGGATACCTTTTATTTCTTTCTCTTGCCTGATTGCTCTTTCCAGTATTTCCAGTACTGTGTTGGATAGGAGTGGTGAGACTGGGCATCCTTGTCTTGTGCTGGTTTTCAGGGTAAATGCTTCCAGCTTTTTTCCATTCAATATAATGTTGACTGTGAGTTTGTCATAGATGACTCCTATTATTATGAGGTATGTTCCTTCATGCCTACTTTGTTGAAAATGCTCAACATCACTAATTATTAGAAAAATGCAAATTATCTTATATCAAAATTGCTATTATGAAATTAACAGATGCTGGCAATGTTGTGGAAAAAAGGGAATGCTTACACACTGCTGATGGTAATGTAAAGTTCAGCCATTGTAGAAAGCAGTTTGTTGATTTCTCAAAGAACTTGAAACAGAATTACCATTGGACCCAGGAATCCCATGGTTGAGTGTGTGTGTGTGTGTGTGTGTGTATGAATGTATATCATTCTATCACAAAAAGACATATATACCCATATGTTCATTGTAGCACTGTTCACAATAGCAAAGACATGGAATCAACCTAAATGCCCATCAATGGTAGACTGGATTTAAAAAAGGCTGTACATATATACCACGGAATACTATGCAGCCATAAAAAAGAATGAGATCATGCCCTTGGCAGCAACATGGTTGGAGCTGGAGGCCATTACCATAAGCAAACTAACACAGGAACCGAAAACCAAATACCGTAAGTTCTCACTTATAAGCGGGAGTTAAAATTTGAGTACACATGGACACAAAGAAGGGAAGTACATCTACCAGGGCCTACTTGAGGGTGGAAGGTGGGAGGAGGGTAAGGATTGAAAAACTACCTGCCATCTCTAATTCCTTTGAACAGTGTTTTGTAATTCTCCTTGTAGAGGTCTTTTACCTCATTAGTTATTGGGCATTATGCTTATTATCAGAGGGTAACAAAATAGTCTGTACACCCAACCCCTGCACCATGCAATTTTTACCTGTATTTCAAATCTGTACATGTACCCCTGAACCTAAAAGAAAAGTTAATAAAAAGGGCCTTAGTGATATAAAAAAAACCCAGATGCCCAGGTGCACCCGAGAGCAATCAAAGTAAAACCTTTGGGAGTGGGACCCAAGTGCCAGTATATTAAAAAGCTCTCTTGGTGATCCGAATGTGTAGCCAAAGTGGGAGATCCTGTTAGTCAATGTTAAGTGTGATTGATTTCTCTGGATGAGAGTGTTAGGTTATTAAACAAAAGGAGAAAGAAAAAAAACAGGAAAGTATAACTGCATAATAAGTAAGTATTCATAGACTGTACTCATCCTGACAAATGAAAATTTGCAGAATTTGTCCACGAACAGGAGGTATTATTAAGACAGTATTGCTATTTCTGATGTTTAGACACCCATGTTTCCCGGGAAAACAGCTCAGAGAAATCTTGGCCCCTTCCTATACTCCACTCTGGTCTACCAAAATCCATGAATGGTTGAAGGTTTCTGAATGAGGTCACAGAATTCCCCAAATTATTATGGGCAAGTGCTGGTTCTGCCTTTGCCAATTTGGGCTCTTAAAAGCTCCATGGCAGAATGAGAGGAAAACATGGCCAGAGTGATGATCATACCACCAGGGAACAGAAGAAAGTATGCTTGGCAAATCCCCATTCTAACCATGCCTTCTGCAGAAAGGCAGGGTCTGCGATCTCTGCAGAAGCTGGTATATGTATATGTCATGGATTTGTGTCACACGTACACACGCCTGCGTGCGTGCGCGCACACACACACACAATCTCAGAATAGACTTTTTGAGTTTAAGAGGTCACCAAACTAGAGTGGATTGGAGGTAAGTGTACTATTTCTTGATTTGCATACTTTATCTTTTGTGAAATATGTATTTTGAAGCTATTCTCCTGGTGATTCTGATATGCTTTTATTGAGAACCTTTGAATTTGACATCTCCTGGTGATTCTGATATGCTTTTATTGAGAATCTTTGAATTTGACAATGATAAACTATTGAAGTATGTTCTCAAAGACTACTTACGAAGCCATTGAATTTTGCCTGTTCTGTGGAATTTGAGTGAATTCTGTGCTTAAGAAAATGGGAGAAAACAAAGAATTGTGTGGCAGCTAGCCTGTGTCCTAGGATTCATTGCTGGAAATATTTTTGCCTGTTTCAATTTTGACAGAAACTATGAGAGTTAAAAACGAACTAGATAAACATTCTCTTGCATCATCATACTAAGAGGAAATAAGGTGTTTATTTTTAACCAGAATCAGTGAGATTATAATAATGGTTTATTGTTGCACTTGGTCATATACAATGTAGCCACAAGACTTTGGCAACATTTATTCTCATTTAGATCAGTTTTTCCCACTGTATATTTTTCTACAGAGATTATTCATATTTTTCCGCCACTAAATCAAAAGAATGAGGAAAAGTAATTATGCATGTGACTAAGAACAAAAGACTAAGCCTATTAAAATATTAAAGCCTTGAAATTTAAATTGAGTTAATCACATTTATCAATACAACTCAGTTTTGATTTGATTTCTCTTTTATTAAATACTATCGCTTAAATTGCTAGACCACGGCTGTATCTATGGAACCGAATAACTAGAATGTAGCCCTGTAGTCTTGGCTCTTTCTGCTGTTTTTCGTGGTACCTGTGACGTCTACCCAGACATGACAAGTTGTGTCTAAATAGATCAGCTTGGTAATGCTTGATTTGTTGCCTGTGAATTGCCCTTGTCTCATAGAATTGTACCTCAAATCTCATGCTTTCCAAATGAGCTTGAGTTTTCTACCTCTAGACTAGGTATTTAGATAACTTAAAGAATGGGGACTATTTTAACAAGTAATTTACATATATTAATGATTATTTTGAAAACACTAAAAACTGGAATTACAAGTGATCTAATTTTTATCTCATGCAAAATGTTCATTTTTAATGCCAATTCTAACTTGTTATTCAAGGTCAAAGTAAAATTTCTATGAAAAATCTCAGGAGAAAGCAAAATCTAGGCAAGAGATGTAATTTATTTTAGAAACATTTTTAAAGTTCTTTATTATTCAGTGATTTCACCAAGATCACAGATTGTGTGACAGTAAGTTGAAAAACTGTTTTGATTTACAGAAGGGAATTTTTTAACATTAATATTTATTTACCTGTATAATAAAAACTAATACTTGGTTCTTTCAGTTGTATATCTGATATTGGTCAAGCTCTGTTTTTCTGCTTTTACAGTTGCCTCATGCTTGGGACAGGCAGGTGAGAAATCTCAGGAATAAGTAACTGTAGCTTCCCTGGTTGAGACTGTAGTCAGTTGGGATAAGTGTGATATGTAATGGCTGGAAAGGAGTTAGCCAAAAAGGGTCCTGGTCTACACAGAAAATGCCTCCTTTCCTACTAACGTTGGCTGGAAGCATATCTCTTCTGGAAGCATATCTCTTCTATAGAGCTCTGTCGGGTGGCTTCTAGACCGTCAGAGTCCCCAGTTTATCTGTGGATACAAAAGGGGTGTTCTAAGGCTAGACACTGGTCCATTTGGTTAGAAGGTCAAGAAGCTAGAGGATATAGATGGAGCTGTGGCCTGGTCTGGGTAAGCACATGCGGGCTCTTCCTTTTATTCTTGGACCCTGTGGAACTATTTAAAGGCCCACCAGAAAAGCCCCTCTATAATAAAGACCATGAGCAACATCCATCATTCTAGTCAACCGTGGCAGTTGAACATAGCCAAGGAGATTTTTAAAGACCTGGACATATGCATTTATACCAGCTGCAGTGTCTGTGGTAGCCCACTATTAACCAGGGTACAAGACCTCCTAGATTTCATGTACAAAGTGATCAGACAGAGTATGTGGTGCTCAGCCCGAAAGTGTCCTGCAGGTAAAGGGTGGAGAATCAGGGGTGGAAGGAGGGGAGCTACAGTGAGTGCAATGCCCTGCAGCCCCTGAATCCTTATCTTTACATGAATTATATACTTCGTGTCCATTTGCTGGATGTGCTCTTTAGCAACATATGAGCTATCTTCCAGGTGGCTGTCCTAGCAAATGTATGCATGCTTTGCAGATTGAAGCTTCATAATTTTGGAAACATTTAATATGAAAAAAAATTCACCTGGGTTTCAAGTCCAAACATATTATCTCAGGAAATTTCAGTAATGTAACTGATAATTTAAGAAAAGGAAAAATTATTAGATTTTAAAAATCAACAATTAAAAATGATTGAATTGTTTCAAAAATGTTTGAAACATACACTGTTTCCTTACGTGAAAGTATCTCAGAGAGCAAATACTAAAACTTTGATGACACCATCATTGTGACACCTTGGCTAGGAATCATGTAGATCCATTTCAATCTCAAAACCTAGTATTATAAAAATCAAGCTCAGATTTCTCTTTAAGTGTTTGAAGTTTTATTTTAGAAATAATCAGTATCTTTCCTAATATGTTGCATTTTCTTTTTCTCACCAAAAATTTACAGTGACAGTAAAAGAAGATAATATTTTATACCAAATTTCTAGTAACTGTTCTTCTTGCTGTTTGCCATGGTGTTATCACAAATAAACACTTATTATATGTTTCATGAAAAAGAGGTTGGCAAGAAGTTGTCTACAAAATTTTAAAAACCTGTCTATCTGCTTAAAGGACACACTTAAATATCTATCTATCTCTGTACCTATCTATCTAAGTGACAGGAGTAAAATCATCTCTCTTATGCATATAATCCTTCCTTTCTTCCTTTATCCATTCACAATACTGCATGAGTATGCATTTTCCTTTCAAAGGGTAGTGCAGCAGAGAATATCCATTATGAGCAAAGATATATTAATGCTATTCTGATGAAACTTTGTCCCACAAGCTCCTGTGTTTCATCTACCAAACCCATAGATGAGGAAATTCATCAAGGTTAGCCTTTAGGCAGATGTAAAACTAAAAGTTGAAGACAATGCCAGCGTTTTGAGTTAATTTCTATATTTCAATTTCATGATGCCATAGAAGAGCCAGAACAAAAAGAAAAGGGGAATATGCAAGATGATTAACTCCTTGCATTCTAAAATTCAAAAAAAAATCCAAAGTATCTAAAAAAGTACATGTAAGTACATATGTGTAGTTAATCACATTGCCTTCTTTCATTCACTAGTTTACTTATCTAAGGACACTTCTCTAAAGTCATCTACCACCTGGGCAAGTAGCTCCTGTTATTTTAGATCTGAGACGCTCGGATACCTGCTAGTTCCTATGGCACTGTGACATGATTTTGAGGTTGTAAATGCCTCACAATTAAAGCCTTTCTAAAAATTATTTCGAACTCTCTCATTGCCTTTGTTTTCCACAGAAGATGAAATGGCAAGGTTTTTAAAATGCATTTCCTTATTTTCTGCAACATGTATTTTTAAATCACACTGACAGTTTTATTCCGTAGCACACTAGCAATTGCTAAGCTCTTAGGAACCACTCTATCCCAACAAAATCACTCAGGGAAGAGAGGTTTAAGGAGACGAATTTCAGCTTCATGCTTCAGAGGGGTTGTAATAAATCATGAAATGGGAGGAAGAACAAATATAAAAATGATGAAATGTACCTTGATAAGAGTGTGTTTTTAATCACTATTTTCATGGGCAGGTGCAATTCTCAAAACCTTTCCTCTGTGGAGCTGTACTTTATGAAGCTGGCGTGCCGTATTTTCAGTACAACCAACACCCACTCCCTCTTCTACTTACGACCGTGCCTATTGCCTTTGCTAGGGGTAGAATTCCACGTCTGGGCTGTTTCATCTTTCCACAATGGGGCTTCTCCCAATCTTCCTGCCTTCTGAAGGTTTTGTTTGTAAGTCCATGTCAGCCTTAAAGTAATGGGCCAGCTTCCTGAATTGCTTAGCGCTAGCTACCATTTACCAGCCTCTGAAGTGGCATTAAAGCAATGTTCATTTCTTAATGAGTATTAAATTTACTTTTAGCCAAACCCTCTAGCTGACAATGAGTGTTTGTTGGGCTTGCTATTGGCTCTCTCTTCGGTAATTACTCTACCGCCAGTGATTACTCTATCTTGCTTTTTGGATCCAGAAGCTTAAAATGTTTGAGTCTTACACTTAATTTTAAAAGTAGGAGCAGCAGTAAAACTCTTCAGATTTTCAAGTCTCTGACTAGGGTCTCTCCTCAATTATGAAAGAAATCCATATGGTGTAGTGGAAAGAACATGAGCTGTGATAGAAAATTGTAAGTTTAACTCCTGAGCCTGCCACTTCTATCAGGGCTTGGTAAGCTACTGCCTCTGCACCAAATCCGGCTCTTTTGGTGCAACCTGTGAAATAAGAATGTCTTTTACATTTTAAAGTGATCAGAGAAAAAATAAACTGACTAATAGTATTTCATGACATGAAAATTATACAAAATTTAAATTTCAGCCCATAATTAAAGTTTTGTTTGTTTGGTTTTTTTTTTTTTTTTTTTTTTTTGAGATGGAGTTTCGCTCTTGTTACCCAGGCTGGAGTGCAATGGTGTGATCTCGGCTCACCGCAACCTCCGCCTCCTGGGTTCAGGCAATTCTCCTGCCTCAGCCTCCTGAGTAGCTGGGATTACAGGTACACGCCACCACGCCCAGTTAATTTTTTGTATTTTTAGTAGAGACGGGGTTTCATCATGTTGACCAGGATGGTCTTGATCTCTTGACCTAGTGATCCACCCGCCTCGGCCTCCCAAAATGCTGAGATTACAGGCTTGAGCCACCGAGCCCGGCCCATAATTAAAGTTTTATTGGAATACAGCCACAGTCACGTATTTATGTATATGCTATGACTGTTTCCATGCTGCAACAGCAGAGGTGAGTAGTTGCAACAGTGACCTAGTTGCAGCAGTGACTGTATGGTGCAAAAATACCTAAAATATTTACTATTTGGTTCTTTATAGAAAAAGTTTGCCAATGCCTGCTATAAATAGTTGATTGATCATAGGTGCATTAATTGCCTCTCAAAGCCTCAATGGCTTTGTCCGTAGAAAGAGATCTATAACACAGTTGCATCACAGAACTATGGGGAAGAACAAATAAGGTTGTTGATCTCAGCACTTAGAAATCTCATTGTTAAATAAGTCTAAATGGAATTGCTGGTTACTGGATGTTTTGCTCTAATAATTATTCTTATCCTTCTACCAACTCAACTAAGTTTATTTTTAAATAGATGATGTGTGATCTATTTAATACATTTATTTATGTTACATATGATTTAGAAATTGGCATTTAAAATAATTTACGCAAAGACTTATTGGATGTGTAGTACAAGTCAAGTACCCACCTCTGAGGAGAGATTATATAAAAATGAAACTCCTCCATTCTCTGAAAATTTCTTTGGAAAATCTCCTCAAAGGCATAGCTACATGTTTCATTTTGCCACAGGATCCTATTTTTGATCCGTCTGTGATCTTTTTAATTGTTCTCAGATCACCAAATGGAAACAAAGTAAATCTACATTCTTCAAGTGCGTTGGAGCTCTAGCAGCAATTGCATATAAAATAAAAAGAAAAATTGGGTTATTTATTCCATTCATCCAGCATAAATTGTGTTCATCGTTATTACAAAGTTTCATAATTTAGGAAGTTCTTTAATTTTTCCATCTCGAATTTTACGCCCCCAAACTGGTTTATGGATAAAAATCCAATAAAGATTTCTCTTCTAAAAGGATGAAGGCATTTGCCATGCTGCTAATGAAGGAAAATATAGAGGAAATCCATTTGGTTATTTCCTGATTCTTGTCCAAAAGCAATTGCCTCCTGCTGTGGTCTGTTCTTCGTGTTCAAGCAGCGCTGGTTCAGGTCCAAACCTTCAGTCTATTTTGATCTAGGAGCGCTAACTTCTTTGATGTGTATCAGTGACTTCTAAAGTGCCATGCCAGGTTTAATCAAAGGTACATAGCTTCAGCAAAAATAAATGACAAGAAATGATCACAGTGCCACACGCAGGGTTCTTAAGCAGCCTCCAGACTTTGCTGTGCTGGGCCCCCTTCTCAGACAACAAATGCAGGAACCCCAGAGGGTCTCTCTCAGATAAAATAATTGCAGAAAAACAGAACAAAGGAAGCAGGGCAATATTCTCAAGCCCTCCAATTTCACTGTGCAACCAATATTCCTCTGGCTGCTATGGCTGAGGCCCAGCACAGCTCTGCATGATACTCTCATGAATGTAGGTGGGAGAAGTGAACGCTGAGCGGGCACCAGGGCTTCAGGGCCTCCAGCATGAGTGTGCTGGACAAGAACATTAAAGCTGGCATTACAGAGCCCATCCTAACTGGAGCCAAGCAGTTGGTCACTTAGTGGCCTTTTTACTCATATACAAGGATGTATCCAAACACAGGTTGATTGTAGATCAGCCATAACACAACTAAGGAGCCAAAGGCCTTTTCAGCTTTCGGCCAATTCTCACGCCACAGCACAGTGTTTTACAAGCATTTTACATCTCTCACCTCTTAAACTGTTTTTAGATGTATGTACACATGCACACATATTATTTTCAATTCATAAAAAGTATATAGTATAATAATATATTGAATTTTAAATTCTTACCAGATTGATATCTAATGCTTTCTTTCCATTCCCCAATGTACTATTTTAGCTGTTTTCAGAGGTCTGCATACCATATTTGTCCCTATATTATCTAGACACCTTAGAAACCAGGGTTATTTTCTGAAAAATCCACTGAAAATTTTAAAACCTGAAGTCACCAGATTATTCATTGCTTAGGATACCCTGTGATTGCACAAAATTCTATTTGACTGCTGTATCAGATTTTATCTTGTTAATCACTCTTGAAAAACGCCTTTTTTTAAAAAATTTTTATTGCATTTTAGGTTTTGGGGTACATGTGCAGAACGTGCAAGATAGTTGCATAGGTACACACGTGGCAGTGTGTTTGGCTGCTTCTGCCCCTTCACCCATATTTGGCATTTCTCCCCATGCCATCCCTCCCCCGCTCTCCCCCTCGCTGTCCCTCCCCTATTTCCCTCAATAGACCTCAGTGTATGGTACTCCCTTCCCTGTGTCCATGTGTTCTCATTGTTCATCACCCGCCTATGAGTGAGTATATACGGTGTTTCCTTTTCTGTTCTTGTGTCAATTTGCTGAGAATGATGTTCTCCACATTCATCCATGTCCCTACAAAGGACACGAACTCATCGTTTTTGATTGCTGCATAATATTCCATTGTGTATATGTGCCACATTTTCCCAGTCCAGTCTATCATCGATGGGCATTTGGGTTGATTCCAGGTCTTTGCTATTGTAAACGGTACTGCACTGAACATTCGTGTACATGTGTCCTTATACTAGAATGATTTATAGTCCTTTGGATATATACCTAGTAATGGGATTGCTGGGTCAAATGGAATTTCTATTTCTAGGTCCTTGAGGAATCGCCACACTGTCTTCCACAATGGTTGAACTAATTTACACTCCCACCAGCAGTGTAAAAGTGTTCCTATTTCTCCGCATCCTCTCCAGCATCTGTTGTCTCCAGATTTTTTAA
>CM052651.1:8334477-8352387 GCA_028533165.1 Leontopithecus rosalia
TACACCTGGGCTTTTTCCCCCGCTCTGTGGGCTATAAGGATCCGTCTGAAAATGCGGTGTTTGCTTACCCTCTGCGTCTTGACTGAGAGCTGCAGTGGTGAGTTGTTCCTACAGCGCCATCCTCCTCCCCCCGCTTTTTTTTTTTTTTTTTTTTTTTAAGTTGTAGGGTTGACTCTTTCCCAGGTACCTCAGCTGCTGGCCGAAAGGGCACCGGGATCTGTGTGATTTCCCGTGCAGTGACCTGCTGTGCTGGTTCACAGTTCACCTCCCAGAAATCTCCTGGTCTAAGTTCACCATCCAAAACCCGTTCAATCAGATGAACATAGCAATCTGCCCTCCCAAGTCTCAAATTGCCGGTTTAACAGGACACCCAGACCCGTGTGTTTTGTGCGCCGTGCCGCTGCAGCGGCGCTGCCTGCCTGGCCATGCCAGCGGAGAGCGCTGCGCTTGAGTCCAGCGTGCCTGTTACACCTGGGCTTTTCCCCCGCTCTGTGGGCTATAAAGATCCGTCTGAAAATGCGGTGTTTGCTCACCCTCTGTGTCTTGACTGAGAGCTGCAGTGGTGAGTTGCTTCTAGAGCGCCATCTTCCTCCCCTCCCTCCGTAAAACTCCTTTTTCTCTGCCCAAGTCAGTCTCCTCCCCTGCTACCCCTCGCATGATCTCATCCTATCACATGGCTTTAAATATCATGAATATTCTAACAACTACTAAAGGTTTATCTCTTGACTGGACCACTCCTTCCGAATGTAGATTCACATATCCCATTTAACTCAGTGTCTAAAGCTAAATTCCTTGTCTCTCCCCATGAAGCTGTTCCTCTATTAGTCCTTCTCAACTTAGCACAGACTGTCTCCCACTTACATGTTTGATTTACAGTCTTTTTGTTTTACGATGGTGTGGAAGTGATACATAGTCAGTGGAAACCACACTTTGAATTTGGAATTGTGATCTTTTCATATCACCAAGGCTAGTGATATGTGGTATGACCCTTGAGATACTGGGCAGTGACAGCTCCTCATGCGATCACAAGGGTAAACACTCGACGTTCTACAGGGGACTGTGGTGCCAGATGATTTTGCCCGACTGTGGGCTAATCTAAATCTCTGAGCACCTTTAAGGGAGGCTAGGCTAAGTAATGGTGCTTGGTAGGTTAGGTGTTTTAAATGCATTTCCTGCTTAGGATATATTCAACTTAGTATGGATTTATTAGGATTTAATCCCATTATAAATTGAGGAGCATCTGCAAATGCAGTACATCCTAATACATGCTCAGATTAAAGGTGGACTCACCTTTAACCTTTCTCTTGCTCTCATACCCTACATTAGCAAATCTTGTCTGAACCTTATAGAGACATGCAAAGTCTTTGTATCACTGTTACTCTTAACTCTTTAGCCTAAGCCACCGTCTCTCACACAAGGATGATTGCAATAACCTCCTACTGATCCTCTTTATCTCTCTGTAGTTTTCTCA
Organism: Leontopithecus rosalia; assembly: GCA_028533165.1. NCBI lineage: Eukaryota > Metazoa > Chordata > Mammalia > Primates > Cebidae > Leontopithecus > Leontopithecus rosalia. The sequence goes on from CM052651.1 coordinate 8,335,949, forward strand.
ACAGAAAATTCCAGAATAGACTGTTTAAAACATAACCTAGATCAGGTCAGTTCTTTATCCAACATTCTTCACTGACGTCCCATCTCATGCAGAGAAAAGGAAGAGAACCTCACTCATCATACCTTTTGGAGTCTCATCTTATGCAATCTCTGCTCACTGCGACCTCCGCCTCCCAGGTTCAAGTGATTTTCCTGCCTCAGCCTCCTGAGTAGCTGGGATTACAGGCACCCTCCACCATGCCTGGCTAATTTTTATATTTTGAAGTTTTAGTAGAGACAGCGTTTCACCATGTTGGCCAGGCTGATCTTGAACTCCTGACCTCAGTGATCCACCTTCCTTTTTCTCCCAAAGTGCTTGGATTACAGGTGTGAGTCAGTGCAACTGGCTGCCCTGTTTAGTTTTTAATGGTTAGTTTTTCTGTCAAGAATCCTTCACAAACATGTATTACTAAATAGTTAAGTTGAATTTTTCAGCAGAATGTGGTGGGCTCACTATGTTTTTCAAAATTCGTTAAGATACAAAAATGACCTATTAATCATATAGTGAAAAACTCTTGATTAGTAGTATATTTTCAAAATATTCTGTGACATTTTAATAAAATACCCTTACATGTTAACCCTTTAACAGATTCTTCGGTTGCCATCAAGACATTTGCTAATCTTCTTTTACCTTTGGCATCGATAGCAATGAATCCATGCAACAACAATCAAGGCTTTTGCTGCTTGGCCTCTTGCTTGGATTTCCTGCTGGATGTTGCCTTTCAAAGGATAAGTTTGGGTGTGTATTTTGCAGAACCTGTTTCACTGTCACTAAGGAGAGTCAGTTAAGTCTTCTTCAATATGTGAAAGCAAACAAAAGGCCTCTCTCTTCCCAGTTCTAGGGGAGGGGCTTACCTCCTTGATCTGCTTTCTCAGCGTGGACTTCATCTTCCAAACCCAAGCCCAGACACTCAAGTACGCACTCGAAATAGATTTTGCTCAGAGTCAGTCCCAAATCACAGCTTGCTAATGAGAAAGCACTTGCCTTAAGGGAGTGGATTCGCCCATCCCCTTCCTGCCACCATTGTAGCCCCACTTTGTGAGGGGAGGGGAGCTGCACTTCTGAGACCTCAGTGCCTCCGTGGCTTCTCTGCAAGTTTCTCAACTCCTGGTGCTTTCAAAGTGTCAATTACACCAAAGCCAATTATTAATGTTTAATATATAATCATTTGAATAATTCTTTCCATGATAAAAGTATCTAAACTTTTTTAAACAGAGGACAGACAGGAGCTAATAGATAATGTATCAATAATAGATGTTCATTCCTTTCTTTTTCTTTTTTTTTAATTGTACTTTAGGTTCTAGGGTACATGTGCAGATCATGCAGGATTGTTGCATAGGTACATACATGGCGAGGTGGTCTGCTGCCTTCATCCTCCCGTCACCTATATCTGGCATTTCTTCCCATGTTATCCCTCCAAAACCTCCCAACCTCTCTCCCCTAGAGCTCCCCAACAGACCCCAGTGTGTGATCTCCCCGCCCTCTGTCCATGTGTTCTCATTGTTCAACATCCACCTATGAATGAGAACATGTGGTGTTTGGTTTTCTGTTCTTGTGTCAGTTTGCTGAGAATGATGGTTTCCAGATTTATCCATGTCCCTACAAAGGACATAAACTCATCCTTTTTAATGGCTGCATAGTACTCCATGGTGTATATGTGCCACATTTTTTTTGTTCAGTCTATCCTTGATGGGCATTTGGGTTGGTTTCAGGTCTTTGCTATTGCAAACAGTGCTGCAACTGAACTGAAATTTAAATAGACTTAATGTTACAATGTTTAGATCTATGAAAGAAATTAAATAGAAAAGTAATGGTTGCTGCAGCTGTTGTCAGCTCCTCAAGTGCCAGGCTCACAGTGTGGTCCATCTTTGTGTTAGCCTTACCAAGTCTGAATACACCCTAGCTTTAGGAGTGCTGCTGTAAGTACTGTTGAGCCGGAAATAGGGGCATCTATGTGAGCTCTGGGGAGTCGTGGGTGAAGTCCGTATAGAGGCTTTTTTTTTTCTTTGAGACAGAGTTTTGCTCTTGTTGCCCAGGCTGGAATGCAATGGCCTGATCTTGGCTTACTGCAACCTCAGTCTCCAGGGTTCAAGTGATTCGCTTCCCTCAGCCTCTGGAGTAGCTGGGATTACAGGCATGCGCCACCACGCCTGGCTAAGTTTTTATATTTTCGTAGAGACGGGGTTTCTCCATGTTGGTCTAGCTGGTCTTGAACTCCTGACTTCAGGTGATCCGCCCACCTTGGCTTCCCAAAGTGCTGGGATTACAGGCATAAGCCACCGTGCCCGGCCAAGGCATTTTTACTATAAAAGCCATAATACATACTAGTCATATAAGATTATTGGATCAGGAGGCTCATAGCTCTTGGGTGGTTAAGTATCATTACCTTTGGTATGTATCTGTTACCTTTTCTACTCATAGCACAAGATTTCGGTTTTGTTTTGTTCTCAGGAGGAAAAAGTAAAAGAATCACATTAGGGAGGAAGGCATACGGGTATAAAAATTGACTTCTCCTGATTATTTTAAAAAATGTCTCAAAAGGTATATTTTTGTTGTTTCTGTTTTTTTTTAAAAAGTATTATGAAATGTGACCTATGAATCGCATGCAGTTGGTCATGGCAGAAGGGGTAGCAGGCAAAAAAAAAAAAAAAAGGAATAAACAGACTGTAATAAGAAAAGATAAAAAGAAACCCCAGTTGTAGCTCTTCCTACTATACTCTTCAGAACAGAAAAGACAAACTGGTTACACGGTGGCACCCAGCCAATCTCTAACTAGAATCAATTGCTTTGCCAACAAGGAACACAAAAGATGTTCAGTGTTTGCAAACCGCGTTTCCTGCAAAAGCACCTTTTCTCCAGGCTAGCAAAACGGGAGATCAAGACAGTTTTCTTCTGCTGCTCCTTTCTGCTGTTTGTGCTCTCCCTGTGTTCCAAAACCATTCTGGAAGAAGGCAAATATGCATCTAATCCCAGAGGAAAAGGAGACTTTTCACTTCACAGCATGAGCTCTTCATTACAACTCTGTGACCACAGCATGCAATTGTTCCAAAAGACAGTGACCAGTATTATAATTATCTGTATAAAACAGTTTGCTGGGTAGCCTTTGTTTTTTTTGAAGTTTTAAACATTTGTATACAGTCTTTTATCTCAACACGATGTGACCAGATTTAGGGAATGGGGGTTGGAATATGAGCATGGCTGGAAGGAGCCAATTCTGGGACAGGGAGGAGAGGGGAAAAGAGGCAGAAAGCTCCCCTTCACTTTCACTCCTCCCCTGCTCTTTATTTCCGCCTTCCCTAACCACCAGAGGGTTAGAGTGAAAGCAAAATTGAAAACAACCTCAAACTGTAATATAGCCTCTCTCCTCTCCCTCTTTTTCTCTCTCCCTCTTCCTCATTTCAAAAGTATTTTGTTTGTGTCCTTTAAAAAAAATTCGTACAATCTCAGCCCTTGTCTTTTTTCTTGGCACCATTCAGCGTATTTTTCTTCTTCCTCTTCAATTTACAGCCCTTCCCCAGGTTTTTCATCACTCCCGCCTTCCAGGTCTCAGGGTCCTGAACAACTTACGTCCCAGAGCCTAAGATTCTTCAGTGCCATTAGCTCCATCCACAAGGCTGATAGGCATTTGTGTGTTACCTGGGAACCTCTCCAACATTTACAACACTGTTTCTTTTTTTTTTAATTTATTTATACGTTTTTTTTTTTGAGACGGAGTTTCGCTCTTGTTACCCAGGCTGGAGTGCAATGGCGCAGTCTCGGCTGACCGCAACCTCCGCCTCCTGGGTCCAGGCAACTCTCCTGACTCAGCCTCCCGAGTAGCTGGGATTACAGGCGTGTGCCACCATGCCCAGCTAATTTTTGTATTTTTAGTAGAGATGGGGTTTCACCATGCTGACCAGGATGTTCCCGATCTCTTGACCTCGTGATCCACCTGCCTCAGCCTCCCAAAGTGCTGGGATTACAGGCTTGAGCCACCGCGCCCGGCCCTTTTTTATTTATACTTTTAAGTTCTGGGAACATATGCAGAATGTGCAGGTTGGTTACATAGTATACATGTGCCATTGTGGTTTGCTACATCCTTCACCCCTTCATCTACATTAGGTATTTCTCCTAATGCTATCCCTCCGCTAGCCCCCCATCCCCAGTGTGTGATGTTCCTCTCCCTGTGTCCATGTATTCTCATTTTTCAACACTGTTTCTATGGCAAACATATATTCTGGGTGCAACGCTGCCTGCCCAAATTTTTAGGGTACAGCAAGGTTGTAATTTGAAGGTGTGTGTTATAATCTTAAAGGAACCACAAAAAAGAACGGGACATTCAGTGTGTAAATTACAAAGACATATACAAATCACTGGAGGAGCATCCAGGTTGCAAAGACGCACTTGGAACCAATGACTATGTTACTGTTTGTGACTAAAATTGAAATGTATTTAGTTGACTATGCTTTCTCAGAAAGGTTCTTTTTAGAGGTCAGATGTGGACTGAGGGCCCAAAAACAGTTATTGTGTAGACCTGAGATGATATTTTCTGTCTTATAACTTTTGTATACCTTGAGATGAGCCATAATTATTACCTGTGGAAACCTGAATAGTGGATTCAAATCAGTTCTGAGAATGGGTTCTGAAATAGTAAAAGTTGTTTTTTTTAAATGAGAGAAGGGTTTTTTTTTTAAGAAAGCAAATATTTATTTCATTGACTAGTAAAAGAATGTTCATGTTATTCTAAAATTAAACCTATTCAATGTAGAATATTATCCATCACCAGAATGCACCTTTGAAGCATTTGGAAAGACACCCTAATTTCATATCTGAGGAATTACTAATCTCCAAAGTTGATCCAAAATATAACAAGTCCAAAAGGTTAAATAAATGAGATACTTTTCAAAACAATACTTAATGATAATTTATGTGTAAAGTGAAACTTACAAGCACTTTATCAATCTGATTGCATTGCCTTTAATAATGCTTTATATTGAATGTGTATAAATCTGAATCCTTTGAAGTTAAAAGATGTTAACAGCTTGTTGTGAAATTTCTGCCAACGAATATAAAGACTGAACAAAGGATGTCTAGGTGCTGTTTTCATTTGTTTCTTTATTTGCTGGCATAGTCACCCAAATCCTGGTTATGTCTTTTTTACTTCACTGTCCAACAGGCAGTTCATACTCAGCATCACTTAATTAGAGCAACTGTGCCGGGCGCAGTGGCTCAAGCCTGTAATCCCAGCACTTTGGGAGGCCGAGGCGGGTAGATCACGAGGTCAAGAGATGGAGACCATCCTGGTCAACATGGTGAAACCCCGTCTCTACTAAAACTACAAAAAATTAGCTGGGCATGGTGGTGCGTGCCTGTAGTCCCAGCTACTCGGGAGACTGAGGCAGGAGAATTGCTTGAACCCAGGAGGCGGAGGTTGCAGTGGGCTGAGATCGCGCCATTGCACTCCAGCCTGGGTAACAAGAGTGAAACTCCGTCTCCAAAAAAAAAAAAAAAATAGAGCAACCCTTCACATTTTTCTTAACTCCTATCGTGCATGTTGGTGACTCACACCTTCTTCCCCTTATATGTCTAATCCAGACGCTGGAATATCTCTTTCTGCTGTCCCTAAATCTCACATTCAATCACATCTCTCTCCTCCTCCTCATACTCCCCACCCTTGTTTTTAATGGGGTTCTCATTTTTCATTTGTATTACTCTAACCTAAACTTATGTGCTGTCTTTGCCTCAAGCCTTGAGCCTCCTCTGCATCTTAAACACAGATGTCAGAGTGATACTTCCAAAGGAATTCGATTACATCCTTCCTTGCTTAACATTCTTCACCAATAACTTCTCTTTACCTTTGGGCTGAAATCCAAACTACTTAACCTGGCTTACAAAACTCTTCGAAGTGTGAGCCTTAGTTCTGCCACATGTTTCCACAACTGATAATCTAGAGTTGTGCTGCTGGTAGGATAGCCACTGGTCATAGTTGGCTGCTTCAATGTAATTTAAAATAAATTAAAATAGAATAAAATTTAAATTTCTATTCCTTAGTCACACTCACTACATTTAAAATACTTTACAGCCATCTGTGGCTAGTGGCTTTACAGTCACCTACTGTGTTGGACAGAAGAGGATATAAACATTGCCTTCAACGAAGAAAGTTCCTTTGGGTGACAATGCCTGTGATTCAGTCATATAGCCAGTGTTCAATGCAGTTTGAAGTTTCTCAAATATACCCACTTTCTTCGGCATTGTTGCTTAAGCTTTTCTTAAAACGACACTCAAGAGTGTCCTCATTGTCTTTCTCTTAGATAAATCCTATTAACTTTTTTCTTTTTATTGCATTTTAGGTTTTGGGGTACATGTGAAGAACATGCAAGATAGTTGCATAGGTACACACATGGCAGTGTGATTTGCTGCCTTCCTCCCCTTCACCTATATCTGCCATTTCTCCCCATGCTATCTCTCCCCAACTCCCCACCCCGCACTTTCCCTCCCCTATTTCACCCCAACAGACCCCAATGTGTAGTTCTCCCCTCCCTGTGTCCATGTGTTCTCATCATTCAACACCTGCTAATGAGTGAGAACATGCGGTGTTTGATTTTCTGTTCTTGTGTCAGTTTGCTGAGAATGATGATCTCCAGGTTCATCCATGTCCCTACAGAGGACATGAACTCATCATTTTTTATGGCTGCATAGTATTCCACGCTGTATATGTGCCACATTTTCCCAGTCCAGTCTATCTTCGATGGGCATTTGGGTTGGTTCCAGGTCTTTGCTATTGTAAACTGTGCTGCAGTGAACATTCGTGTGCATGTTTCCTTATAGGAGAAAGATTTATAGTCCTTTGGATATATACCCAGTAATGGGATTGTGGGTCAAATGGAATTCCTATTTCTCGTCCTTGAGGAATCGCCACACTGTCTTCCACGATGGTTGAACTAATTTATGCTGCCACTAGCAGTGTAAAAGTGTTCCTATTTCTCCACATCCTCTCCAGCATCTGTTGTCACCAGATTTTTTAATGATTGCCCTTCTAACTGCTGTGAGATGGTGTCTCAATGTAGTTTTGATTTGCATTTCTCTAATGACCAGTGATGATGAGCATTTTTTCATATGTTTGTTGGCCTCATGTATGTCTTCTTTTGTAAAGAATCTGTTCATATCCTTCACCCACTTTTGAATGGGATTCTTTGTTTTTTTCTTGTAAATCTGTTTGAGTTCTTTGTAAATTCTGGATATCAGCCCTTTGTCTGATGGGTAAACTGCAAACATTTTTTCACATTCTGTTGGTTGCCAATTCACTCTAATGACTGTTTCTTTTGCTGTGCAGAAGCTGTGGAGTTTGATTAGGTCCCATTTGTCTATTTTGGCTTTTGTTGCCAATGCTTTTGGTGTTTTGGTTATGAAGTCCTTGCGTATGCCTATGTCCTGAATGGTTTTGCCTAGATTTTCTTCGAGGGTATTTATGTTGTTAGGGCTTATGTTTAAGTCTTTAATCCATCTGGAGTTAATTTTAGTGTAAGGTGTCAGGAAGGGGGTCCAGTTTCTGCTCTCTGCACATGGCTAGCCAGTTTTCCCAACATCATTTATTAAACAGAAAATCCTTTCCCCATTGCTTTTTTTGGTCAGGTTTGTCAAAGATCGGATGATTGTAGATATATTGTGTTGCCTCCAAGGCCTCTGTTCTGTTCCATTGGTCTATATCTTTGTTTTGGTACCAGTACCATGCTGTTTTGATTACTGTAGCCTTGTAGTATAGTTTGAAGTCCGGTAGTGTGATGCCTCCAGCTTTGTTCTTTTTGCTTAGAATTGACTTGGCTATGCGGACTCTCTTTTGGTTCCGTATGAAGTTTGAGGTGGTTTTTTTCCAGTTCTGTGAAGAAGGTCTTTGGTGGCTTGAGGGGGATAGTATTGAATCTAAGTTACTTGGGCAGTATGGCCATTTTCATGATATTGATTCTTCCTAACCACGAGCATGGAATGTTTCTCCATCTATTTGTGTCCTCTCTTATTTCATTGATCAGTGGTTTTTAGTTCTCCTTGAAGAGGTCCTTTACGTTCCTTGTTAGTTGTATTCCTAGGTATTTTATTCTCTTTGTAGCAATTGTGAATGGCAGTTCATTCTTGATTGGGCTCTCTTTCAGTCTGTTATTGGTGTATAGGAATGCTTGTGATTTTTGCACATTGATTTTATATCCTGAGACTTTGCTGAAGTTGCTTATCAGTTTCAGGAGATTTTGGGCTGAGATGATGGGTTCTTCTAGATATACAATTATGTCATCTGCAAATAGAGGCAATTTGACTTCCTCCTTTTCTATTTGAATACCCTTTATTTCTTTTTCTTGCCTGATTGCTCTGGCTAGAACTTCCAGTACTATATTGAATAGGAGTCGTGAGAGAGGACATCCTTGTCTAGTGCCAGATTTCAAAGGGAATGCTTCCAGTTTTTGCCCATTCAGTATGATATTGGCTGTTGGTTTGTCATAAATTGCTTTTATTATTTTGAGATATGTTCCCTCAATACCTAGTTTATTGAGATATTTTAGCATAAAGGGCTATTGCATTTTGTCAAAGGCCTTCTCTGCATCAACTGAGATAATAATGTGGTTTTTGTCTTTGGTTCTGTTTATGTGGTGAATTACATTTATAGACTTGCGTATGTTGAACCAGCCTTGCATCCCCGGGATGAATCCTACTTGATCATGATGGATAAGCTTTTTGATGTGCTGTTGCAGTCGGCTTGCCAGTATTTTATTGAAGATTTTTGCATCTATGTTCATCATGGATATTGGCCTGATGTTTTCATTTCTTGTTGAGTCTCTGCTGGGTTTTGGTATCAGGATGATTTTGGTCTCATAAAATGATTTGGGAAGGATTCCCTCTTTTTGGATTATTTGGAATAGTTTCAGAAGGAATGGTACCAGCTCCTCTTTGTGTGTCTGGTAGAATTTGGCTGTGAACTCATCTGGACCTGCCTATTCACTTTTTCATCATTTTGCCCATTCCAACCTGAGTTAGTCCTCTTCCCATGGGTTTTTGTAGCTTCCCTAAAGGATCTCTTCTTGCAGTACATTCATTGTATTTATCTGTTTTCATGTCTTTCTCACTAGGCTGAGTTCCTTGCTATGAGAAACTATGTCATTTAATGTCAAATGCTGTGCTTGACTCATAGGAGGCACTTGAAACCATGTTTTGGAATAAGGCAAATATAAAATATATGCTAAAAATGTTTCCTTTGTGATCAGGACTGATGCTTAGGGAAAACATTTAATGTTTAGAGTTAGGTGAGGAAGATTCATAAATTTCAAGTTTCTTTTTTTTCCTTTTTTTTGTACTTAGGCAGTCAATTGATTGTAAAGTGCTTATCTTACTATAAGTCTTTAAAACCCAGTATAAAATTAAAAGGTTAAATTATTGAGAAGTAAGTGACTTATAAAATTCTTAAAAAAAAAGAAAAGAAGAAACCCAGAATGATGTTTAAAAAGACCTCTCAGTGTTAGGTACAATGGTTCATATGTAAAGCATACAACACAGTATTTCAATAGTATCATTTAGATTTCAATATGCTGTGTTGTAATGTCTTTTAAAGTAGAATTGAGAAAATTTATATCACTTCCAACAGTTGGATTATTAATATCTCTAACACAATGTATAGACCACATACTCACTTTTGTTTTTATAAATTATTACGCTGTGCACATAGAAAAAAAATGAAATGGACATACCTTCTTTTTTGCACATTGGCTTATTTTTAAATTAATGAATCATAGTGATAACATAAAACATTGCTTCCACTATTGTATTTTTATTTTTTCAATTACTGAAAGAACCAACTTGTGGGTTATTTATTTAAAATGTCACTCAACAATAACTTTTCTGCTTTTCATTTTGAATTATTCATGAACCTTGTGTGTAATATTCAGAGCTTTAGAGCTGAAGAAACCTGTAGGGAGATTCTGCCTGAGTCCATTCTACTCTGACTTTCCCATCTCTTTCCACGTAGTTTGCTTTTTCTGTAAAAGGCCAGCACATCCATAATTGGAGAATAGCACATTCCAGAGTCTCAATATGACAACATTGTTTCATTGTTTTAAGAAATAAACATTTATAATTATGCATTAAGTTTATGATTCCTTTACTTGTTCATTTACAGTTATACAGTTTGTGGAGCAGCAAATGTGCATGGATGTACACATGGAGGAAGGGAGAATAAATGATCTCAAAATAGAAGGCCTTTATTTGCAAAAACACTTTCAGGTAAGTCAAATGAGGTTAGAATTTATTTTTCTCATTAGAAGGACCTAGTCCAATATTGAGGCCATCTCTATCCTTACACTAACAATGTATCCCTTTTTTCTGAAAGATAGCATCCATAGAAACTACAGTGTTCCCCTATGTAGTGCTAGGGTGCATTTTCCAATCCATGTATAAGGGCTTTACCCACTAATTAACCTGTAACTCATTGTGCCTGACAACTCATGGAGCAGATAGAGTGCATTTGTAGTTTCCTTCTTCTTACAGAAAAGGAAAACAGGAACCATAATTGCCTCAGGATTACTGTATCCTTCAGGATTGGCCAAGTTATGCTAAGATAATAAATGAAACTTGGAAATCTTGGTGACTTTATCAGACAAGTGTTTTTCTTGCTTATGCTACATATCCACTGTAGTTGCATGTATGAAAGGAGGTGGGATGAGGCTCTCCAACTCATGGAAGCCTAGGGATACTGCTGACAGAGGCTCTGCCGTAAGTAAGAGAACCTGCATGAAGAGCTCATGCCTCCCTGTCACTTCTGCTCATAGCCCATTGGCCAGAGCTAGTTATGTGGCTCTGCCTTATTTAAAGAGGGCTGGAAAGTGAAGGAGGAAGGTGAATATTGGATGCACACTACACTTCTGTCGTAATTAACTAGACAAAGTGTCAAACCCAAGACTCCTTCATTCCCACTAGCATCAGTTAAAACAACTGATAAATGTTAACTGGACAACTCCATTTCCAAATTAAGTGAACAGTAAATTGACTCTTTTTTACTATTTTATTATTTTATTGAGATTAGTCCCCCTCTGTCACCCAGGCTGGAGTCCAGTGACATGATCACAGCTCAGTGCAACCTCCACCTCCCAGGTTCAAGCAATTCTCCTGCCTCAGCCTCCTGAGTAGCTGGGAGTATGGGGTCACGCCACCAGATTCAGCTGTTTTTTTGTATTTTTTTATAGAGATGCTGTTTTACCATCTTGGCCAGGCTGGTCTTGAACTCCTGACCTCGAATAATCTGCCCACCTTGGCCTCCCAAAGTGCTGGGATTGCAGGTGGGAGCCACCACACCTGGGCTGAATTGACTCTTAATGAAGCTGATTTATCTCCTTTTAAATACTGGTTTACCAATATTACCATGACTAGTCTTTGATTCTTGACATTAATACAGGGCATCTGGAAGGTTAAGTGGAAAGTATATTCCTATATATATAAAAAAATGCAATAATTGGAGGATATAGTTGAATTACAACATAAATGAGCTCTTCTTTCATAGATCAATTGCCCAATGTAGATGGGGACTTGGCTATGAGGTTATAGTGCATTTGTTGCCAAAGTGGGATGCATATACATTTAACAGACAGATTGATACTGGTTCATTCATTAGGTTGATATGTGAGAGAGGCTGAGGGTAGTGCCATTATTTATTTGATTGTGGGGTTTTTTAAAAAATATTTTCTCAATTACAGCAGATTCTTTTTTGTGGGTTTGACTATATTTGATTTTTCTTAGAATTTTCATCTTTCTGCCCACATACTCATCTGTTCTTAGATGTTGTTTACCTTTTTTACTACAGCTCTTACATATTCATTGTAGCATTTTCAGATTCTCTGCCTGATAATTCCAAAATCTATGTCTATATCTCAGGGTTGTTTTTTTTAATTTGCTTTTCCGCATGTCTTCTATTTAGTTTTGTTGTTGAAAGCAAGGCATGACATAAAGTAATAGGAACGGAGGTAATCAGGCCGTTAGTGTGAAGATTTGTGGTAATCTTGATACGGGCGTTAGGAAGAAATCACTTAGGCAGACAGCGAGGGTACAGAAGTCCTGGGTAAAGCTTTTCTTTTTAATGAAAAGCAGCTCCAGGTCATTTTCTAACAGTGTGACTGTAAAGTCAGGCTGCAGACATAGGCAAGCTGGAAGCTTCCTGGGGTGAATGCCGGCAGGAACTAGGGTCTAGACGTGTTCAAGATGGCGGCTCCATCTTCCCTTCTCTGCCGGCCACGTGTACAGTAAGAAGCAGACAAGATGGCACCCATCAACTGGAAATCTCATTTGTATAATAAGATTAGGATGGGGCTACCAGCCTTCCTGAGCGCTATATTAATGTCATACCCGATTGGACTAATCTCTGAGTCCTGTGTAATTCAGACACCACCTCCTCAAACCTGGCTATAAAATCTGGCCCAGTAACTGCCAGCCAGTCCTGTCTCTCTATGGAGAGAGCTGTTTGTCTTTCTTTTCTCTTCTGCCTATTAAACCTCCACTCCTAACCTCCTCCTGTGTGTCCATGTCCTAAATTTTCGTGGCCCGTGATGACGAACCCCAGGGTATATATCTCAGGTAACACAGCCACTTCAATCTGGCTAGGAGTTAGGCCCAGTTCAACATTTGCTGTAAGTGTAGGTGGTATTGGTCTCAAATTCCTCTAGTGTCTATGTTTTCACTGCTTCAGGCCTCCCTAAGAAAAACTCCTCACTTAGAATTTGTGTGCTACGGTCTCAATGTTTGTGCTCCCACAAAATTCATATATTGAAATCCTAATGCCTAATATGATGGTATTAGGAAGAGGGGGACTTTGAAAGATGACTAGGTCAGGAGGGTAGGACCCTTATGATTAGGACTAGTGCCCTTATAAAAAAAGGCCCAAGGGAACTGATGTGCCCCTTCTTCCTTGTGAAGGCACAGCAAGAATATACCATCCATGAATTAGGAATTGTGTCCTCACCAGACAGCAAGTCTGCTGGCTCCTTGATCTTGGGACTTTTCACTTTCCGGAAGTGTGAGAAATACATGTTTGGTGTTTAAGCCACTCAGTCTATAGTATTTTGTTATAGTAGCATGAATGGACGAAGACACTGAATCTGGACTATAATTAGAAATCTCCGGCCGGGCGCAGTGGCTCACGCCTGTAATCCCAGCACTTTGGGAGGCCGAGGCGGGTGGATCACGAGGTCAAGAGATCGAGACCATCCTGGTCAACACGGTGAAACCCCGTCTCTACTAAAAATATAAAAAATTAGCTTGGCATGGTGGCGCATGCCTGTAATCCCAACTACTCAGGAGGCTGAGGCAGGAGAATTGCCTGAACCCAGGAGGCGGAGGTTGTGGTGAGCCGAGATCGCACCATTGCACTCCAGCCTGGGTAACAAGAGCGAAACTCCGTCTCAAAAAAGAAAAACAGAAATCTCAGCTGGGATCATCTGGACAGGAACTACTGAAGGCTTAAACTAGCCGGAGCACACACATAGCAATGCGCTCTTTCAGCTGTAAGTCTGTTACCCTATTGGAGTCCTACTGGTGTTGTGGTAAGGTAGGGGAAGGGAAGTGTTCTGTGATCTAATAATAAATCTCTGTTTTCAGCAGGCCTTAGTTCTGGGGATTTGACCTTTGCAAAAGTTTCGTAGTTTTGTTCCTTTCTAAGCTGAGACAGGAAGTCAGAGAAATTTCCTTTTTCCAGGTGGGATAAAACTCTGGTCAAGTATTTTCCCCACTAACTGGAGAGTAGGCTTTTGTCACGGAGAAGGCCCTGAGGGTGTTTTACTAAGATTGTCCCTACCAGAACCAGGAGAGGATTTTTTTTGTCTCTTCTCCATGAAGGCTTGTTGGAGTTTCTCAATGTAAAAGTGACGAGGCCCTCCTAAGACTGGATTTTTTTTCAGTTGTAAGCTAGTATGTGTTTCATCTCCTGTAAGTCATCAAAATTACTATTTATATGTTTTTACTAGTTTAAGGTTCCAGTAGTTCTTGTCCAGATAAGATCTCAGCTGAGATTTCTGGGTTGTGGTTTGCCCTGCCACCTCATGGGTACAAGAAAAGTCATTGATATTGATTTTTCAGTTGGTTCAACTTTATCTTGTTGAGAAAATGAGAGCAATGACTTCTAAACTTTTTATCTGCCAGAGCTAAAACTGGAAGTCTGAGCTTATTTGTTAATAATATAAAATTGCAGTACCTTAATATCTTCTGATTAGTTGGCAAGAATAATCAGCAGAGGTCAGATAAGAGGGACATTTTTAACAGAATTTTAAGAGAAAACATTGTATAATTAGTGGATGAACTTGAAAATAATTTCCACAATTTAGTCAGTATGATCAACAATGCACTTCTATTTATATTTACATGTTAATGTTGAGTGGCTCTTCCACTTCTCTGGCCATAAAATCAAGTATCCAAATAAACTGAACTTAGAACCAGAATTTCATATTGCTAAATCACAGTTACCAAATACAATTCTGCAAAAAGATAGAGCATCTTGAGGTATACTTTTTGTACTAAAAATGTCATTAGTACTACTTTTTGTGTGTGAACAAAATTTTATTTCATTGATGCACAAAAATGGTTGTTTCAGGTTTATCTTACCTTTAAAATTCCCATTTTGTAAGTTTTGTAGCATATTCAACATATTAGTGGAGTGTCATGTATGTGCAGTTTATAAAGAGATATGTATGTGGAAAGAGTTTTTAGATTTTTACTGCTGGTGTACAAGATTAAAACAGTCTACTCACTGCTACTTGAGTAACTTTGGCCAAATTATGTAACTTCATTGAGCTTCAGTTTCTTTTTCTTTCTTTCTTTCTTTTTTTTTTTTTTTGAGACAAAGTCTTGTTCTGTTGCCAGGTGCCAGGCTGGAGTGCGGTGGTGCAATCTCAGCTCACTGCAACCTCCACCTCCTGGGTTCAAGCAATTCTCCTACCTCAGCCTCCCCAGTAGCTGGTACTACAGGCATGTGCCACCATGCCCAGCTAATTTTTATATTTTAGTATAGATGGGGTTGTACCATGTTGGCCAGGATGGTCTCGATCTCTTGACCTTGTGATCTGCCTGCCTCGACCTCCCAAAGTGCTGGGATTACAAGTGTGAGCCGCTGCTCCCGGCCGAGCTTCAGTTTCTAATATGCAAAATGGAGATGATGATTTCTATGTCTCTATCTCCTATGGTTCTTGGTAGGCTTAAGAAAGGCTGGGTGCAGTGGCACAACCTGTATTCCCAGCGTTTTGTAAGGCTGAGGTGGGAAGATTATATGAGGTCAGAAGTGTGAGACCAGCCTGGGCAACATAGTGAGATCCCATCTCCAGAAAACTTTAAACATTAGCTGAGTGTGGTGGCGCACACTTGCAGTCCCAGCTACTTGGAAGTGTGAGGTGGAAGGATCCCTTGAGCCTGGGAGGTCAACTGCAGTGAACTAGGTTCATGTAGCTGTACTCCAACCTGGGTGACGGAGTGAAACCCTTTCTCAAAAAAAACAAAAAAAAAAACAGAAAATGTGTTTAAAAAAGATATTTCAGTAACTGTTAAGTGCTGAGCAGAGGCAGTTATCTATGCTTTAATTTTTCTCAGTTTTCATCCTGTGATTCCATATTGCTCCAAAAGGGAACTGTAGTTGCTTTTTTTTTTTTCAGCTAAAAAATTCACAAACTGGAAGTGGATTAAGAACTAGAAGGATAATTTTTTTTCTACAAAAAAACTGCTGTAGAATTACTCTGAATATGTGAAAACATACACTTTTCTCTGAGAAACAGCAGTATCATATAGTATCTGGCCCTTGTGTTGCTCTTAGTATAAAAATTTAAGGAGTAGAACTTAAGAAAGGCAGAAGATGCAAGATGTCAACTTAGGCCCCTGACATGTTAGTTAGGCCCAGAGACACATGATTCTGGGCACGGTTTTTAGATAATAGTTTTCTCTTCTTTCCCAGAAACCATCTGGGATTTTTTAAAGGCTCATAGTGCAAGAACATTTTAGTGTGAAGGAAAGATCACTAGGCTGGCATCCTAAAAGACGTAAATTCTGTTCCTATTTCTTTTTTTTTTAATTTATTTTTTATATTTTAAAATTAATTAATTAATTTTTAAAATTGCATTTTAGGTTTTGGGGTACATGTGCAGAACATGCAAGATAGTTGTGTAGGTACACAGATGGCAGTGTGTTTTACTGCCTTCTTCCCCTTCTCCCACATTTGGCATTTCTCCCCAGGCTATCCCTCCCCTGCCCCGCCCTGCTGTCCCTCCCCTATTCCCCCAAGTTGACCCCAGTGTGTAGTACTCCCTTCCCTGTGTTCATGTGTTCTCATTTTTCATCACCCGCCTATCAGCGAGAATATGCAGTATTTTATTTTCTGTTCTTGTGTCAATTTGCTGAGAATCATGTTCTCCAGATTCATC
>CM052651.1:8352487-8362512 GCA_028533165.1 Leontopithecus rosalia
TTGAGTTATTTGTAAATTCTGGATATCAGCCCTTTGTCAGATGGGTAAACTGCAAACATCTTTTCCTATTCTGTTGGTTGCTGATTCACTCTAGTGACTGTTTCTTTTGCTGTGCAGAAGCTGTGGAGTTTGATTAGGTCCCATTTGTCTATTTTGGCTTTTGTTGCCAATGCTTTTGGTGTTTTGTTCCTATTTCTGATCAAATCAATGGCCACCTTGGAAAAATCACCAAGTCTCCTAAACTTGAGTCTCCTTTTCTATAAAATGAATCTTTTACAACCAAGACTTAGAGTCTTTGAACCTACGCAGAATGCATCAGGAAGTGATGTTCAGTGACATGGCTTGAATTCTTCATGGCCTTCACTGAAATTGAAAACATATACACTTTTAATGATATTTCTATCGATAAGTAATTTGTTGTGACCACAATTTGTCCTTAAGGAGCCAAATACATTTGCCTCCATAGATGGCACAATGTGATATTTCTGGGTAAAGTGGGAGATTCAGAAGATTCGTTGTTCCCGCTCTTGAGTAGGCTCAATGACAGCAAAGCTGTGATGGGTCAACCAAAATTCAAAATGCGAAAGTAAATCATACTTTTAAGGGGCAGAGACCAGGTGAGTTTGGAAGGGAATTAATTAATTACCTATAATAACGTTTTTACTGGTGGCCTACCTTACTAATATCAATAAAGTCAAGGTGATCACCTACCTAAATGACCAGTTAACAAGGAAGCACATGAAACCTTTAAGAAAGGATAAAATATTGCCTTTGGGTAATATTTCAGAGGCATGAAAACAATGCTGAAACAAAAATGGTGACCTCTGGAGACGTCAGAGAAATGCAGGCTGAGTTGTGAAAATTTCTCTCATCTGTTCCTCATGCAGATTTTTCTATATCTTGAGGTGTGGGACTTGTTCCAGATTTTAGACACCAAATATAAAATAAAAATTAACTCTCCAAGAACCATTCAAGGCTTCAGAATTTTAAAAAGAAATCATACAAAGAAGCATGTCAGTAATTGAGATAAATGACTTTTTTTAAACAGCAAAATGTGTTATTTTTCACAGAGGCTCACTGAAAGAAAAAAAAAAAAGAAAGAATGAGAGAAGCTTGGGAGTAGGGTGAGAAATTTTCTGAGGGACCGTAAAGTGTCTCTTGAGTAAAAACCATCATAGGCATCAGCCAGGTAAACCCCTTTCTCGATATTATAACAGTTTCACCTTGAGAAGTCGAGACATCTTTGGATATGTCATTGTTTTCCTAACAGTTTCCTCAGAACCCAGTGTTTGGGAGGAGAACAATCAGATATGCAGAGTGAAGTGTACTTTAGCAGGACTAGACACATTTTTGTTGAAGTTAATGTGCTGTGATTGATTCCATTCCTGCCGCTTGAGGCTGGTTGAGGAGTATAGGCAGGCAAAGGAGAGGCTCTGGTCAATGGGCATAGAGTTTCAGTTTGACAGGAGAGCAAGTTCTAGTGTCTATTGCCCAGCGTGGTGACTAGTTGATCATAAAGCATTATATATTTAAAAATAGCTAAACTTTAAATGCTCTCACCACAAAGAAATGATATATGTACTTGAGGTGATGGCTATGCTAATTAGCATGATTTCATTATTCCACACAGTATACATGTATTGAAACAACACATTGTATTCTACAAATGATTGTTTGTCAATTAAAAATAAAACTTGAGAAAAAAGCAGATTACGTGACTGAGATCACGTTAGAATCTCAATGATGTCTAAACACATAATTTGAAAGGACAAAATACAAAAATGTCACTTTATGGAAAAAAAGGGAAATATGTCAACAGTAGTGCCTACTATACATGGAAGAAAATTGAAATAACAATTATTGAGCAACCAGTGTGTGCAAGGCATTATGCTAGGCAACATCCATGTAAAACATTTGTTACTCATTAAAATACTTAAGTTGGATATGATCATCCTCATGTTATAGAATACTAAACTGTAGCCTAAGACATCAAAGGTAGCTTCTCAAGGCCCCAACCAATATGTGACTGAGTCAGGATTGAACCATATCTGTCTACACAGTGACTGACCTTTGTGAGTGACATAGACCTTTGTGAGTCCTGAGCACTCCTACTTTTGTAAGCCCAGCCCATATTCTTTAAAATATATTAAAATAAACACCTAACTTGAAAGGTAATTTATGTGTTACCATGTCTTCTGAGTTGCCATTGAAAAATAAGTAACTTTGTGACTTTAGAGCAAGAAAAATGATTTTTCATATTGCAATTTTATTTTTAAATTTGGCAGCCAATAGTATTTTTTTTGGGGGGAGGGCTTTGTTTTTTTTTCTGGGGTGAAAACACTTTTATAGACTCTTGAAAAGTTCCTGGGTTCTCACATTGTGGCTGTAGTACTACCAGACACAACAGCCTGACATTTCCCACAACAGTAAGGAATGTGGAACAATAATGTGGTCTCCTTTCTGCTACAACAATACTTAGTAGATGATATCACTCTAAAACTAAAGACATTTATTTATAATGTCATTATTATTTGTCTTTCCCTCTAGATTGGGAGCTATCTGAGGCCACCAACTATTTCTAATCAATTCTTGCAACTCAGAACTTATTTTATTAGCACATAGCAATACGTATTTCAAGAAATACTTATTGAATGAACACAAGAAAGAATGGATGGATGGAACTAAGCAAATATGACCTGAAGTCTCCTGCTGAGTCAGTGACAGCTCTCACTTTAGAACCTGGTTTCCTGGTACCTCACCTGATCGTGTTGCTTTCATCACTTCATAGATTGAAGTCTACTTTGTTGAATACATGTAAATGGTCTTCAGACTATTAAGTATTGGCAACATTAGGAAAAATGTTTCTATTCATCTGGCTGCCACTCCAAGTTACATGCACCTAGATCATTTCTCCACCGTTCTTCAATTTCTCTCCTCTTTTCTGGTTGATAGCTTAACAGTTTCTTATTAGCGACTTATTCACAATTATCCATTTGGCTGTATTTGGCCTGGGAGCTCTGTCTTTGATTTCTAAAGTTAAAAAGTATAGAATCCCTTTTATTTACCATTCAGGGAATTTTTGTGACTTGCCTTTACATTCCTCCTACCTTGTTCTCAAGCGCCCAGCATTATGTGAGCATCTTTGGAGAGTTATGTTAATGGGTAAAAGGACGTAGATTAGGTACTCAATTTATAGACTAAGGAATAAATGGAATGGACTTCAAAATATAATAAATGGCTGGTTTGAAATCTTTTACAAGTAAATTCCTTTACACTGTCAAAATAATATGGATTTCTTTTTTGTGGTATGCGTTAGCTAAAAAGCACTCGAAGAACCTGTGCACCTCAGATGAATGAATCTTGCTTTACGTTGTGTTTTTTTAGCTAAATGTGAAATATGTCTTCTCTTATTTCCACTCAATTTTCAAGGCCTGAGAGAGCACCAAGGAGTTCCTTTTTAAGATGCAAGAAGAAAAATAATCTCTTGCAATTCCCAATAGAGTGCATTGTAGTGGGTTGTGACAACAGCTAGTTCCAGCACTTGTTAGAAAGACTTGGTAAATGGACCCCTTGTATGCCCCTGCAGATGGTGGTCTGCAAAGTTGTATATGCAGGCCTTAGGCCTGATTAGGTTCAGACAAACTATGCCAGTAGAGAAGAATGACAGGTTACTGTCTTCAAGGAGGTGAATGCAGCTCAGAGCAGGGTAGGTGAGAGGAAAGATGGGAGGGTGTAGAAAAGGAGATTGGGGCTATGACCGTCTGTTTGGAATGAAGGGGAAAATGCCTATTATGACTACAGCTACCTTCTAAGAAGGAGAATAACTTAAACAAAGGGTCCTTTATTCTGCTGCTCCCATGGGAAGTGTTAGAGCTGAATTTGGGGGTAAGGGGCTTGAGAGGTCTGAACTGATGATATGAAAGAGAAGAGTTTTGAGCTTTGAGAAAAAGGAGACTCCATACAAGAGAGAATGTGTGAGGAAAAATGATTTAAAAATGAAAGAAAGAAGCTATAATGGGCTAATGTGCTGTGAGGTTGGGATGTTATCAGTTCAAATTGACCAGAGTAGAGAGACTAAAATGACTTGTAGGAGTTAAGTGATTGATACTCAACTTGAAATGTTCTGGGATGTAAATATGAACAAGTCCTGCATCCCATCTCTTCAAATCTTCAGTTAACTCTTTAAATACATGTGTCTGTGAGGGGTTTTAATGCTTCATTTTACTTTTGTGAAATTAAAGAGAGTCTCTATAAACATAATGTAGAGGAAAATGGCTTTCTTGAGGGTGTACAAACTTTTTTGTAACATAAAATAGTTCAGTAAAATTAGGAATGAAGAATCAGAGGCAGACTTCACAACTAAGAATTAGTAGAAACCTTGGAGAGAATTTTCAACTTCCACCAGATATGGAATAGGAATTCAATCTTCTTAAGACCTTAAAAAGTAGGGAGATAACAAGTATTTGCATTAAATCAGCGTTTTCCTTGTTACCTAAGTAATACATTTTGGACAGTTTAGAAATAACAAAATTGTAAACTTTTTTGTATACCATTTTTTTTTTTTGAGACGGAGTTTCGCTTGTTATCCAGGCTGGAGTGGTGCAATGGCGCGATCTCGGCTCACCGCAACCTCTGCCTCCTGGGTTCAGGCAATTCTCCTGCCTCAGCCTCCCGAGTAGCTGAGATTACAGGCACGCGCCACCATGCCCAGCTAATTTTTTTTGTATTTTTAGTAGAGACGGGGTTTCACCATGTTGACCAGGATGGTCTCGATCTCTTGACCTCGTGATCCACCCGCCTCGGCCTCCCAAAGTGCTGGGATTGTATATTGTTTTTAAAAGTGGGAAAATACTCATAACATAAAATTTATCATCTTATCCATTTCTAAGTATTCAGTTCAGTAGTATTAAATGCACACACATTGTTGCAACCCGTCACAGCCATTCATCAGAAGAACCTTTCACCCCTTCCCAGACTGAAACTGTATATACACCGAACAATAAGTCCTTTGGCAACCACCATTCTAGTTTTGCTCTCTATGAATTTGAGTATACTAGGTACCTCATATATGTGGAATCATATAGTAATTACCTTTTTGTGATGAAATCGTTTCACTTAGTATAAGGTGTTCAAGTTTCATCCATGCTGTAGAATTTAACCTTTTAAAGGTTAAATAATATTTTATTGTGTGTGTCTACCACATTTCATTTATTCATTAATCTGTCAGTGGACATTTGGGTTGCTTCCGCTTTTTAGCTATTGTGAATAATGCTGCTATGCACATGAATATACAAATGTCTTTGACACCTTACTTTGAATTCTTTTGGGTATAGACTCAGAAATGAAATTATTGGATCAATATTAATTCTATTTTTCATTATTTTAGGCATCACCATACTGTTTTCCATGTCAGCTGCACCATTTTACATTTCCAACAGTGCACAAGGTTTCTGAATTCTTCAAATCCTCACCAAGTCTGGTCATTTTCTTCTGTTGGTTTGTTTTTTAGTAGCTATCCTACTAGATATGGAGTGGTATCTCATAGTTTTGATTTGTGTTTTTCTAATTATTAGTGATGTGGAGCATCATTTTCTGTGCTCATTGGACATTTGTGTATTTATTTTTGGGGAGAGGTCTATTCAATTCTTTTTTTAAAAAATTAATTTATTTATTTAACTTTAGGTACATACTGTATTTGGCATTTCTCTCCATGTTATCCCTTCCCACCCTCCCCTCCCCCCCCACCCCCCACTGTCTCTCCCCTAGGCCCCAACTACCCCCAGTGTGTGATGCTCCTCTCCCTGAGTCCACATGTTCTCATTGTTCAACACCCACATATGAGTGAGAACATGTGGTATTGGGTTTTCTGTTCTTGTGTCACTTTACTGAGAATGATGGTTTCCAGATTCATCCAAGTTCCTACAAAGGACACAAACTCATCATTTTTATGGCTGCCTAGTATTCCATGGCGTATATGTACCACATTTTCTTTGCCCAGTCTATCATTGATGGGCATTTGGGTTGGTTTCAGGTCTTTGCTATTGTACATAGTGCTGCAATGAACATATTTGTGCATGTGTCTTTATAGTAGAACAATTTATAGTTCTTTGGGTAAATGCCCAGTAATGGGATTGCTAGGTCAATTCTTTGTTCATTTTAAAAATAAAAATTTTTTTCTTGTTTGCTTGTAGGAGCTCTTTATATATCCTATATATTAGATCCTTATTGGATATATAATTTGCAGATATTTTATTCCATTGTCAGTTGCCTTCCACTCAGTTGATAAGTATCCTTTGGTACACAAAAGTTCTAAATGTTGATGAAGTACAATTTATCTATTTTTTCTTTTATTTCCAATGGTTTGCTGTCCTAGCTAAAGAATCATTACCAAATTCAATGTCATGGAGCTTCCCCCTTGTTTTCTTCTTAGACTGATAGAGTTTCAGCTGTTATGTTTAGGTTTTGGATCAATATTGAGTTAATTTTTGTATACAGCATAAGGTGAGGATGTTTTATTTGTGTGTGTGTGTGTACACATTTTTTAAGACGTGCTGTTCTTTACTTACGAAAATATTTCTAACTCATCAAAATTTTCTCTTAACACCATGTTTTATACTGATGTCTTGGACTTTTCTTGCTTGTATTATAGTTTTAATGTCATAATGTATATAAATGTACCTTCAAAATTTACCTTAAATAGGGTTGATTAAGTTATAGTCACCATGAAAGCCAGATCCTACCCATCAAGTTGTTTAGGAGAAGTTGTAGGGGAAGATGAACTGGTACCTTTGAAAGAAATACAACTAAACAGTATCTTATTGTATATTTATAAAAATGTGCTATTTCCTGGTGACTTCCCAGTCTAGAGTGAATGCCATTGATTGCTTACACAACCTCCATTTCCTCCCTAGTATTTCCCCTTCACAGATCTCCAATATTGCTCATATGTATTTATATCCATCACACAGCTCTTGCAACTCATGAGAAATTTTTCCTTTTCCTGCTCCAGGTGTGGATCCCAATGAATCTAGTGAGAGCCTTTCAGGAATCCATGTATAAGTCAAGCATCACATAGTTCACTGATTGGTATTACTGGTCCAGGAATGGGTGTAAGGGCTGGAGGGAAGAAATTCTATTTCCTCTGTGGATATAAAGAAGGAGGCAGGGAGGCCCTACTGTTACTTGCAGCCATTTTATAGTTACTAGGGGAATGAGAGATTTGGTGTGGATTATGCCAGATCTCTTGACAACAGGGGGAAGAGTTGGCATGAACATATGCTCCTAATAACGTCACAGAGTTACTGAAGCCGTCAACTCTAAAGTTCGTCCTACCTCTGGAAATCATATGACAGGAAGTTATTTGGCTGTTTAAGCTAAGTTAAGTTTGGTGTTCTCAAAGCAGCTTAAAGCATGCTAAAAGACATACAGAGAAAGAGTTGTCAGCCACTAAAAGAGCACACTGAAGTATACAGACCAGTGACACTGTAAGGCAACCACATAAATAAGTCTGCAAAATAACCAGCCAACATCATGATGACAAGATTAAATCCCCATGTATCAATAGTAACCTTGAATGTGAATAAGCTAAATGTCCCAATTAAAAGACACAGAGTGGCAACCTGGGTAGGGAACCAAGACCCAGTGATACACTATCTTCAAGAAACCCATCTCACCTGCAGTGACACACATATACTCGAAATAAAGGGTTGGAGAAAATCTACCAAGCAAATGTAACACAGAAATAAGCAATGGTTGCCGTCTTAGTTTCAGAAAAAAACAGACTGTAAACCAACAAAAATTTAAAAAAGACAAAGAAGGCCTTTCTTACATAATGGCAAAGGGTTCAATTCAACAAGAAGCTCTAACTCTCCTAAGTATATATGCACCCAGTACAGAAGTACCCAGATTCATAAAGTTCTTAGAGACCTTCAAAGAGCCTTAGACTCCCACGCATTAATAGTGGGAGCCTTTAATGCCCTACCGATCAAATGGACCTGATAGACATTTTCAGAACTCTCCAGCCCCAAGCAACAGAATATATATTCTTCACATCCACATGACACATACTGTAATATCTTTCACATATGCAGAAGTAAAATACTCCTCAGCAAATGAAAAGAACTGAAATCATGACAATGTCTCAGACCACAGAACAGTCAAATCAGAAATCATGATTAAAAAGTTCACTCAAACCAATACAATTCCATGGAAACTGAATAACCTGCTCCAAAATGACTTTTGGGCAAATACTGAAATTAAGGCAGAAATCAAGAAGTTCTTTTAAACTAATAAGCACAAAGATACAACATATCAGAATCTCTAGGAGACTGCTATGTCAGCATTAAGAGGAAAATTTACAACACTAAAATGCCACACAAAAAGAAAGATCTCAAGTTAACAACAACTAATGTCACAACTGAAGGAACTAGAGAACCAAGAGCAGAGAAATCCCAAAGCTAACAGAAGACAAGAAATAGCCAGGCCAGGTGCTGTGGCTCATGCCTGTAATCCCAGCACTTTGGGAGGCCAACATGGTGAAACCCCATCTCTACTAAAAATGCAAAAATTAGCTGAGTGTGGTGGTGGGTGCCTGTAGTCTCAGCTATTCGGGAGTCTGAGGCAAGAGAATTGCTTGAACCTGGGAGGCAGACGTTGCAGTGAGCTGGGATGGTGCCATTGCACTCCAACCTGGAGTGACAAGAGCAAAACTCCATCTCAAAAAAAATTACAAAAAGGAGAAAAAAGAAAAAGAAATTACTAAAGGAGATTGAGACACAAAAAATCATGTCTCAATCAAAATATCAATGAATGCAGAAGCTTTTTTTGAAAAAGTTAATTAAATACATAGATCATTAGCTAGACTAATAAAGAAGAAAAGAGAGGAGATTAAAATACACACAATCAGAAACAACAAGGGAAATATTATCAAAACCCCAAAGAAATACAAACAACTATCAGAGAACATTATGAACACCTCTACACACATAAACTAGAAAATTGAGAAGAGGCTGTCACGGTGGCTCAAGCCTATAATCCCAGCACTTTGGGAGACCGAGGTGGGTGGATCATGAGGTTAAGAGATCGAGATCATCCTGGTCAACATGGTGAAACCTCATCTCTACTAAAAATACAAAAAATTAGCTGGTCATGGTGGCGCACGCCTGTAATCCCAGCTACTCAGGAGGCTGAGGCAGGAGAATTGCTTGAACCCCGGAGGCGGAGGTTGTGGTGAGCCGAGATCATACCATTGCACTCCAGCCTGGGTAACAAGAGCAAAACTCTGTCTCAAAAAAAAGAAAAAGAAAAAGAAAAAGAAAATTGAGAAGAAATAGACGAATTCCTGGACACATAGACCCTCTCAAGACTGAACCGGAAGAAACGGATTCCCTGAAGAGACTAATAATGAGCTTTGAAATTGAGTCAGTAATAAATATCTTACCAACCATAAAAAGCCCAGGACCAGACAGATTCACAGCTGAATTCTACTAGATATTCAAAGAAGAGGTGGTACCATTCTGCTGAAATGATTCCAAAAAATTGAGGAAGAGGGATTCCTCCCTAACTCATTCTATGAGGCCAGCATCATCCTTATACCAAGATCTGGCAGAGACACAACAAAATAAGAAAACTTCAGGCCATTATTATCAATGAATATCGATGAAAAATCCTCACAAAATACTGTAAACTGAACCCAGCAGCATGTCACAAAGCTTATTCACCATGATCAAGTAGGTTTTATCCCTGGGATGCAAGGTTGGTTCAATATATGCACATCAATAAATGTGATTCATCACATGAACAAAACTAAAGACAAACTATATGATTATCTTTTTTTTTTTAATTTTTATTGCATTTTAGGTTTTGGGGTACATGTGCAGAACATGCAAGATAGTTGCATAGGTACACACGTGGCAGTGTGTTTTGCTGCCTTCTGCCCCCTCACCCATATTTGGCATTTCTCCCCATGCCATCCCTCCCCTGCTCCCCCCCCCGCTGTCCCTCCCCTATTTCCCCCAATAGACCTC
>CM052651.1:8363012-8415799 GCA_028533165.1 Leontopithecus rosalia
TGCCGCTGCCGCGGCGCTGGCTGCCTGGCCGCGCCAGCGGAGAGCGCTGCGCTTGAGTCCTGCGTGCCTTTTACACCTGGGCTTTTCCCCCGCTCTGTGGGCTATAAGGATCCGTCTGAAAATGCGGTGTTTGCTTACCCTCTGCGTCTTGACTGAGAGCTGCAGTGGTGAGTTGCTTCTAGAGCGCCATCTTCCTCCCCAATTTTTTGTATATCTGATTATCTTAATAGATGCAGAAAAATCTTTCAATAAAATTCAACACCCCTTCATGTTAAAAACTCAAAAAAAAACTAGGTATTGAAGAAACATACAGCAAAATAATAAAAGCCTTCTATGACAAAGCTACAGCTAACATCATACTGAATGGGCAAAAGCTGGAAGCATTACCCTTGAAAACCAGCCCAAGACAAAGATGGCCTCTCTCACCACTCTTATCCAACACAGTATTGGAAGTCCTGGCCAGGGAAATCATAAAAGAAAAAAATAAAAGACATCTAAATAGGAAGAGAAGAAGTCAAACTATCCCTGTTTGCAGATGACATGATCCTGTAACTAGAAAACCCTGTAGTGTCAGCCGAAAAACTCCTTTACCTGATAAACAGCTTCAGCAACGTCTCAGGATACAAAATCAGTGTGCAAAACTCACTGACATTCCTATACACTAACAACAGTCAAGCTGAGAGCAAACTCAGGAACACAATTCCAGGTACAGTTGCTACACATACACATACACACAAACCTAGGAATACAGCTAACAGAGAGGTGAAAGGTCTATACAAAGAGAACTAAAAAACATTGTTCAAAGGAATCAGAGATGACACAAATGGAAAAAGGTTCCATGTTCATAGATAGGAAGAATCAATATTATCGAAATAGCTGCACTGCCCAAAACATTGTATAGATCCATGTTCTCACTCGTGTATGGGAGCTAAATGAGGACACATGAACACAAAGAAGGGTATAACACATACTGGGGGTGATCAGAGGATAAAGGTGGGTGGAGAGACAGGATCAGGAAAAATAACTGACGGTTACTAGGCTTAATACCTTGGTGACAAAATAATCTGTGCAATGAACCCCCACAACACAATTTTACCTATATAACAAACTTGCATATGTGCCCCCAAATTTAAAATAAAATTATTAAAAAGTACAAACATATTTTACTGGATACTTATACTTATTTGAGGTAAGTAGGTCAGGTATGATTATCACCACTGAGAAAATGAAGATACAAGCTCAGACATGAGTACTTTTTGTTAGCCTACTAATCAGGGTAAGTTTTAAAAACTGTTCTGGGACCAAGCTAGATATTTTATTTTGAGTCTTAGTTTTTGGTTTTGTTTTGTTTTGCATTATTTTTTTCTGCCTTGTGATCACAAAAAAAAAAGACACTTATTCCAGCTTAGGCTAATACAGTAATTGTACATTTTTGTCCAAGAAAGTCTACATTTATTGTAATATCCTGATTTCTCCTTCATATAGTTTTCTGTCAACCTTCCTCAGATTTACATCTTAGTTTTCTTCTGGGAGAGAGAGAAAAAAAGATGCAGAGAGATAGCTGGAGAGCAGTGGTGGTTGGGAGAGAGAGGGAGAGGGAGACAGAGAGAGACAGAGACAGACAGAGAAAGAGTTGGTTTTCATATATTTCCAGTGTTTCTTATGTATCAAAGATAGGCCTATTCACTTGTGCAGGAATGAAGTACTTTGTTTAAAATAATTTTTTAAAAACCACTTCGACCATCTTTGTGCCTGAGGACAAGCTTTGTGCAATGTCTTACCCACTACAGGCTGCTTATATCTGTGAATTTTGCATATTGGCATAGGTCTTCATTTCTTGTATGCGTTAACAAAAGTTGGCATAGATTAGTCAATGCTGTTTGGTATTTTTATTCTACATTTTTAGAAGTAAGCTGGAGCGGGGAGTAAACAGTAATTTGTTGGGGTATGAGGCCTTCTCTTTCAGTTCTAATCTGAGCTCATTTTGGTGCTCTTATGAGAAAACTGCTTCTGTATATGAGTTGAATCATCTTTCTAAGGTCACTCATAGGTTACCTGTTGCTCATAAAGAAGAAATGCACCCTGTGAAACAGCCAAGGTGATTCACCAACAGAACAGGCTAGATTCCTGTAAGAATTGAGTTTCCAATTTCTTTTCAGTATAAAAACATAAGTAGTTATTGTATTCTGTTTCAGACTTGACTTTACAATAAATTGTCTTCTTGATTTTCAGAGTATTTAAGAATCTTAAAATAGAAGAAAGAAAACTAAAATTAAAATATTTTAATAAACATCCATGTCTGTGTTGGGCATGGTGGCTTATGCCTGTAATACTAGCACTTTGAGAGGCCAAGATGGGCAGATGACTTGAGGTCAGGAATTTGAGACCAGCCTGGCCAACAGGGCAAAACCCTGTTTTTACTAAAAATGCAAAAAAATTAGCCAGGTGTGGTGTTGCACACCTGTAGTCCCAGCTACACAGAGGCTGAGGCAGGAAAGTCGCTTGAACCCAGGAGATGGAGGTTGCAGTGAACTGAGATTGTGTAGCCTGGGTGATAGATCAAGACACTGTATCCAATAAATAAAAAAGTAGGCAGCCATCTGTAAAACTTCTTTTTATGACCACAGGTTGTGGCAAATTAAAGGTAGGCACATGTTTTTAGGAACTCCTTTTATGAAAAGATAGACCCTATCACTCCTCCTTTGCATTTTGGTGGGCCCTGTGACTGCTTAATGGTTAGAATATGATGGCAATGATGTTCTGTCAATTTTCAGGTCCAGGCTTGAAGACACTGGTAGTTATCCATGGTAGGGGGAATTCTAAATTGTTCTGCAAAATTTTACCTCGTAGAGTGCATGCCTCTCATTCTGTAGACTTCTCTTGATATGGGGTGAGACCTGTGACTATGACAAATGTCACTTCAGGAATTATGTTACCTCATATGGCAGTGGTGAAAGTGTTTCTGGATGTAATTAAGATCCCTAGTAAGTTGACTTTGAATTAATTGAATTAACCTGGTTAGGTTAGAACTAGTCAGGTGATCTTTTTAAAGAGGGCTAGGTATTTGCAACAAATAGTGCTGGAACAACTGGATATCCAAAGAATGAAGTTGGATCCCTTCCTCACACCATGCACAAAGATGACCACAAAGTGGATTTTAGACCTAACTGCAAGAGCTAAAACCATAAAACTCTTAGAAAAACATAGGTAAACATCACGAACTTAGGGCAGGCAATTTGATTTGCTCCAAAATGATTTGATCTATTTCTTAGATACATCAAAAGCAAAGTAGTAAAAGACAAAAAACTATAAATTGTACTTAATCAAAATTAAAATTGTAATGATTCTAAGGATGTAATCAAGAAAGTGAAACAGCAACCCATGAAATTGGGAAAATTTTTGCAAATCATACCTAGTAAGAAATGTGTTCATAATATAGATATTAAAAAACTCTTGAAACTCAGAAATAAAAATAAAAATAACTCAATTTTTAAAAATGAAGAAAGGATTTGAATAGACATTTTCCCTAAGAAGGTATACAAGTGGCCAATAAGCACATAAAAAGAGGCCTGCGTATCATTAGTCATTAGGGACATGCATATTAAAACCACAATGAGATATATACACCCACTAGGATGGTTATAATAATTTTTTAAAAAGCAGATAATAACGAGTGTCGAAAAGGATGAGGAGTAATAGGAATCTTCATACGTTGCTGGTGAGAATGTAAAATGGCGTGGCTGCTTTGGAAAATAATTTAACAGTTTCTCAAATTGTTCAACATAGAGTTATCATATGATCTAGCAATTTCACTCCTAGGTATAAAACCAAATAAAATACAAGCATATGTGCCCACAAAAGCTTCTGCATGAATATTTATAGTAGCATTATTCAAAATAATCCCCAAATAAAAACAATCTAAATGTCTGTCAACATTGATAGATAAAATGTGGTATATCCATAAAAATGTTACCCAGTTATAAAAGGGGATACGTTATATCTTAAGAAAATTTGCTAAATCACAAAAGACAGTGATTAAGATTGTGAATCAGTCACTAAGTTTTTTGTGAATGTGAATGATTCCACTAATATAATGTAACTGAATAGGAAAAAATTTATAGAGATAAAATCGATTTGTGGTTGCCTAGGGCTGGGGTGGGGGGTGGAATTGAAAGTAACTGCTAATGGATACAAGATTTGTTTCTGGGTTGACAAAAGCATCCTAAAATTAGAAAGCAACTATGGTTGCACAATTCTGTCAATATGCTAAAATGTATTGAATTTTATACCTTAAACGAGTGAACTATATGATATGTGAGTTATATCTCACTAAAGCTGTTCTTTTACTTTAAACATTATTGAATTTTATACCTTAAACGAGTGAACTATATGATATGTGAGTTATATCTCACTAAAGCTGTTCTTTTACTTTAAACAAACAAAAAAGATGAGGCCTTTCCTGAGCTCAGAGACATTCCTCTGTTGATCTCAAAGAAAGCAATTGCCTTGAGTTCTAGAATTGCCAGAAATGAATTCTGCCAACAATCAAGTGAGCTTGGAAAAGGATCTTACAATCTCTGCTGAGATTGTAACTGTGGTTGACACCTTGATTAAGCCTTGTGAGATCCTGAGCAGAAGACCCAGCTAATCATGCCCACGCTTCTGACCTACAGAAACTGTTAAGATGGGCATTGTTTTATGCCACCAAGTTTGTGGTAATTTGTTACACGGTAATGGAAAACTAGTACATTTCTTCTTTCGGTGTCTTGGATCGCTTGCTTTTGGAACTCAGCTGCCATGATGTGAGAAGCCCAAGTCATGTGGACAAGCTACCTAGGCTTCCAGCCAACAGCCAGCATCATCTGCCAGCCATGGGGGCGAGCCACTGTGGCCACTCAGTCAACTGAGTCAGACTGCAGCTGCTTGAGAGACCCCAAGGAAGAACCACTCAGCTGTGCTCACCTAATTCACAGAAGTGAGAGACGTAATAAGTTTAAGTTTTAGGGTGGTTAGTTATATGACTACAGATAACAGGGATTTAAAAAATGCTTATTTTATTCATTTAAAAGGGTCTTTTAAATTCTCTTAGTCTTATAAGTGAAACACTGCTTTCAGTTTTCTTCATTTTGCTTCTGGAATCCTTCTGACTGTATTGAAGGTCGATAGGCGACTTTTTTTAGGAAGAGCTGAAAGACATGGTTGAGTACATCTTCAATACGAAATGAAACACTTATTTTAGTGGAGTGAAGTTGTTGTAATTCTGATATATTTATGAAAAACTATAATGAGGGCCACATTGAGAATGTTACAATTAATTAAAGAATGAATTGTCATTATTACATAAGTGTAGATGGAGATTTGTGTTTAGAAAGAAAAAAAATCCAATGCAGATACATTGACTCCAAATTTAAAATGTACAATAAATATTATAAAAAGAATCACTCATAACCATGATGTTATATTAGGAAATGACCATAATGAATAAATTCCTTATGTGTTTATACTTTTGATTGACTAGAATTTCCATATTAAATAAAAATTACTCTCTGGTAACATTTTTGGTATTTGTGCCTACATGTATTATTCACTGTGGCTAAAGCCAATTTGTTCACAAATATGATAATTATCTAATTCTGGAGAGAAAAACTCTTCTTATCTCTGGAATAAAGTTTCTAATTGCAGTAAAATGAATTTTCAAATATTTTTGGGCAGAAAGTTAGTGCATGAGCTTCAAATCTGCTTTGTTCAGTTAAAATTGGAATCGAGAGTTTGAGAGCTACAGCCTCATAAGGAAGTAATCGCATTAGTCACCCTCCTGGCACTACATGGGCATTAATCTTTTCCTTTCATCAGTCTCTCTGACTCTTGCACAATTTTATAAGGTCCCCCATAAAGCCCAATTAGTATTGTTTCTTTCTTTAAAACTCATGAATGTACAATTAATCATCAACGATCTTAGGAGAATAAAAAAACAAATTTGGAATTTCTAAATCATTTTGACAGGCAGCTGTATTCCATAGGCTGTTTCAAGGAGTGACTACCTACCTGTTATGTCGTTATTATAGCAAACTGGCTTGAATATTTATTACCCAGAATAAGTGGTTGTCTTACTAATAAACTTTCAGAATGTATTTAGGACTAAAAAAAACCCATCTTGAATGTTTGATAATCTTTTCATTTGATGTGTCTTGAAAGTCATTTAATTAAAAGGCCATATTTGAACATGCAAAGGATGTAGCAGCCCCACATCCCTTCACAGGACCCTGTTTAATTCTGGTATTTTCTCTATAATTTTCTTTCTTTCTAATGAGTCACTCTTTCTTCTTAGAGCAAAGTCCTGTGTAAGCAATTACCTTGTTCGTCATGGCTCCTGTGGACTCTCCAGCACCTGTAACAGTGCCTGGTCAGCAGTAGAAGCTTAATAACTGTTTCCTGAGGGAGTCACTGTCTAGCTTGCTTTTCAATAATAATAAAAATAGTAATAAATGTTCAGTTGGCCTTCATTAGTGGCAGTCTAACATGGTTAATATCAAATGCAAAATATAACTGGATAGTTCTCTAGTTGAGGGAATGTATTTGGTCAGCTCCTCTGAACCACATGAGATTTGGTTAGGATCATTGATTTCCTTTGCTGAAGTCAACTGGTCATTGGAGTTGCAGCAGTTTACAAACCAAATTCCCAGGTTGACCTATCCATTGAATTCAAATAAGTACTCCATCATGACCACAAGCTGGTATTCTCAAGTATCAAAATTTGGGTATATGAAATGTTGCTTTCTTTAGTATCTTTAAGGCTGAACACAGTTTCTGTCTTGAATCCAGTCTTTCCACAACTGTTGTTACATTTTGTTTTACTTTGAAATGGGAATTGGAGTAGGAGCACCCACATATAAGAACTTCCTGTGGGCAAAGCACTACATAAATATAACCTGTGTTTTACAAGAAAGAGCATGGGATTTAGAGGCAGGTAGACCTAAGATTCCATTTTAGTTGAACAACTTTTTATACTATATGACCTTGAGCAAGTTAATGAACACCTACAACCTTTGTTTATTTGTGAAATTAGGATAATACTCCTTGGCTCCCAGGATTCTGTTAGAAGATTAAATCAGATAACCCTACAAAAATGGTTAGCTTATTATTTTGCATATAATAACACTCAATTATTATAACTATTATTGGTTTTTATTTTTGATCAGTTGTGAGCAAGTGATTTCAATAAATACAAATTTATTTTCATTTGTTTAAGTCTTTTTTCATTATGCTCTCCCCCA
Organism: Leontopithecus rosalia; assembly: GCA_028533165.1. NCBI lineage: Eukaryota > Metazoa > Chordata > Mammalia > Primates > Cebidae > Leontopithecus > Leontopithecus rosalia. Next base: position 8,370,287 of record CM052651.1, read on the forward strand.
TCAAGTTGGAAATTTCCTTTCTGTCATCCTTTTAGATTTATTTCCTATGCTTACTTTCCCTGAAGATATTACTCATCCAAAAAGTAACTTAAAAAGGCTTTATAAAAGTTCTGATTTTGTTTATTAATTCCTAATTATCATGTGGTTAAATCAGTGTACTCTTATTGTTACTGTCTCGGTTGGGTTTTATACCTACCTCTAATAGTGAGAGGAGAATTTCTGTCTCAAATTGAAGGACTTAATAACATCAAACCAATAGCGGTGGGGGGGAAGGGGGATTATCTTCTTTGGCAAGATACATATCTATGGATGCTGAGAAAGTTGGCCCCGATGGGATTTCTAAGAATCTTTCCCCTTTCAACCCCAGCACGGCAGGACTCTATGGCTTAGCAGTGGGCCACAAGGTTCCCACTCATATGTGGCCTGAGATCCCCAAATAAGGAGGCCAGTCCTTTTTATATGAATCATTCATTTGAATAGAAAGATTTTTCTATATATCTACCAAGTGCAATGCTCTTTTCTTAGGCAAATATCAGATCAAATAATAGAAATCTTTATTAAGTACTTAATAAAACAAGCAAACATTTACATATTGATATGTAATTGATATGTAACAGTACTTGCCATGTTAGATTTAGGATATCATGAGGAGCTAAATGTCAAGTGAAATGTAGTTATGATAAAATTCAGAAATACAACTGTGGTCTTTTGTTATCTATATATATAGACTCAGTTCAGAGATCTTTAAACAACATAGTATTTTTTCAAGCAGAACATATTTCGTATAGTTTTTGAAAACTAACGTTAATTGTATTAGATATAGAACCATCTTTAATCAGTTTATTTTGCTGATGGAATAAATGAAATACAGATATATGTATATAATGACATAGACTCTCACACATCTATTAGCACCTATTCAGGGAATCATAATGTATTGTAAATAGAGGAAAGATTATTTTCAGAAAGTAAAGTAGCATAAAGCTTCCCCCCCCCGCCCACCACCTCAACGCTTGATGATGTTAAAATAGTTTTGATGTCTGTGCCAAACCATTTTTCATTTCACTCACTGCAGGTTGAACCTGTACCAGTTGTCACTTGCTCCTGCTTAGATAAACAAGTGCAGCAAGTACTGGAGTAGGGCTCATGCTGACCTCATCAGGAAACCATGTGTGGGTGCACTTCTTGGAGGCTTATGATTCAAGGTCAGTAAAGTGAAAATTGTCCACATGATTCTTACACACATAAAAACAAACTGCTAACTGCTCTCTGTCTCTTCTCTCAGCCCTTTGCCCTATTCCATTGCATAACTTGAGTTTTAATAGTAACAATGTTTTTTTAAAAAATTATACTAAATTTTTGTGGGTACATAGATGTATCTATCTATGAGGTACCTGAGATGTTTTATCAGGTATGCAATATGATAATTACAACATAGAAAATGGGGTCTCCATACCCTCAAGCATTTGTCTTTGAGTTACAAAAATCCAGTTACACTCTGTATGTTATTTATTTATTTACTTATTTATTTTGAGACAGAGTTTCGCTCTTGTTACCCAGGCTGGAGTGCATGGCGCCATCTCGGCTCACCGCAACCTCTGCCTCCTGGGTTCAGGCAATTCTCCTGCCTCTGCCTCCCGAGTAGCTGGGATTACAGGCACGTGCCACCATGCCCAGCTAATTTTTTGTATCTTTAGTAGAGACGGGGTTTCACCATTTCGACCAGGATGGTCTCGATCTCTTGACCTCGTGATCCACCCGGCTAAAGTGCTGGGATTACAGGCTTGAGCCACCGCGCCTGGCCCACTCTGTAGGTTATTTTAAAATGTACAATTAAGTTACTGACTATGGTCACCCTGTTGTGCTTCCAAATAGTAGGTATTTATTTATTCTTTCTATTTTCTTTTTATACCCATTAATCATCCCCGCCTCCTCTGCAGGCCCCTGCTGCCTTTTGCACTCTCTGGTAACCATCTTTCTATTACCTATGTTCATGAGTTCAATTGCTTTGATTTTCAGATCCCACAAATAAGTGAGAAAATATGATGTTTGTCTGTGCCTGGTTTACTTCACTTGACACAAGGATCTCCAGTTCCATCCATGTTGTTGCAAATGACAAGATCTCATTCTTTTTTTTATGGCTGGGTAGTACTGTATTGTGTATCTCTATCACATTGTTTTTTGAAGAAAAAAAGGAGTGAAGTAGAGAAAGAAAAGAAAGAAAAAGAGGGAGAGAGAACGGGAATATTGCTTTATTCTAAAAATGGGTATCAATAATGGCTGATCAATATTTTGTGTATTTAAGGTGGAGAATGTATATTTTGTGTATTTAAAATGGAGAGCTCTATAAATATTTATTGAGTTTACTTGTTCCGGATCTGAGTTCAAGTCCTGGATATCCTTATTAATTTTCTGTCTCGTTGACTCTAAATCTCTTTATGAGTCTTATGTATCTGGGTGTTAGGATTGTTAGCTCTTATTGTTGCATTGATCCTTTTACCACTGTATCTTTTTTGCTTTGAAATCTATTTTATCAAATGCAAGAATTGCAACTCCTGCTTTTTATTTATTTATTTATTTATTTATTTTTGCTCTCCATTTGATTGGTAAATCTTTCTCCATCCCTTTGTATTAAGTCTCTGTGAAATTCTATCACGTTTTCTTTAACCATTCAGCTGATGGTGGACACACAGATTGCTTCCAAATCTTAGCTGTTATAAATAATGCTGCAACAAAAATAGGAGGGAGGATACCTCTTTGATAGACTGATTTTCTTTCTTTTGGATATATGCAGCAGTAGGACTGCTGAATCTTATGGTAGCTCAATTTTTAGTTTTTTGAGGAACCTCCAAACTATTCTCTATAGTGGCTGTACTAATTTACACTCCCAATAAACGATGTACAAGGGTTCCCTTTCCACCACATCCTTGCCAGCATTTGTTATTTCCTGTCTTTTGGATTTAAGCCATTTTAACTGGGTTGAGATGATATGACATTGTCGTTTTGATTTGCATTTTTCTGGTGTTCAGTGATAATGAGCACATTTTCATACGCCTGTTTTCCATTTGTATGTTTTGTTTTCGAGAGTGTCTGTTCAAATCTTTTGCCCATTTTATCATCAGATTTTTAGATTCTTTCCTATAGAGTTGTTTGAGCTCTTTATATGTTCTGGTTATTAATCCCTTGCCAGATGAGTAGTTAACAAATATTTTCTCCCATTCCGTGGGTTGTCTTTGTTTATTATGGTATCACTTGTTGTGCAAAAGCTTTTAACTTGTTGTGATCCCATTTGTCCGGATTTGTTTTGGTTGCCTGCACTTGTGGGATATTACTCATGATATTGTTTCCCAGACCAATGTCCTAGAGATTTTCTCCAATGTTTTATAGTAGTAGTTTTATATTTAAGTCTTTTTATTTTTTTATTTTTATTTTTAATTGCATTTTAGGTTTTGGGCCACATGTGAAGAACATGCAAGATACTTGCATAGGTACACATGTGGCAGTGTGATTTGCTGCCTTCCTCCCCATCACCTATATCTGGCATTTCTCCCCATGCTATCTCTCCCCAACTCTCCACCACCCACTGTCCCTGCCCTATTTCCCCCAACAGACCCCAGTGTGTGGTGCTCCCCTCCTTGTGTCCATGTGTTCTCATTGTTCAACACCCGCCTATGAGTGAGAACATGCGGTATTTAATTTTCTGTTCTTGTGTCAGTTTGCTGAGAATGATGGTTTCCGGGTTCATCCATGTCCCTACAAAGGACATGAACTCATCATTTTTGACGGCTGCATAATATTCCATGGTGTATATGTGCCACATTTTCCCTGTCCAGTCTATTATTGATGGGTATTTGGGTTGGTTCCAGGTCTTTGCTATTATAAACAGTACTGCAATGAACATTCGTGTGCATGTGTCCTTATAGTAGAACGATTTATAACCCTCTGGATATATACCCAGTAATGGGATTGCTGGGTCAAATGGAATTTCTATTTCTATATATTTAAGTCTTTGATAGGAATAATGCTTTAATCACTAGTTTTGTGTGGTATACTAAAGTCTTCCAGAATTTTGGTGCAAGCATGCCACCATGCTTTCACTTCATACTCAATACGGACAGTTTCTCCTCAATATGCCACACAATGACTCACTTTAAAATATGCACCAAATGACCACTATATGCTATACTTGCTGGATAGTGAGTGGAAGTGGAAAAAATGAATTCAGCATGGTTCCTTCTTTAAGAATCTTATGATGTGGCAGACAAAATCAACATGAAATAAAAATAATATGAAAAGTTATTGAGAGAATGCTGAGCAAATGGCAATGGGCAAACAAGATAGGAAGAATCTATGGGAAAGAAAATTTTGCAGAAGAGATAATGTTGATTTGCCTTGCCAGGAGACAAGAAGAGTGGAAAAGCATTTCAGACAAAGAAGAGTATGAACAAATTGATGGGAAAGAGGAGAATGTGCACTGTGTTTCAGAATGAAAACAAGTCCAATTGGGTAGACCATAAGGTGTACATTAGAGAAATGCCAGATGGTGAGAAGCTAAACATTTGGACTGAAGCCCTTGTTGAAGAGTTTGAGAGATCAAAAAGAATTTTCCCTTGAGAGAGCAGCCTGATTAGAATTTTGTTTTGGAAAAATAACTTTTGTGGTGGTGTGGAGGATGTATGACCATGAGAAGAACAAGATACAGAGAAGTGAGAAGCCCGTGGCAGGGTCAGTAGAAATGAAAAAAAAAAAGGGATGAATTCCAGAAATGCTTCTAGAACAGAGCTACAAAATTTAGTAAGCAGATGAGTAATAAGAGAAGGGAAGAGAATGAGTCAAGGATTTATTAATCTATTAATTACATATTTATTGAGCACCTGCCACATACCTGGTGATTTGCCACCTGTTGTGTATATATGGGGACTAGTGAAGCAAAGTTCTTATAATCATGTGGCGTATAGTCTAGTAAAATAAACAGAATGATCTTAAGTTTCTAGTTCAGTTTATGGACTAGATGTAGATCCTGTTCATTGTGTTTGGATCCTGTTAATTGTACAGCAATAAAACACAGGGAAATGTAAAATTTTAAGGACAATGGGATTTTGAGTTTACTTTTAGACTTGGTATGAATGAACTGTCTGAAGGTCATAAGATTGAAGTTGAATAGGAGGTCAGGCCTAGAAAAGAGAATGGAATTGGTGCTATACACTTGAAAGTTGTGAGTTTAAATATTAGTCATAGGTATAAATGAAATTATATACAGAGAGCAAATACAAGAGAAGAGACTGGAAGAGAGAACCCTGGGAATGACATATATCTGGTTTGAGGGAAAACGCCTAACATATGAGACTTTAAAATGTGGTCAGAGAATTAAGAGGATAGCCATAAGGAAGGTAAGAAACCATTAAAAAGAATAGAGAGTTGCCAGGTGTGCTGGGTTTACCAAAAGCTTCCATTATTCCTGCTTCTGTGCAATAATGCTCACATTGGCTGCAGATTATACCAAGGCCCAGAGATATTTCTTCTCCCCTAAGGGTTTCAGATGCATTCCATTTTGTGCATCTTCTCCTTTTACTGTAAGTAAACTTCTATTAGAAAGAAGTACACATCACTAAAAAAATGTAAGAGAGAAAGCTTGTCTAGAAGTTTCTCACTGTGTACCTGCATTTTGAAGAGCCCTCGCGCTTCTCTGTATGTCAGCTCTAACAGTGGGAACCACAGTCACTCAACTACAAAATTTAAATATAATTGGGAATAATCGGATCCCAAGGTGGCAGGGGCCAAGTGGGGGCACTCAATCCTCAAAGGCAATGTGGACATAGCTACCGTAATGGACAGCAGAAGCAAATCAGCAGTCAGAATAGTCTGACTCTTGTAGACCTCTGGCATTGGCTAATTAACCATGGTGTTCCTAGAAGTGAAATTGATAGGAAGCCTACTGCATTCCTACTTAATTTATACAAGCAGAAAACTTCTGGACTGAATGGACAAAAGACTAATTTGAATTATATTAAAAAAAAGAGAGAACCACTGCCCCTCAATTGATTTCCAGACATGAGCCAGTTTACAGACCCAGAATCCCTTGAGCGAAGGGGAGGCCAGGTCCCCTTGAGGAAGGACCCCACCACATTACTGATAATTTATGCAGTGAATCTTTCTCCCATTCTTCCCCAAGGAGATCCTGGCATTTTACCAGGATAACTGTGCATTGGGGAAAGGGAAATGATCATATATTTTGGGGACTACTAGACACAGGGTCTGAGTTGACATTGATTTCAGGGTACCTAAAACATCACTCTGGTCCTCCAGTTAAAAGTAGGGGTTTATGAAGGTCAGGTAATTAATGGAGTTTCAGTTCAGGTCCAACTTACAGTGGGTCCAGTGGGTCCCCAGACTTACCTTGTGGTCATTTCCCTAGTGCCGGAATGCATAATTGGCCCAGACATACTTAGCAGCTGGCAGAACCCCCACATTGGTTCCATGAGTGGTAGGGTGAGGGCTATTATAGTGGGAAAGGCCAAGTGGAAGCCATTAGAGCTGCCTCTAGCTAGAAAAGTAGTAAGTCAAAAACAATGTTGCATCCCTGGAAGTGATGTGGAGATTAGAGCCCCCATCAAGGACTTGAAGGATACAGAGGTGGTGATTTCCACCACGTCTTTGTTCAGCTCTCCCATTTGGCCTGTGCAGAAGACAGATGGATCTTGGAGAATGGCAGTGAATTATCATAAGCTTCGTTAAGTGGTGACTGCAATTGCAGCTGCTGTACTAGGTGTGGTTTCACTGCTTAAGCAAATTAACACGTCATCTGGTACCTGGTGTGCAGCCATTTACTTGGCAAATCCCTTTTTATGCACTCCTGTCTATAAAGCCTACCAGAAGCAATTTGCCTTCAGCTGGCAAGGCCAGCAGTATAACTTTACTGTCCTACCTCAGGCGTATATCAACTCTCCAGCCGTGTGTCACAATCTTATTTGGCAAGAACTTGATAGGTTTTTGCTGTTGCAAGCTACCACACTGGTCCGTTACATTGATGACATTATGCTGATTGGTTCTAGCGAGCAAGAAGTAGCAAACACACTGGACTTATTGGTGAGAGGTTTGTGCGCCAGAGGATGGGAAATAAATCTGACTAAAATTCAGGGAACTTCTACCTCAGTCAACTTTCTGGGGGTCCAGTGGTGTGGGGCCTGTTGAGATATCCCTTCTAAGGTGAAGGATACATTGCTGCATGTGGCCCCTCCTACAACCAAGAAAGAGGCACAATGCCTAGTGGGCCTGTTTGGATTTTGGAGGCAGCACATTCCTCATTTGGGTGTGTTACTCCAGCCCATTTATCCAGTCACCTGCAAGGCTGCCAGTTTTTGAGTGGGCTCCAGAACAGGAGAAGGCTCTGCAGCAGGTCCAGGCTGCTGTGCAAGCTGCTCTGCCACTTGGGCCATATGACCCAGCACATCCAACGGTGCCTGAGGTGTCAGTGGCAGATAGCGATGATGTTTGGAACTTTTGGTGGTCTCCCATGGGTGAATCACAGAAGAGGCCTCTAGGATTTTGGAGCAAGGTGCTGCCATCTTCTGCAGATAACTACTCTCTTTTTGAGAGACAGCTCTTGGCCTGTTAATGGGGTTTAGTGGAAACTGAACGTTTGACTATGGGTTGTCAAGTCACCATGTGACCTGAACTGCCTGTCTTGAACTGGGTGCTTTCTGACCCATCTAGCCCTGAAGTGAGTCATGCACAGCAGCATTCCTTCATCAAATGGAAGTGGTATATACGTGATCAGGCTCGTGTAGGTCCTGAAAGCACAAGTAAGTTACACGAGGAAGTGGCTCAAATGCCGTGGTCTCCACTCCTGCCACCCTGCCCTCTCTCCCGCAGCCTGCACTGATGGCCTCAAGAGGATTTTCCTGTGATTGGTTGACAGAGGAAGAGAAGACTAGGGCCTGGATCACATATGGCTCTGCCAGGCACCACCTGAAAGTGGACAGCTGCAGCACCACAGCCCTTTTCTAGGACATCCCTGAAGGACAGCAGTGAAGCAAAAATCTTCCCAGTGGCAGATCATTGAGCAGGGCATCTGGTTGTGCACTTTGCATGAAGGAGAAATGGCCAGATATGCAATTATATACTGACTTGATGGTCTGGAGCCAATAGTTTGGCTGGATGGTCAGGAACTTGGAAGAAACATGATTGGAAACTTGGTGACAAAGAAATTTGGGAAAGAGGTATGTGGATGGACCTCTCTGAGTGGTTAGAAACTGAATATTTTTGTTTCCCATGTGAGTGCCCACCAGTGAGTCCCCTCAGTGGAGAAGGAATTTAATAATCAAGTGAATAGGATGACCAATTCTGTGGACACCACTGTCTCTTTCCCCAGCCACCCCTGTCATTGCCCAATGGGCCCATGAACAAAGTGGCTATGGTGGCAGGGATGGAGGTTATGCATGGGCTTGGCAACATGAACTTCTACTCACCAAGACTGACCTCGCTGTGGCCACTGCTGAGTGCCCATTTACCAGCAGCAGAGACCAACATTGAGCCCTTGATATGGCTCTATTCCTCTGGGTGATCTGCCAGCTACCTGGTGGCAGGCTGATTATATTGGACCTCTTCCGTCAAGGAAAGCGCAGAGATTTGTCCTCAGTGGAATAGACACTATGGATATGGGTTTGCCTATCCTGCATGCAGTGCTTCTGACAAGACTACCATCCGTGGACTCAGGGAATGCCGTATCCACCGTCATGATATTCCACAGAGCATTACCTCTGACTAAGGCACTCACTTTACAGCTAGAGAAGTGTGGCAGTGGCTCATGCTCATGGAATTCACTGGTCTTACCATGTTCCCCGTCATCCTGAAGCAGCTGGATTGACAGAACAATGGAATGGCCATTTGAAGTCACAATTACAATGCCAACTAGGTGACAGTACTTTTCAGGGCTGGGGCAAAGTTCTCCAGAAGGCTGTGTATTCTCTGAATCAGGGTCCATACCTGGTACTGTTTCTCCCAAAGCCAGGTTTCATGGGTCCAAGAATCAAAGGGCGGAAGTGGAAGTAGCACCACTCACCATCACCCCAGTGATCCACTTGCAAAACTTTTGCTTTCTGTTCTCATAACATTATGTTCTGCTGGCCTAGAGGTCTTAGTTCCAGAAGGAGGAATTCTGCCACCTGGAGACACAGCAATGGTTCTATTAAACTGCAAGTTAAGATTGCCACCTGGACACTTTGGGCTCCTCCTACCTTTAAGTCAACAGGCTAAGAATGGAGTTACAGTGTTGGCTGGGGTGATTGACCCAGACTATCAAGATGAAATCAGTGTGCTACCCCACAATGGAGGCAGGGAAGAGTACACATGGAATACAGAAGATCCATTAGGGCATCTCTTAGTATTACCATGCCCTGTGATTAAGGTCAATGGGAAACTACAGCAGCCCAATCCCGGCGGGACTACAGATGACCCAGACCCTTCAGCAATGAAGGTTGGGTCACTCCACCAGGAACAAAAACCACGACCTGCTGAGGTGCTTGCTGAAGGCAAAGGGAATACAGAATGGGCAGTAGAACAAGGTAGTCATCAATACCAGCTGCAACCTCGTGACCAGCTGCAGAAATGAGGACTGTAATTGTCATGAGTATTTCCTCCTATTTTGTTAAAAACATGTTAGTGCATATATACACTTGTACTAAGAAAATGCCTTCATTTTATTTCCTTTTCCTTTATCATGTGAGATAAGATTTATTGACTTCATATCAGCATTTAAGTATTGTGAACTTTATGTAATGGTATTTGGTTTGGGGATTGGTGAGTTCCCAGTTATACAAAGGATAGTTGTATTAGGTGTAATTATTACCTTATGATTGTCTTTATTTGAAGTCTATGTATGATCTCGGGAGATGTGTATGGTTTCAACTTGACAAAGGGTAGACTTTTGATGGTTAATACTGTCAACCTGATTGGATTGAAGGATGCAATATTAGTCCTGGGTGTGTCTGTGAGAATGTTCCAAAGGAAATTAACATTTGACTCAGTGGGCTGGGGAAGGCAGACGCACCCTTAATCAGGTGGACACCATCTAATCAGCCACCAGCCAATGTAAAGCAGGCAGAAAAACGTGAGGGGGCGAGATGGGCGTAGCCTCCCAGCCTACCTCTTTCTCCCGTGCTAGATGCTTCCGGCCCTCCAACATCGGACTCCAAGTTCCTCAGCTGTGGGGCTCGGACTGGCTCTTCTTGCTCCTGAGCTTGCAGACAGCCTGCTGTGAGACCTTGTGGTGGTGTAAGTTAATATTTAATAATCTCTCAAATGTATATGTATATTTATATATGCTATTAATTCTGTCCATCTAAAGAACCTGACTAATACCACAGTGGCCAAGATACACCACACCTAGCTCCTACGTCATTTCCATATAGGATAGGAGAGCAATGACTTGACTCTGAAAACTCCACCTATTTGTTTGGTAAAATGGAAATTATTCTAGCTTTTAAATCTCTCATTGTGCCGGCTGAAACAAATTTGTGTTCTTATGGTGCTAAGAATGAGGCACCGAAGGCTCATTTTCTCTGCTGGATCCTAGTTTTAGATAGCACCAAATAAACAAACTCACTTCTTTTTAAAGCCTGAGATCACACGGGTGGACTGGATGTGGTGCTTTGGCAGCAGGCCAAACAGGGTTACTTTTCTGGATGTATGTGCGGTCCCGGATGATACTGACTTGCTACCTGGTTCATTACGTTTTGGAAGTAGAAAGCTGGGATCATTCTAAACAATCTTCTCTGGGTTTTTTGTTTATGTGACAATAGCTAGGCGGTCATATGAGGAAGAAACTATGGAATGATGGTAAACAGCCCTACTTGAATATCAACCAGAAGATGATGATAACAGCGACTTTTCATTCTCTTTAAGTTAAGGCAGGTGTTTCTAGGAGGAAAATGAGGCCCATTGATTTCAGCTGCAAATAGTAACCGCTCCTTTGAAATAACTAGCACACGATATGGCTTCTTGGAAGTGTTATCCTGGTCTTCATTTCTCTGACTTGAGCTTTCAAAGAAAATTCAATCTTTGGAAGAAATTTTTTATTGTTATTCAATTCTTGGTGCTGGTGATTCCTGAAGGTAGGCCCCACCTGATGCTCTTCAAGTGATGGTGTGGCGTTATGACCACAAGAAGCAGCTTGCCACGAAATTGCATTCACTCCTGCCCCCGGTGGATAATGGCTGAATCAGGTAAACTGCATCTTATGGGGAGAAAGAAATATAAATTTCGGTGTGAGAATGTGCAGGAAGAAATCCTCCTCCAGGATGCGTTTAAATGAGGGGAGGGGATTGGATGTTTGTAGCCTGGGTATGGGACAGAATTCTCAGGGTTTTTAAAAATAAGAGTTTTAGGATGCTTAAAAGAAATAATGATTTTCTCAATTATTGTCAGAGGCTGGTAGCAGTCCTCAGTCTTTTCAGGTCATCTGTCCTTCCCATTATTAACACAGGGGCTCATTGAAGGTCTGTACTGAAACAGCTGAAAGGATCTGACCACACACTGAGGTTTTCTTTCTCTCTTCCCCATAACAAAAGGTTCTTCTGTTAGAATTCTCCACATGGCACACAGTACCGGGAGGTAAGACAAAGAGTCAGGTGGAAACTATTCTGTTTAATCAAGAATGAACTAAACGTCAGAGACTGAATGTTCTAGATCAACAATCTCCAGGATTGATATGTCTTAATCAAGTAATTAGGTGACTTTTCGGTAGTGTTTTCCACACCGGAGAGAGCAACAGATTTGCTGCTTTGCTCCGATGGCTGCTAGCAGCAGTCTTGGTTGTTAACAGAGACATTTACATGGAACCACCAGTTGGCAGGGCGAACACTTTATTACTTGGTATTCCCACATGCTGAGGATTGTGGGAAGGCTGCCAAGCGCTCTGTCTCATGTAGCTCTTCAGTATAATAACAACAGCAACAAAAAAGACTTAGAAAAAAACAAAACAAAAAGAAGAAAAGTGAGTAAAGGAAACAGTGGAACAAAGTCCCCAGCTTCAGACTAAGCAGAGATGAAAGACTTCCAGAGGTGCTTTGCTTTTACTTACTTCTTCCACCTCCCTCTCATTCTTCCTTTCTGTCCTCTTTCTTTCTCTCTGTCCCACCATTTAAAAATCATTTTAAATTGAGGCTCTTGCTTTTCAAAAAGTAAAGTCCTTTTAAATCACCCTGGGGGCCATTTCGATTTTACAGGTTAAAGGTGGGGCCCAAGGGTCTTCATTATGAACAGGCTCATGTGTGCATATGTATTTGGTTCTTACCAGGCAGTGGAAAAGCGAAACTCTCTTTGACTTCTTGATGTGCCCGTTATTTTACCAAAACTCTGTACCTGAGTTTACCAACGAGTAAAGAAGGATTAAAAAAAAAAGAAGAGAGGACTGTGTGTTGCCTTTCCTTGAATGTTATCCGTTTTCAACATAAATCATTAGTTAATACAAGAAAATCACATGTAAGAAAGATCATGATGGGGTTCCTTATTCGTGTTTCTTAGCATGTCCACATCTTCTTTCGGTGTTGGAAGCAAGTTCTGTTCAGAATAGAAAGAGACTCTAGGAGTCAGGGATCCCTGCCTTCCTATCCTGCCTTCCCCAGTTGCAGATATGACGTGTTTACCTTATACACTCTGGGTCTCGCTGAACTCCCGTGCATCATGGGCTCACCAGAATTCCAGGCCAATGGGGCATCCTGAATACTACGTGAAAGTGGGTCTGCAAGGGATGGTGGACATGCATATTGTGCATATCTCTTCCATTCATATGTGCAATGGACTGAATGTTGGTGTTACCCCCAAATTCATATATTCATATGATAAAACCCTAATCCCAATGTTTAGAGGTGGGGACTTTGGAAGATAATTAGGTCTGAAGCATGGGGCTTTTGGGAATGGGTTAGTGCTCTTGTAAGAACAGCGCAGAAAGCTAGCTTACTCTCTTTCTGCCGTGTAAAGATACAAGGAAAAGGTGGTTGTCTGCAACCTGTAATATGGCTCTCACGAGAACCAGACCATGCTGGCGTCCTGATCTTGAACTTCCAGAACTATGAGAAATGTTTGTGTTCAAGCCATCCAATCTGTGAGAATTTGTTATTACAGCCCAAACTGCTTAAGGCACATACGTGTTCCACAGTCCCAAAGGACTTCACTCCCAAGATACAGGTTCAGATATAAAATTCTTAAGAATTTCAAGACACCAAAAGCAGAGCATTAAGCCATATGTGGGACACCAGGCAATGCTCAGGTCACAGGTGCATGAAGTTAGGGTGGGAAAATGAATCAAAGCAATGATTGGTCCACAAAGTCAGGAATCTAATAACTGGAATTGCACTGTAGGGTTATAATGGAAAGAGATATTAGACTAAATTAATACTGAGCCTCTGAGCTCAGAGAAACTCTGCCACATGAAGAAAAGTTGATCTGAAAGTTGGGGTTATGTAAACTGTGAGGTTTGGAAATGTGTGTCATAGCTGGGTAATCTGATGTACCTTGTTAATGGCTTTCACTCCATGAACATTTGTGTAATATTTTTCTTTAATTATAGAAGGAGAGTTGAAAGGGAAAATGATTTTATAGATTAAAAAACACGAGAGCCTGTGGGATTCAGTGATTCGACCCAGGTCACAAACCTTGTTAGTAACACACCCAGAATTAGCTTAAATTTTTAGAATACTGATTCAGTGTCCCTTTGAGTCAGCCACACGACTTCCTTCCATCCCTCACTAAGATGGCAAGAGGCCTCTACTGGTAATGTGGAAATACAATTGATGGCTGTGAAAACAGTGAGAGGAAAGTGGGGAGAATATAAACTGTTGCATTACACTCAAATATAGGAATACCTCATTTTATTGCATTTTACTTTATTGCTCTTTGCAGATACTGTGTTTTTTACAAATTGAAGGTTTGTGGAAAGTCAGCTTCAAGCAAGTCTATTGGTGCCAATTTTCCCACAGTGTATACTCAGTTCTTGTCTCTGTGTTACATCATGACAATTCTGGTAGTATTTCAAACTTTTTTCATTATTACTATTTTTTTTTCGGTGATCTGTGATCAGTTATCTTTGCTGGTGCTATTGTAACTGTCGTGGGTGTCACAAATCATACCTATATATGACCGTGAACTCAATGGATAGATGTGTGTGTTCTGACTGCTCCACTAACTGGACACTCCTATCTCACTCCCCGTCCTGGGGCCTCCCCAGTCCTGAGACACAGTATTAAAATTACGCCAGTTAACAACACTACAGTAGCCTCTGGGTGTGCAAGTGAAATAAACCCACACATCTCTCACTTTAAACAAAAAGCTATACATGATTATGCTTAGTGAGGACATCATGTCAAAAGCTAAGATTGGCCAAAAGCTAACTCTCTTGTGCCAGAGAGCCAGGTTGTGAATGCAAAGGACAAGTTCTTGAAATAAATTAAAAGTACTTCTCAAGTGAACACATGAATGACAGGAAAGCAAAATAAACATATTGCTGATGTGAAGAAAACTCTAGTGGTCCAAATTGAAGATCAAACTAGCCACAGCATTTTCTTTTTTTCTTTCTTTCTTTCTTTTTTTTTTTTGAGGCAGAATCTTCCATTGTTGTCGGGGCTGGAGTGTAGTGGTGCAGTCTCAGCTCAGTGCGACCTCTGCCTCCCGGGTTCAAGAGATTCTCCTGCCTCAGGCTCCTGAGTAGCTGGGATTACAGGCACCTACCGCCACGCCCAGGTAATTTTTTGTATTTTTAGTAGAGACAGGGTTTCACCATATGGGCCAGGCTGGTTCCAAACTCCTGACCTTGTGATTCTCCCACCTTGGCCCCGCAACGTGCTGAGATTACAGGTGTGAGTCACTGTGCCCAGCCACTACAACATTTTCTTTCTTTTTTCTTTTATTTATTTTTTGAGATGGAGCCTCACTCTGTCACCTAGGCTGGGGTGCAGTCACATGATCTCAGTTCACTGCAACCTCCGCCTCCTGGGTTCAGGTGATTCTCCTGCCTCAGCCTCCCAAGTAGCTGGGATTACAGGCACCTACCACCATGCCCAGGTAATTTGTTGCGTTTTTAATAGAGATGGGGTTCCACTGTGTTGGCTAGTCTGGTCTCAAAATTTGACTTCATGATCCACCTACCTCGGGCTCCCAAGTGCTGGGATTACAAGCATGAGCCACCATACCCAGCCTCAAAATTTTCTTAAGCCAAAACCTAATTCACGGGCTCTAACTGTCTCCCATTCTATGAAGGCTGAGAGAGGTAGAAGAACTGCAGAAGAAAGGTTGGAGCTAGCAGAGGTTGATTCATAATATTTAAGGAAAGATGTCATCCCCAATACATAAAAGTGCAGGGTGAAGCAGAAAGTGCTGGTGGAGGAGTTCAGTGAGTTATCCAGTAGTTCTAAGATAAATGGTGAAGGGGGAATACACTAAACAATACATTTTCAATGTATATGAAACATTCTTCTATTTAAAGGAGATGCCATCTAGGACTTTTCATAGCTAGGTAAGAGAGTCCATGCCTGGCGTCAAAGATTCAAAGGACAGGCTGACTCTGGTTAGGGGCTAATGCAGGCGGTGAATTAAGTTGAAGCCAGCGCTCATTTGCCATTCCAAAAATGCTATGGCCCTTAAAAATAATGCTAAAGGTACTCTGCCTGTGCTCTCTAAATGGAACTGTTAAGCCTGGATGACAGCACATCTGCTTTAGTATGGTTTACTAAGTGTTTTAAGCCCACTCTTAAGACCTGCTTCTCCGAGAAAAGATTTTTTTCAAAATATTGCTCGTTGACAATTGCGCTTGGTCACCTAAGATCTCTGCTGGAGATGTATAAGGAGATTAACGTTTCATGCTGCTAATGTAATTTTCATTCTGTAGCCTGTGAATCAGAGAGTCAGCTCGTTTGTTGTTGTTTTGATTTTTATAATTTCAGTGTTGATTTTAGATTCAGGAGGTACATGTGCGGGTTTGTCACATGCGTTTATTGCATGACAGTGATGTTTGGGGTTAAATGATCCCATGACTCCAGGAGTGAGCGTAGTACCTACTAGGTAGGTTTCCAGCCCTGTCCCCACTCTCCTTAAGTAATTTCGAGTGTCTATTGGTCCCATCTTTGTCTGTATGTACTCAGTGTTTAGTTCCTACTGATAAGTGAGAGCATGCTGTATTTGATTTTCTATTTCTGTGTTAATTTGCTTAGGATAATGGCTTCTAGCTGCATCCGTATTGCTACAGTGGACATAATTTGATTCTTTTTTCATGGCTGTATAGTATTCCGTGGCCTACATGTGCCACATTTTCTTTATCCAGTCCACTGTTGATGGGCACCTGGGTTGATGCCATGTCTTTGTTATTGTGGATAGCGCTGTGATGAACACGTGACTTTCTGTGTCTTTTTGGTAGAATTTTTAAATTTTCCTTTATTTTTTATTTTCCTTTTATATTCCATACACGGAGTAATGGAATTTTTGGGTCAAATGCTAGTTTTATTTTAAGTTATTTGAGAAATGTTCAAACTGCTTTCCACAGTAGCTAGATTAACTTACATTCCTGCCAACAATGTATAAGCACTCTCTTTTCTCCACAGCCTTACCAGTATCTGTTATATTTTCAACTTTTTAATAATATCTAGTCTGACTAGTGTAGATGGTACAGTGTAAACTTAATCTTTATATGCACCGAGAAGCCAAAAAATTCATATGACTTGCTTTATTGTTATGTTAGCTTATTTCAGTGGTCAGGAACTGTACCTGTAGTATTTAAAAGATGTGCCTGTGCTATAAAAAGAGTCTCCTCTCCTCCTCTGACATTGGTGAGATGGTTTTAGAGGGTGTTTTCGCTATAAGACTTCTGCATTGGTGTGCTGAATAGTGAAAAATCAGAGGCTGACTTATTCAGAAACAGCGATTAATTTTGCATTGTACTGACAATATGAGTAAGGGAAGGTCAGAAAGTCAAATGTTATGTATGTGGTTGCTGACAGATTAATGTGAAATAAATGAATGAAGGCTTTCAGTGGCAATGAAGGAAGATTCTAATGGCCTTCCTGTTTAAAATGTGGTCAGATAGTCTGTCCCTAACATAGTAGTTCTGATTTTTTTCCTCAAATCAGTATGATGACAAAGGAAAAACAACAACAACAAAAATGGATGACAAAAATAAAAGCAAAATGTACCAGTTCATTTTTGCAAAATTAGCTAAGATTAATGTGGAGCTTACCAGAGAATGTGATGAACACACTCCAGAAACCAGGAAAAACTGCCAGCCTGAAAAGGTGAACCACTAATTCCACCACTGATAGGGTATTTTGATGGAAAAGGGGATGAGTGACATTTTTAAAAGAAGATGACAAGAACACAGTAAATACGGTAGCAGAAAGGTTTTGAGGTTTTGCATTTGTACCATTGAAATGTAATTGTTTGCTTCACGAATGTGCACTTGAGGCAACCAGCATACTCACTCTTATTCTTCTACCTCGCTGGCACCTCCTCTTGTATATTCATTTAGAAACTGAAACCCCCAGAGAACAATTCACGGTGTAAATGTGAAACAGGATTAGTAGTAGCGTATTGTGTCCTGATATGTATGGTTCCAGGAAGCAGACCGTGGTTGATTAAGATGTAGAACAAAAAGAGCATTGAGAGCAGAAAATTGGTCACTTTTGTTTTCTTGCTGTGTATTCAATAGGTTTAGAGTGTGAAAGAAATAGCAGAGACACAATTAACTCCAAATAATTAGGCAGTATAACGTAAGTTAAATGCATATATGATTTTAGAAATTTTAATAGGAAGGATAATCACACTTATATCTTCCAGGTTAAAATTATTAAAAGGATTCTTCCAATACACAAGATGACATTGAATGGGGACAAGAGAAAGATACAAACCATTTCTATTCAAAAATATCATTTGTGGCTAGAAATCTTCTGATTATAGGATGGATGAAGTAGGAATCTGAAATCCATCAAGTCTGGTATCATAGACTGAATATTTGTGTCCCTGTAAAAGTTTGTAGGTTGTTGAATCACTGATCATTAGAGAAATGCAAATCAAAACCACAATGAGTTACCATCTCATGCTAGTCATAATGGCCATTTCTAAGAAGGCAAAAACCAACAGATGCTGGTGAGGTTGTGGAGAAGAAAGAACACTTTTACACTGTTGGTGGGAGTGTAAATAAGTTTGACCATTGTGGAAGACAGTGTGCTGATTCGTCAAAGGCCTAGAGGCTGAAATGCCATTTGACCCAGCAATTCCATTACTGGATATATACCCAAAGGAATATAAATCATTCTATTATAAAGATACATGCATGCATATGTTCACTGCAGCACTGTTCACAGTAGTGAAGACATTGAATCAACCTAAATACCCTTCAGTGATAGACTGGATAAAGAAAATGTGGCATACATACACCATGGAATACTATGCAGCCATAAAAAGGAACAAGATTATATCCTTTGCAGGAACATGGACAGAGTTGGAAGTCAGTATTGTCAGCAAACTAATGCAGGAACAGAAAACAAAACACTGCATGTTCTCATTTCCAAGTGGGAGCTGAATGCTAGCAACACATGAACACATAGAAGGGAACAACACACACTGGGACATATGTGTAGGGGCTAGGTAAGGGGAAGGAGAGCATCAGGAAGAATAGCTAATGAATGCTGGGCTTAATACCTAGGTAATGGGATGATCTGTGCAGCAAACCACAATGGCATATGTTTACCTATGAAACAAACCTGCACATCCTGCATATATACCTTGGAACGTACAATAAAAGTTTTTTTAAAAAATCCTATTTTGAATTTATAAGCTGTAAGGCGATGGTGTTAAAATTTGGGGCATCTGGGTGGTGAATAGATTATGAGGGTGGAGCCCCTACGAATGAGGTTGTTTCTCTTATGTAAAATACCCCAGAGAACACTCTTGTCCCTTCTGCCCTGTGAGAACACAGTGGGAAGATGATCGTCTATGAACCAGAGTGGACCCTTACCAGAAACTGAATCTATCAGCGTCTAATGTTGGACTTCTCACCCTCCAGAATTATGAGAAAGAAACGTTTGTTGTTCAAGCCACCTAGTCTATTATATTTTTATATAATATTTTTGTAATAGCAGCCTGAATTCCTTGAGACAACTGATAAAAAGCATTGGAAATAAAAAAGAAACATTGTTACCAAGATTCAAAACAATGATAGTATTTTCAAATACGATCTCTGCTAGAGAAGGCAGAATAAAGCTTGAGAAAACCCCTGATAGTCTCAGTAGAATGTATAATCACACCACTGAGAAACATGTGAGAGGAATTCCAAAGAACAAGGCAAAGAGGTATGATGATAGAAAGGGAGATGAGAGTGGTTTTGAAAGGAAAGATTGGAAAGATTGTAAGAACACAATAAAAATAATAGCAGAAATAAAATCTTTGTCAAACAGAGCAAGGAGTCAAATGAATACTCAGGAAGACTGAATTTTCCGTTTGTCCGGGGGACAAACAGAAGAAGCCCTCCAAGAATTTAGACGATAAGACAGATGGTTGGAATAAAGGTTATCAACACTGAGTAAAAATAACATATGATACCTTTAGAATATTAATATTATTTAATAAGAGAAGATACAAATAATTGGTTCAATAATCAATAATATAACCAAAGAAAATGTTTTGAGAAAAAAGTAATAATTGTCTCCCTATCTAAAGGTCTCCTTACACCCCAAGCAAAATTAATTAAAAAGTAACCAGACAGAAATCCATTAGGACAAAAATCTGAAAGGGAGAAATCAAGAAGAAAAATTTTGTATGTATCCTAATGGAAAAATAAATTGAGAATCTTAAAGAAATTAAAACATGGCTGATTTTAGATATCTAAAACATTTATTATAAGGGTGATTAGAGGGCTATTAGAACTTCTTTAAAGAATCTACAGGATTTTGAGAAGAAAAGTTTTTATCAAATACTTTAAAAACCAAGGTTTTTTTTTTTTTTTGTGAGGGCGTTCAAAACATGGAATGTCGTTTTTTGCTATAAGAATAAGATGATAAAATATGCTACTTTAGTTACCTGGGAAATAAATCAAAAGTGAAAACATAAAATGAACAAATAATAATATCAAAGAATAAATCATTTAAGCCAGTGAAGTGTGAAGATAATTCTAGATAATTTTATACATGCCTTCTAAGTATTATAAAGTTAAAAAACAGTTATTGAAATAGTATGTATTCATACTGTATATAAAAATAGCATTTAAAAATTTAGATAACACATCTAAACTATAAAATTGCAGTATAGGACTTAAAAGGATGTTAAATTCTCCTGTGTAGTTGTGTGTTACATAATAAGTTTCTTTTTCTTTTAATATTCAGAGAGAAAGTTACTTCAAAACAATTTGAAAAGGACATAAAAAGCTATAAAAGCCATTAATATGAAAAATCTCCTCAAAAGTTTAAAATTAAGCTCATAGTCTACATGGAAAGTTACTCAAAAAAGACACAAAAAAGACAAACAAAGCATTAATTCAAGAAGTGTAAGTCTGATGAATTAAAATAATTACTTTTACAGTTATTAAAAGTAAATTAGTTACAGTAACTTAAAATATGAGACAGTTACTATATCATTTACAATAGCATTGAAAGAAGAGATTTTCCTAAGATTTGCAAATTTATACAGTAAAAACTACAAAACATTCCTGAGAAAAATTTAAAAAGACCAAAATATGTAGGAAAGTTGTAACTTGTTCATCTGTCAGAATTCTCAAAATGTTTAAGCTGTCAATTCTCCTTAAATTGATGGATGGTTTATGTACAACCTTATTAAAAACTCAGAGGATTTTTTTGGCATAAATTGATATTGACAAGTTTGTTCTGAAATTTGTGTAAAATGCACGGTATGTAGAGCAGCCAAAACGCCTCCGAAAAAATGCAGTTGGACAGTTAGCATGACGTGATTTCAAAGCTTACACTGTCACAGTCATCGAGGGAGTGCGGTGTTGGTGTCGAGAAGAAAATGGATCATTGTGATAATGAAGAGTCTGGTAGTAGACTCACACATATATAGAAAACTAATTTTTAGTAATCTAGCTTTTAGCAGAAAACGTGAGACTATTTTTGTAACGTAGAGATAGGCAAATATTTCTCAGACAAGACGAGAGGAAACACAAATTGATACATTAGAATTTGTCCAAATTAAAATGTTCTTGTCACATCTTTCATTAAACATGGACCTGCAAGCCTGACATATTTGTGGCATGTATATTTCATAAAATAATCCAAAATATGAATAACTCCTACAAAACAATAAAAAGCAAACAACCCACTATAAAATAGTCACAGAACTTGAGTATACACTTCTCAAAAGAGGCCAACAAATAGAAGATATCCTCAACATCATTAATCACAAGGAAAAAGCATATTAAATCTATCATGAGAGACTATTGAACACCCATTAGATTGGCTAAAAGAGAAACAGAGAGGCAATACCAAATTTTTGCAAGGATATGGAACACATGGAGCTCTAACACAATGCTGATAGGAGTGGTCCAATCATGCTGAAAAAGTTTGGCACGTCTAACTTCTTATAAAGTTAGACACGTACTTACCCTTTACCCAGTAATTGTACTCCTAGGTATTTACCCAAGAAAATGAAAAACATATGACCCTACAGCATCTTTTACAAGATTTGATAATAGTCTTATTCATAATAGCCAGAAGAACAAAAACAAACCAAATGTTCTTTATCAGGAACGTGGTTACATAATTTGTGGATTATTCGTATTGTATACCCATAAGAAGGAGCAAATTATGATAAGCTCAACAACATGAAATGATTGCAAAAACCTTATGCTGAGTGAAAAAAGCCAGACACAAAAGATAACATACTGTATTATCCCATTAGTTAAAATTCCAAGGACAGGCAAAACTAATCTATAGAGATGGAACTTGGAAAGTGGTTGCCTCTGGAGAATGGGGGTTGACTTAAAAGGAACCCTAGATTACTTTGTCCAGTGATGGAAATGTCTATTTTGTTTTGGATGGTGTTTGTACACAGGCATATGATTGTCATAAACACCAATTGAGCATTTAAGATCTGTGGTAAATATTAACATTTTTTAAAGGATACTAAACTACATTGTTGACAAAACTTTCTCTGCATATATCTACATGTATATATGAACAACTATGTCTATATAGATGTGTATGTGTGTATGTGTGTGTGTGTGTGTGTATGGGTGTACGTATGTAAATTTGAAGGTAGTCTTCTGAAGTAGTGAAATGGTTACTTTCTCTCAAATAGATTTTGTCCATAAAAATATGCAGGCACCGTAGAAAGATCCCAGATACTTTTGCTGTTAACATTACAATCCAAGCACCCCTAAATGGAAAGTGATACTTCTCGGTATAAGATAAATGTGTTTTTCTCCAATATTACTTAATAAAATTTTATTACCATAAGCAAATTGGGAAAACTGAAATAGGGGGAATTACAGTATCTGAATTTGAGTTTATTTTACTTTAGCGGATGGGTTGGTTATTTTCACTTACGACCTTGCTCATGCAAATGGCCTGGGAGTTACTTTCCTATTTTACCTATCTCCCCCTCCCTCCCTTCTGTTTTTGTCAAATATGATTAAAACTCTAATAAGTCAAGCAAAAAAGAGACAAGTGTATTTTTTCTCTGTTAAAAACATCCCCAAGAAATTATTCTTCTCTAGGAGGCATTTTGTTTGTTTGCAGACTGAACTTTGTATTTTCTACAGAGAAAGTTAAGGGGCAGGGCTGGACCAATTACTCATCCCAAACTGCTTGAATGAGGATTGATGCAGAAGCAAAAATTGGAATTATCTCTTTTTTTTTTTTTGAGACGGAGTTTTGCTCTTGTTACCCAGGCTGGAGTGCAATGGTGCGATCTTGGCTCACCACAACCTCCGCCTCCTGGGTTCAGGCAATTCTCCTGCCTCAGCCTCCTGAGTAACTGGGATTACAGGCATGCGCCACCGTGCCCAGCTAATTTTTTGTATTTTTAGTAGAGACGGGGTTTCACCATTTCAACCAGGATGGTCTCCATCTCTTGACCTCATGATCCACCCGCCTTGGCCTCCCAAAGTGCTGGGATTACAGGCTTGAGCCACTGCACCCGGCCGGAATTCTTTATGTGGTAAGAAACATCAGGCTTTTATTTATTTATTTATTTATTTTTTATGGTTGCACAAAGCACATTTTATTTCTGTTCATTAACTTGTTGGCTTATTCCTTATTTTTATGATCATTTTAACTCTGAAACACACATGGTTGAAATTAATAAGATATTTCACAAAGATTTCAATCACTCGCTATTGGGAACAGAAGAACATTGTAATAGAATTCCCTTGTATTTATCTTTTGTTAACGATAAAATGACTAAACCTTTCGTGGCTCTCAATATATGAGCTTTCCATGGGCAGTGAAGAAAGTCACCTCAGTCCCACATGTAAATGTTTAATAATGACTAGCATTTATTGAAAGTTTGCTATATGCAAGGCACTATGATAAGATACGCAATAACTTATGCCATCATAACAATTACCCTGTTTTACAGATGAGGGACTTGAAGTTTACAAAGATGTATTTACCTAGTAAATAGCAGAACCAAGTCTTAAATTCAGATCTGACATAAAGAAGATCTTTTCATCTGGAAGTTTGTTTGTACATTATTCTAAAATTTTCCTATAACAGAAGAGGAAAAGCATGCCTCAACAGTACTATAGATTTTGTGCATAACTGGGTTGGGGTCATTGTCTTGCTTGATCATGCCCACTCCTAAGATTCCTGAGATAAAAATGCAACTAAAATTACTCTTAGGGAGCCCCAAAAATATTCTGAATTAAGACTGGAGAAAGCTCTTGAGTGCCTAATAAATTACCAAATCTGGCTTCTGAGAACATATTTATTTCCTGAAAATAAATAGGAAGGTCATGATTAGGGCAAAAGCTCCAAGTCATAAGTCAGTTCCAATAGAGCACTGAGGTAGGTCACAGGATACGGTTTAAGTGAGTTCTTCTCTGCCATTGAAAATCTTATTTCAAACATGCTCCAAAAGTCTGAGGATTAAAATCGCTTTGAGAACTTGGGGAGGGTAATATCAGGCTTTTAAATGTGTCATCCCCGACAGCCAACATTTATAGAGCACCGATATGTGCCTCTCATTAAAGTTTTTATTTATGATGTTGAATATTTCATGTAATCCTAATAACAACTCTATTGGGTTCTCTATGCTTTTTTTCAAATACCATAATGAATGTGAGCTATGTGAAGAAAGTATATAACAAATTGTAATTCCTGGGTGAGTAATCACCACTTATTCAAGTGTTTTTCTTGACAAAGCCCTAATAACAATTGCCATAAACTAACAGAGAAAGCCAAATCAAAAAACCACCACCATGACATCAACAACAAAATGTTTGTTCTTTAAAAATACATTTCCAACGAAAAGTTCTAGAGTGTATTTTTCCAGTTAAGGCCTCAAATGGACTTCATTTCATATCTAACCATTAGTGGTGCACAGACTGTTATGTTATCTTCCTCGTGTGTGATACAGTTACCACTCTGCTGTGATTTTCACTTGCTTCTTCTGTACACAATCAAATCACTCTGCAGATCCATAAAAATAGCTATTTCTTGCTCTGCTTGCAATAGAAAATGATGTGTTTGTAGTTTCAGCAGGGCTCATATTGTGTGAGTAATGTCTGTATTTTATCATTCTGGGTGCTTATTAGTAGAGGCAGAGCATTCAAATTTACTTTAAAAAATTTACATGGAATAGCTACTCTTATTAAAGGAGAGTGAAGAAAAAAGGAGAAAGTGGGAGACCTTGGTTTATCTCTTTACACAGTGACCTTTCTTGAAGCATCCCTAGAATTAAATTAGATGGCGTAGCTCACAGAGTCCATTCTTACATCTTCATTTGGCTAGCTGCGATGGTGAAATACAGTTCTCAATTACGAGCAGGCGAAAAGCCACAGACAATCCCCTACCTACCTCATTTGAGACACTTCTTTTAAATTATCAGAATACTGTTGACTCTTTTACCTGAACACTTAACAGCTTCTACGGTTCCTTCCTTCACGTGCAGACGGACTGAACAGTTAATGGGAAGAAAAATGGGTAAAAGTGAGGAAAAAAGGGAAGGGACAGGACACAGATACATCCTGCACAATATGCTATATGGATTACGAGTCCCTAAATGTTTTAATTGAGAGTGGACTAACAAAAAAATAAAGCTGATGTTTACCTTTCATTGAGGGAGTATGTCAGGAAGGAGGATGGAGCTGAGTTACAACTAAATCCTAGAGGTTACAGGTGGACTCTGAATTTTGTCACTTTGACTTTTTGAAGAAAGGGGCAAAGGAACAAACAGGGAAATCATAGGGAAAACAACAAAAATAAATCTGGAAACCTAATTTTCATTGTAAAAGAGGACGTTGTTTTAGGTGTGTGTGTGTGTGTGTGTGTGTGTGTATGTGTGTGTGTGTGATTTATTTTGCTTCTTTAATGAAATCTGATCAAGAGATATGTACATGAAATTCTCCTGTTCATGAAATCTGTAGAATGTACACTGAAAACTCATTTTTCCAGATCCTGAGAAATATTTAGGTTGGTTAGTAATGGCAGTTTTGGCCATTAAATATAATGGCAAAACCATGATCAGTTTGGCACCAACCTAACACATTTCTTTTATCTCATATTTCTTTCGTGTATTTGTAACTGCTGTATTTCTGATTCTACACTATGACAACTAATAAGAGAAATGAAACATTCACATACATTATGTTTTTATTTTCATATAATTTGCCAAACAACTTTTCTAATAGACAGCTTCACTGACCAGAGTACATGTTTAATGAACAATTTGTTAGTCACTGGCTTTATGTTTTTTTGGTTTTTTTTTTTTTTGAGACGGAGTTTCGCTCTTGTTACCCAGGCTGGAGTGCAATGGCGCGATCTCGGCTCACCACAACCACAGCCTCCTGAGTTCAGGCAATTCTCCTGCCTCAGCCTCCCGAGAAGCTGGGATTACAGGCACGCACCACCACGCCCAGCTAATTTTTTGTATCTTTAGTAGAGATGGGGTTTCACCATTTTGACCAGGATGGTCTCGATCTCTTGACCTCGTGATCCACCCGCCTCAGCCTCCCAAAGTGCTGGGATTACAGGCGTGAGCCACCGCGCCCGGCCACTGGCTTTATGTTATATAGACATAGTCTTGTATCTCTTTCCTCCTCTGAGTCTTAACTCCCAGGGCATCCTATCTCTGGAAAAAAGTAAAGGAAAAGGAAACTTGGTTGAAGCCTTGTAATGAAACCTTTCAGAAAAGCCATAGTGTTTGTGCATATAGCCATCGGATCATTCTTGATTCAAAAATCACTGATAGGGAGACATGCCTTAAAGAGTTTGGGGAAAGTAGAGGAGAGCTCCCTCGGCACAAAATGAAATCAAAAGAGATGAAGCAAACACCAAGGAATGAATGAAAGAGATTCATTCAATAGGAGAAACCCATGAGAGAAGCAGTCCATGTTTACATTACACTTAAACTTACCTTGAAACTAAGAGATAAAAATCATAACATTTTTGGTTTTTGACCACTCACACCATTTTATTGTCTTCGCATCTCTCGACTGGAACAACTTTACATGTAGATATAGTGCCAAACTGGTGCGGAGAAAGGGCATTTTGAATGAAAAATCATTTTCTCTAGTTATTTGGGAGTTCGTATATCACAGTTACCAGCCACACAGCCAGGATGTCAGCTTAGGTATCTTTATTTAAAAAAATTTTTTTTCAATAGATTTAGGGGTACAACTGGGTTTTGGTTACATGATGAAGTCGGGGCTTTTAGTGTAGTCCTCACCTGAAGAGTGTATATTGTACCCAGTAGGTAATTTTTCATTCTTCGTTCCACTCCCACTCTCTCCCCTGAGTCTCCATTGTCCATTATGGCATTCTGTATGCCCCTATGAAACCATAGCTTAGCTTCCACCTGTAAGTGAGAACATGCACTATTTGGTTACACGTTAGGATAGTGGCCGCGAGTTCCTTCCAAGATGCTGCAAAAGACATTATTTTCTTTTATTCATGGCTGAGTAGTATTCTATGGTGTGAATTTCTCATATCAGTTGATGGGCACTTAGGTTGATTTTATATCTTTGCAATTGTGAATTGTGCTGCAATAAAAACAGAGTGCAGGTGTATTTTTGGCATAGTCACTTATTTTGTTTTGGATGGCTACACAGTAGTGGCATTACTGGATCAAATGGTAGATCTACTTTTAGTTCCTATTGGGGGAAATAGGGGAGGGACAGCGGGGGGGGGGAGCAGGGGAGGGATGGCATGGGGAGAAATGCCAAATATGGGTGAGGGGGCAGAAGGCAGCAAAACACACTGCCACTTGTGTACCTATGCAACTATCTTGCATGTTCTGCACATGTACCCCAAAACCTAAAATGCAATAAAAATAAAAAAAAAAGAAATATCCATACTGTTTTCCGTAAAGGTTGTACTAATTTACATTTGCACCAATAGTGTATAAGCATTCTCTTTTCACCACATCTGCACCAATATCTATCAGTTTTTTATTTTTATTTCTTTTTAGAAGGGGTTTTGCTCTTGTTGACCAGGCTGGAGTGAAATGGTGTGATCTCGGCTCACTGCAACCTCCACTTCCTGGGTTCAAGCAGTTCTCCTGCCTCAGTCTCCTGAGTAGCTGGGATTACAGGCATGTGCCACTACGCCTGGTTACTTTATATATTTTTAGTAGAGATGAGATTTTGCCATATTGCCTAGGCTGGTCTCAAACTCCTGCCCTCAAGTGACCTGTCTGCCTTGGTTTCCCAAAGTGCTGGGATCACAGGCGTGAACCATTGTGCCCAGCCAGTTTTTGACATTTTAGTAATGGCCATTCTGATTATTTTGACTGGTGTGAGATGGTGTCTCATTGTAGCTTTAGTTTGAATTTCCCTGATGCTCAGTGATGTTGAGTATTTTTTCATATGTTTGTTGGCCATTTGTGTATCTTTTTTTTGATAATTGTTTTTTCTTCTCATTTCCCTCTTTTTTTAATGGGATCATTACTTTTTGGTTAATTTGTTTTAGTTCCTTGCAGATTCTGGATATTAGTCCTTTATTGGATGTATAGTTTGCAAATATTTTTCTCCCATTCTGTAGACTGTTTACTCTGTTGATTATTTCTTTTGTGATGCAGAAACTTTTTAGTTTAATTGTCTCGTTAATTTATTTTTGTTTCATTGCATTTGCTTTTGAGGTTTTAGTCATAAAGTATTTGCCTAAACCAATGTCCAGAAGAGTTTTCTTAGTTATTCTTCTAAATATTGATGGTTTCAGGTCTTATATTTAAGTCTTTAATCCACCTTGAGTTGATTTTTGTATATGAAATACGGACCCAGTGTCATTCTTCTACATGTGCCTATCTAATTTTCCCAGCACCATTTATTGAATAGAGAGTTCTTTCTACAGTGTATCTTTTTGTCTGCTTTGTTGAAGATCAGTTGCTTGTATGTATTTGGCTTTATTTCTGGATTTTAAAGTTCTGTTCCATTAGTCTATGTATCTGCTTTTATATCAGTACCATGCTGTTTTGATTGCTGTAGTCTTGAAGTATAGTTCAGAGTCAGGTAATGTGATGCCTCTGGTTTTGTGCTTTTTGCTTAGGATTCCTTTGGCTTTTTGGGCTCTATTTGGGTTCTATTTGAATTTTAGGATTTGATTTTCTGATTCTGTAAAAACTGACATTGGTATTTCAATAGGAATTACATTGAATATATAGATTTCTTTGGGCAGTATGGTCATTTTCATAATATTGATTCTTTCAATCCATGGCAACTCAAGTATCTGAACTTAGCCTCTTCCTCTTAGCATTATACTGTGATGCTTTCTGACAGTTACTCCACATTTCTCAATCAACAGCCTGGAATTAAGTTATTTTTTAAATTTGTTTGTTTGCTTGTGGGTAGAAGAGGAAAAGGACAAAAAAACAATAGGTTAAGAGTAAGGAATACTGGCATAAATCTAAGGAATGTCAGATAAAAGAGAGTGGGTACATTTCCCACATAACATCTGTCCTACCTCTGCAGTTCTGGGCCCCTGACTGCCCTTACTCCCTCAGTTAGACCACTGAAAACTTCACTGTGCTCTAGCAAAATCTTCATACTTCTGGTTTCCTGTGCTTGCAGCTGCTATTTCCTCACTATGAGGTTTCCATCAAAAAAAATTTTTTTTTAAGTTACAGTGGCAGGATAAAGAGAAATAAGAACAATTTCTCAATACTTCTCTGATATTCTATGGGCAGATGACTGGCACGTATTTATATTTTAAAATCAAGTACTTGTCACAGCCTGTACCTAGCGCTTTATCAGCTCCTGAGAGTGACCAACTTGGGCAATATTTAAATCAAGTAGAAGTTGGAAGCTGGAAAAAGCATTTTTCAACACTGAATTGGGCAATAGTCTGAAACCTTTAGGAAAATGGGCACTATTTGAATTAAAAGTTCCCTGTCAAATTAAAAAAAAAAGAAAGACCTAGGGTCAAGATGAGACCTTGAATTGGACTTCTAAACTTCATTCTCACCCCTGCATATTAAGAGCATGTATTCAAGTATTTGGTGTGCCTGTGTACTCCTGAGGATGAAAGTAACCTCCTGATCTGTACTAAATGGGTGGGAGAAATAATCATGAGGTGGAGTCTACAGCCGGTGTCCTGAGTGAGAATGAACAGTT
Source organism: Leontopithecus rosalia (assembly GCA_028533165.1). Classification (NCBI taxonomy): domain Eukaryota; kingdom Metazoa; phylum Chordata; class Mammalia; order Primates; family Cebidae; genus Leontopithecus; species Leontopithecus rosalia. Next base: position 8,400,045 of record CM052651.1, read on the forward strand.
TGTTGTTGTTTCTTGATGATTCTATCCTTGTGCACGTTCTTGGGAGTGGCCTTTTTTCTCTGTCGAAGTGAAAAAAAAAAACCCAACAAAAAAGATACTGTAATGGAATGACAAACAAATAGAAGGGCAGGTGGGGTTTGCTAGGCTCTGAAATTCTGAGGAGAGAAAATAATGCAACTGTCTTAGTAAATGCTTGTCAACATTAAGCATTTAGAGCACAGTTTCACCAAGATTAGTTTGGATCTGTTGTAAGCCTATCTCAGTTGTGAAGTCATTTGTACTTCTTGCCTCTGGGAACAGCTGCTATTTAGTTTCTTGATTGGAGATTCACATCCCCTTTGCTCTTTCCCCCAGGCTTTGAAACCATCTCACCTGGGCATTGAAATCACAGCCAGATTCATGTTTTATTTCAAGCCAATTTACTGTCCAAACAAGGTCTTTAGAATGTGGCACTGACCATAACAGTACCATTCATCGTTTGTCTAGCAATGTAAACTGGCAGGTTTCTGGGGCCCCTGCCAATCTTGAAGTAGAGGCTCCTGTCACCACAGATAAGGAGAGGTCACTGTACCTCTGGAGCGTATCGTGACCCACTCAGCGAAGCTCTCCAGATGTTCCTAGTTCACTGGCACATCTGTCCTGTCTCCATGGTATTTTTCCGGGAGCCCAAAACAGAAATTTGAATAAATCAGAAACTCAATGTTTGAAGAAATGTCTCCCGTGACCTGTTGTCCTCATCGTAATGCTGAAAATGTCAGCGGAGAGTCCTAAACTGTAGCAAGAAAGCCACGAAATGCCTCCAGACAAGACAGGCTGGTTCAATGTGTAAAGTAGTCCTGAGGTAGGAAGCTTAATGTTCCCAGCCCGGGGGATGATTCTCAAATCTTTGCTGTTCAATGAACGTGTTATCTAGATTTCCAAGTTGAAGACTTCAAGGCATCAAAAGGCAACTGTTACAAAGATAACGCAAAACTAACAGTGATCTTCATTTCATCTCTCATTCCCAAAACTTAAAAATTCCAAACTTGTTACATTGGGATAAATCATGCAGAAACACTCCAGCTGTTCATGACTTTGTGAAAGCTGAATTCAGCATTCTCCCTTTTTTTTTCCTTTGTTTTTCAGAGAGTCATTCGAAAAGGAACTGTCTGGTACTGGAGACCTTATCAATCTATTCCCCCCACATTCTTACCTATTCTTCTTTCACCCCTAATTGTTGCTTTTTAAAAAACAACTTTTTGTTTCCAACTGTAATATTCGGTTCAATCAAGTTTGGGATTCTTTTAGTAATCCCAAAGAAAATTCATGATGCTTTTCCTGAAAATATTTGGCAACATTTTTTTCTCTCAGCAACGGGGATAAAGAATATGTGTTGGTGGAGATAAAGCAGGGCTGTGGAGAGTACATGCCTTCAAAATCATACAGGCCTGGTTCAGACCTAGCGGAATTCAAATCCATGGCCTCAAACGTGTCACTTATTTATTTTTATAAACTTCTTTTTATTCAACTATTAAAAGAGGGAAGAGAGACATAATACCCTAAAAGGGTTGTGAAAGTGAGATAAACTAATATAGATACCATGTAATGTAGAATATATATAATGTATTTGGCCCATAGGGGACATTTTAGCATCTCTTCCCTGCCTGTGGGGGGGATTGCAGGTTCTGGATTTCTTGGGCATATCCCTGGACCACAGGTTTCAAGCTATTTTTGGTTTCCAGAGACTGTATTGCTCTTAATGAATGCATACCTTGCTGCTTAACACACTGTGTACTGGAGATGAAAATGGAGCTGCCCTGGATTTGGCAGGCTCTGACACGTCAGCCCCTCTGAGACCATTTCTAGCCATCTCTAAGCAAACTCCAGGAAACTTGGCGGCTGCAGTAAGTTGTGCTGGATGCCACCAACTTGCAGGAAAGCAGAATCCTGTGGCCTTAGAGGTGGAAGCCACTTTAGATGTCATCTAGACCAGTGGCTTTCAAATTTATTTGTGACACACATTAAGAAATTCTATGTATTGTGTCCCAGTACACACAGACATATGTGTGCCTGTATGTATGTAACTGAAGGAAACTTTAATGAAACTATTCTTACTTTTACCATAGGCAATATACTTGGCTATTTTTCTGTTTTATTTCATTTTAAAATAACATTTGTCAGTGCCACTGAATTGATTTCATGGCGGGTGATTCTAAAAGCAGTGATCTGCACTCATCAGCCCGTATTGAAAATAAAGACACTGAAATACAGAACTTTTCCTTTTCTGTCTGTGTTTCTGCCTGGTTACCCTAAACAAAATCTCTGTGGTTTACTTGTACTACTTACAAATGCTTATAGTTCCCAGAGACTTTTGAGGTCAAATTAACATGTTCTTTATCGTGGGCTGATTCCTAACAAAATTCAAGATGCCTAACAGAACAAAACACACTTTATGGGGCTCACACAGTCAATCCAGCTCTTAAACCCAGATTTAATGCTTCCTTTCCGATGTGTCAGATTTAATACTTCCTTTCTGATGTGTCAGAAAGGAGGTATTAAAGGACTATGGGTGTTCCTTGACCTTGTAAATACGCCAGTGCTATAACATATTTGAATCATATTTTCTTGAGAAAAACATTTGGCAACATCATGAATACAAATCCATGCCCTCATTGTTCCTCTGGCCACCTGGTTTGATAGCTGAATAAGATGAATTGAGTAAAATGAATGCTACTGCCGCTGTTGCCACATCACCCTGCCAGCTACTGGTAATCCCTGGGCTTCTGCCTCTGCCGGGCGACTTGTCTGTTTCTACCCCAGCTTGGTGTTCTCACCTTTCCTTTAAAAGTTGCCTTGTGCCAATTAAAAAAAAAAGGTTTTACTCCCCAGAGAATTGGAGAACACAAATTTAAGTAGTTGCCATATGCAAGAAGTAGCATGGAAACATCAGTTTGTTGTACAAATCCACGTGACTTTTGAATTCCACTCGACATACAGCTTGAAGTTATTAGTCAGATAGTTTGCTTCTTTTAAAAAAACTGAATTGTGCTTTGTGGAGCATATATTTTATGTTGTGAAGCACGAGAAATAGCCAAGCTGATCTGGGTTCAAATCCCACCTTCATCCTTGACCAGTTCTGTGAACCAGGCAAGGGAGTTTTTATTTCACAAATCTTCACTTTCCTTATAACCAAAGACTAATGTTAAAGTAGTGTGAGTATGAAATGGAATGAGGAGTGTAAAATAATCAGCATCTATATGTGGCCAATAAATGCTGATCCTTCCCTTGTCCTTTTCCTTTCTTTTAGTGAAGTTGCTAGAGTGAGAAGTGTGAAATGCTGTCTGGTCACACTGTATTTGTTTTTAAATAAATCAGAATGTTAGGTGTTCTGCACATAAATAGTAAAGTCTTGTGATAATTTATACTGCACTAAACAGTACGTGTAAGTGTACACTGTTAGAAACTGTCATTTCCGGCGACTCTCCTTATATTAACATTAGACGGTAACAAAAACTGGCTATTGGGATGGAATTGACAGGCTCATCGTTGGTGAGAAAATGTGGATTTCAAAGACACACATATTTTTTCTGGGTAATAATTATTAGGTCAAATAATCCCTAAGAATAGATATGCTTAATTATTCAGATTTAATAATTATTACCCATCAAAATTCCAACTGTGTTTCTGGCAGTACATCTCTCCAAGATGACAGCATGTCAATTCCATCCTGTTCAAGGTGAGTCATCACCTTGTTTTATATCTCTATGGTCTCTTGCTTACAGAGCCATTCAACTGCCTGCCTAGTCAAGAAAGAACAATGCAGAGAGAAGGAAAATCATACCTATGTTGCCAGCTGGGTTAACCTATCCTCCGTGACTTTCCAAAAAGTAAATTTCCGAGGAAGTAAAATCTTTGGTTCTTATAATGTCAGTCACATTGATCTCTATTGTGCTTCTGAGAATAATAAATAATTCAGGGTCAAAGACAGATTGAAAGGAAGAAGGCTTATTTTGGCAGTGGTTATACACATTTTTTCTCTTGCCACTTCCAATGGCACAGAGGCCAGAGAACATGTTGTAGCCTGTGCTTACATGTATATCCCTACAGATGCTGCTCAGAAATTCCATCTTCTTCATTCTTTCCACCCTGTTTCCCAGAGAAAAGAAATTATATTTGAAAAGAGAAGCAAAGATTTTCAAAGTCATTCTAGGATTATCTTGTTTTCCTTTCGTTTTCTCTAGATTTCTTTTATGTTTTTTGCTATTGACTGTGTATTGATTTGTGAGGATCAAATAATGTGAGTGTGAGAACCATTAGTCAATATTGAAAATTCTTGAAAGATAAAAACAGATAATGAAGAAAAGCTAATTCCCTTTGACACCCATATATAGTAATGTTCTTTGGTGGCTATAAAGTAGATCCCAGACTATACACACTACAAACACAGACATCTCTGGAAGATCAGTGGTGGTCTAAGCCTCTGGAGCCTCAAGGAACAGAATAATCTAGGAAGCTTTTTCCAAGAACATGGCCAATGTGCAGTGAGTGAAATGAAGGAGTATTTGAAGTACACAGTGTTTGTGGGTAGTTACCCCATCCTTGGCTCCCACCCTTTGCCCTGCAGATCTATTCTGGAGCTTTAAGCAGAGAAGGCTCTGGAAAATAAAAAGAAAGCCAGAGAAAGTAAAAAGAAAAAATGAAGAATTCCTCAAGTCTCTGTTAAGACACTGAAAGCTCCAGCAGCTGCCAGGAGAGTGGAAGTGAGAGACATTTCTCATCTTGAGGGAGAGGACTGCTGAGTGTACTAGAGAAGAGGGAAACTGGGCTGTGTTGATATCACAGAAGGGAGACCACAGCAGCCCAGGCTGTAATTCAGCCATCAGTGCGGCCACAGAGTTCCATCTTTGTGTCAGGAGCAACAAGGAAGAGTGTGGAAGAAAGAACTTTTTCCCTCGTGCTGGTGCTCTTGGGAGCCAGGATCAGGACCCATGTATGGTCAGGCCAGACCAAAGATTGATGGTAAGACCTAGAGAGGAGGAATCAGTGACAGTTATGAATTGTAGAGGGAAGGACATAACCCATATTGCTGGTAGAAATGTGACTTTCTTCCTGGTTACAGACTACTCTTTTAGATACATCTATTTGAAACAACACGCATACCTATTGACCTAGCTATGTCCTCCGGGTCTTCATCACATTATGGGAATGAAAGCACCAGTATATAAGAATAGTATAATATCAGGTGATAATGATAAAGGCACTGGCATATAAGAATATTAGAATATTAGGTGATAATAAAAGTACTGGTATATATGAATATTAGAATATTAGGTGATAATAAAAGCTCTGGTATATAAGAATATTAGAATATTAGGTGATGATAATAAAAGCTTCAGTATGTTAGAATATTAGGGGATAATAATAAAAGCTCCAGTATATAAGAATATTAGAATATCAGGTGATAATAAAAGCACTGGTATATAAGAATATTAGAATATTAGGTGATAATAATAAAAGCTCTAGTGAATAAGAATATTAGAAGTTTAGAAAAGGTTTAGAGGAAGTGTAGAATTAGGAATTTTTGAAAAGTAGTAGAGGAATATGACAGCATTGTAATGAGAAGAAATTGTTAAAAATTGGAATACTTGTGATTAGAAGAATGGTTGAATAAACTGTGATATATTTATATAATGAAATGTTGTGGAGCTTTTAAATAGAATGAGCTATATCTAGATTCATTGACTTGGAATTATCTCCACCATGTACTGTTAGATGAGCAAAGGAAGACAGAGAAAAAGATACAGTATGATCTCTTAAACAAAACCCTTAGAAAAGAGCCAGTACATGCATATCAGTGTATATGGGAGTCTAAGAATATCAAAAAAGGTGAGAAGAAGATACGTATGATGCTATTTATGTTGGTCTCTTTGGTAGGCTTGGAAATGGTAAAAGGTGAAAATAATTATAAAATATGCAAAATAAAATATTAACGGAAAACATAATCTAACATTTTTATGATGCTACTCTATGTGTTTGTTAACAATTGACGTATAACAAGCACATCAGACTTTAATGGCTTAAAAAATCCACTCAGTATTTCTCACAAGTCTGTGGGTGGGTATGATGGTTCTGCTTGCCTAAATAGGGCTCAGCTAATCTCAGGTGGGCTCAAATCAAATGAATGAGGTTAGTCACCTTCAGAAATGATGTGTAAGTGACTTAATTTTACGTGTTTCTCACGTTTCCAATAAGAATTCCTGGGAATGTCATATTTCAATACTCGATGTCTACAACCCTTATGGGTTCTTGTACCCATCTCAGGTCAAGGTTCCTGCCTATGTCCATCAGGTTATAGTGTGGAAAAGGGGTATTGAGAATGTCCAAGTGGATAGCCTGAGTGCTACATGTTCTTCCCTTTGCCTCTGTTATACAACAGCAGCTTGATCTCCTCCTACCTCTCCCAAGATGGTTACTCTTCTTTCTTGCTAGTCCCTGTATACAAGAATGTCAACATTCCCAGGCAGCGTCTGAACCTGGTAGTTCAACAGGAAACTTGTCCCCTGACAAGAGTACACCCTCTTAGGGGACCAGAATATTTATCCCTTAGGAACTCAGAGTAGCAGGGATGAGAAGCACAAAGTGCCTTCAATAGGTCGTCGTGAGTGGAGCCACTCCATTCCTTGGTTTGAAAAGACTTGCATCCTTTTTTTTTTTAATAGGAAGAATACTATGTGGAGGTATCTTACTTAGTGTATACACTTATCCCAGAAGATACCACCTTATTCTTGCACAGTATTGGCTCTGAGCTGGTGTATCAACCATACCTCAAGCAAGCTGTTCTAATGCCCAGCAGGTTATTTGCTTTTAGATGTTGTGGTTTGTGATACAATCAGTGGATCCCATTGTCATGGCCCACACTCACACTTCTGTCACTATGGTAAGGGTCCTCTGATCTCATGTGCTGTGCTGCCTAGGATCTCATGTATGTGAATCAGACATTCCAAAAGCCTCTGATCGTGGCATTGGCTGAAGCTCTGCTGGTAGGAAGGGTGAAATTATGCTTCGTATAGCTGTCCAGCCTATATGTGACAATGAGAGGGTATGTGACAATGTAGTTAATGTATCACAAAGCGGCCGGTTGGTCTCTCCAACTTGTGTTGTACCAGCAACTCAGCACTGGCCTCTGCTGCTAGTAGAGGCAATTGTAGCTGGGTTGGCCTGAAAAAGTCTAATAGACTCAAGCACATAATCTGTCTCTACCTACATGGCCACTTGATCACATGCCCATTGTGTTGGTTCCAGGGGAGCCACTAACAGAGGCTGGCTAGTGTGAACTGAGTTATTTTGCCCACTTGGTTCCTCAGTACTTCTTCTGTGGTGGGTACTTTCTGGTGGAAAGTAACATGCAACAAAACATCTTCACAATTTATGCCCATTCCCATGTACCCATTCACATGCCCTACCCTGGACCTCCTGGTCTCTAATCTTGCAGACGTTTTTCTGCCAGGGTCCTGACCAGATGGCCAGGCTGTTGATTACTGCCCTGAAGTCTGTACGTATTTTTTGCCTTGGGCCACTTCTGTACAAAATGGATGGGCAGATACACCACTTGCAGCTCTATTAGCTGGAAAGAGCTTCGCTTTCCACTGCTTTGAAGGCCACATCTGGAAGTTGCTATTACGAAGCCACCATATATTTCCAGCTCACACAAATGTACCAGGCTAATCCATTCATAAAACAAACTGAGGCTTTTGCTTTTTCTTACAGGTCATCCTATGAGGACTCCTATCCAGACATAGGAGTGAGGAGGGAGAGGAGCATTAGTAGTGATTGAAGTGAGAGTCTGTGCTGTCTGTTCTTTCAGTTAACTTATGCCTTTGGTCTTGGGCAATGGACTGTTTCTGAGTAGTTTACCGTTATGACTTGGTGCGTTTGATGAAACCTGCCCCTTAATGGGAAGTTCCAGATACATGTTCACTTGGTGCTTAGCGGTAAAGGTTCTTTCTGTGCCTGGGTCTGGTAATATGCCAGGAGCTGTTTCTCAAAAGGCATTGAATTTTCTGCTGCAGATGGCATCTTGCTCCAAAAAACCAGGGGCCAGAGCTTGTGATTCCTCTCACTTTGGTTTTCCATAATCTCTACAATGCATCTTATTCCATCAACACAGTAGGTCTATGGAATAATATGGCCCCAGAGGCAGAGCTCCTTGAACTGCATCTTCAACCCGATCCAGAACTCTTTTCTGCTTTAAATAACTCTCAAATCTGGCAGACTTCCGTGTTACCTGGCATATAGGCTGGACAAGCATCCTGAGTATAGAATGTGTTCCCTCCCAAATTCAAACAACCTTTTGTTCAGGTATCATGCTTTTTTTTCTTAGTGGTAAGGAGTATAAGATACAGCAAATTAATTATTACTTTGGAAGGTATATTTCAGTGTACCCCCTAACTCCTGGACTTCTAAAAATATCACTGAAGAGACAAGTTCTTAAATTGTTGCAGGGTTTGTTTCTGCCTTTGTGGAGTGCATGACCCCTACTAATGCAAACAGTACATTAGCCAGTTGTGTCTTGCTTCCCTATCAGCTTGATTTGATGGATGTAAGGAGAATCGTCGTGATATTCTGCTAGATGTCCACACACTCGAAGTTTTGGACCATGTGAAAATAGTGCATAGGAAAATGAACATGGAGTTGGGTGTAAAACTGCAAAAAAATAGAATTACCTGTTGCATGTGAATACATGCTTCTCCTCCTCCTCTTTCCTAAAAGGAATACATTCACCAAATCAGTGGCAAAAGCTCATGTTTTATTGGGATAAATGTCCTTTTGCTTCCTGCTCCCTGATTCTTTCCTACAGAGGATTACAGATTTGAACAACACCCTCTATGGCTGCTTGCCTGTTTCACCCCTAGTGAGGCTATACTCCATTAACCATCACCACAATTTCCTGTGGGTTAAGCTTGCTGTGCTTCCCCTCTTACCGGCTGACGCTTTGTTGGGAGAACATTGCCTCTGCATAATCGCTGCAGCAGATCCTGAAGGAGCAGCCCTGGACATTGTCAGCCAGGTTGTCTATTCCTCACCATAGGTTCTTTCTTCAAGGGAGCTCTGAGTGGTCCACTTCCATGGCTGCTGAAGACCCGCAGAAGCCTCTTGGTCCTTTGGGGTCTCCCTGTCAAATCTTCTTCAATAAGAACAAGCTCCTCAGACTGTCTGCATTAGATTCGGGTTGCTACTACTGCAAGTTCTGGAGAATTTCCAACACCTTCAAGAACCTGTTTCCCAATTTTTTCACTAATTAAGACATTCTATTATGGACCCCCCAAAACTCCCCCAGGTCATCTACTGCCCTGGTACAGGTGTGTTTACTGCTTCTGAAGCTCCCTTGGGTCCCAGTTCCTAGAAGTCAGGCAGACAGAGCTTGGCTTAAATACTAGCTGTGTGGTGTGATCCCCAGAAAAACATTTATCCTGTGTTACCCTAAATCTTTGCTTGGCAAAACGTGAAATATTTTCCTTACCTCAAAGAATTGTTCTAAGGATTAATACAATGACATTTACGAAGTGCCTAGCACAGCACCTGACAGAGCACCCACTGAGACATTCATTCCCTGAGCCCTCCCTCGTTGAGACTGCCTGAGGAATATTCGCTTACCTATGTTTAAGTCTGATTCTGCCTTTTCAGGGGGAAGCTTGGCATCCTCATCCACTTTTTAAAGGTAATATCCAGCACCTTTAACCATCACCGTCAGCCCCCTTCAAGAGCTCCTAGCTGAATTCTGTCTTTTCCTGTTTAAACTTGCTTTCTCAGTTTCACCTGTTTCTCCATTTCTGTCCTGCCCTTGAAGAATATTTGTGGAGATCAGCTCATTTTTATATCAGGGAAAGCTGATCTCACGTTCCAAAGAGTGAATCCCTGTGAGCGAGGTCACCATCGCAGCCCACATCCCGGTGTTCCTAGATGTCCCAGTTCAGTAGTCAAAACGTCCCGCCTGCCGCCTCCCACCCCTCAATGGAGGCGAAATGTAATATTAAGACGTTAACGTACTGAAACCACTGAAACCGCAACACTAATCTCCTTTTCTTTCCTTTTTTTCCCAAAGAGAAACTTTGTTGTTTCTTTACTCATTACTCCTGGTGCTTACCTTTCAAAATACACATGTTCCGGGCATATGTTAGCGCAAACACACAGACATACTTTACAAAAAGGCATAATTTTGCACCCCTTGACATCTGTTTGTGTTGGTTAGACACACCATCCTTCTGTTTGTGTTTCCATTTAACACTGGATTATGTCAAAACCTGTCTGTGTGCCCCGTAATAACTGATGGAAATCGTTACAGATGCAGTCCAGCATCAGTTAGCCGGGACACTTAGGAACTCTGGCTGGGAGAAATTTGGAGTGGTCTGCTGAATGTGGCCATCATTTATTGAGATGGTGGGGTGGCAGAGAGACAGATGATCTTTACTCATCACCATCCCCCTTCATTTTATTCCTTTCCTTTTTTATTCTTTCAAAAAAAAAAACAGATCAACTTTTCTTTCAAGACTCAAGTAAATTTTTAAAAGTCAGGATTGATTTCTTACTGTGAACAAATTGAGGCATCAAAGTAAAGTTAAGAGGCTCCTTCCCACTCTGTTCTTCTGCGGTGGTCTGGTAAGACAGTCCGAGGAGGTTGTTCTTACTGAAGAAGATTTGACGGGGAGACCCCAAAAGACCAAGAGGCTTCTGCGGGTCTTCAGCAGCCATGGAAGTGGACCACTCAGAGCTCCCTTGAAGAAAGAAACTTTTGAGAATGTATACATTTGAGGGTGGCAAATACTCTTAGGGAGACTTAGCTGTGTTATTGCAAGCTTACATTTTACAGATGCTGATTTGGGAGCTTCTGAATTTACCACTGTAACATGGCCTCACCTCTGGCTTTTACAGAGAGTGGCACCATTTTCTTCCATGTTCTTCATTTATATGTTGAAAGTCTATTCACAACCATCAGTCATTTTCATATATATTTAAATGGTTGTTAGATTCTTTTCACAGCATTGCAGTTTATGAGCAGGTTACCTTCATCCATATTTTATTGCATAGAGATTACCATTATGATTAAATATTTTTAAATGTAAGCAATGGTTACTCATAAAACAGAAAAAAGTTAAACAACGTGAAGCACAAAAAACCCATCACATTCAGATGACTGGAAATACAGCTGGAATGTTACAGCTCTCGTCGAGACTCAAGCCTTTAGCAATGATTGCTTTGCCTTTAAGTCTGTAAATGACAGCCTCCCAGCAGGCTGCTCTGTTCTCATCACCCTCACATGCTCTCCCTAATTGGTTGCCCCTGAGCCCCTCCTTAGAGACAGCCTCGTTAGCTCATGGGAAAGAATAGTACAGACAACACATCAAAAGATTGAATATGGAAAAAGAATGAAAACCCCTAACAGCCTGCTACATCCTAGTAATTGAAGAGTAGAAGAATCTTTATGTGTGTGTGTGTGTGTCCGTGTGTGTGTGCACATGCACACAGGAGCCCGTATGTTGAGGATTGCCAAATAAGGGGAGCACAGGTGGAAGAATACAGATACTATTGAACAAATGCTGTTGAGTGAATGCATGCTGGCAGAGAGCACATGTGTCACAGAACAAGTTCCCAATCTTCTTTAGGTGAATTCTGTTACTGCTGTAACAAACACCTGTGCAATTATTGCCTAATCATAATTATCAATGGACTTGATCAGTATGGTCTAGGGCCTCTGAGGATTTGGCTTTTATCTTTCCATTAAAGTGAAGTGTGTGATAGAGAATAAAAGCATTTGCATTTGGAACTCCAGTTTCCAGGTGAATTTGAAAGCACTGGAAAGTGTAAAGAAAATTATTCTTGGAGTCAAGAAAAACTGGGTCTGATCACAAGTCTGTTGATTCTTGGCTGTGTAACATTGGGAAAAACTATCGACGTTCTAATAATCAGTTGGGTCAACCATTTAATGGAGATACCTGTTTCATATGATTCTTCGGGATTCAGTAACTCGATATGGCAAGTGCCAAGCTGCAAGAAACATTCCTGTTTCTTACTAGACTACTAAAGAATAGCTACTGCTCTTTTGATTGCTGTGAGAAAATGCTTTGTATGCATCAGTAAAGGTAGGAACTCCCTCTACCCTGACCTTGTGCCTGACTTTCGGTTGGCTGAACCATTGACCGTATATCTCCTGTTCTCTTCATAAAGAGAAGAGGAAGAAATGTCATCTCATTGTGGCACAAAGAACACCAGGAAGAAATGCATCTAACTCATACAAAGCACACTCCATTGATAGGTGGTATATCTCTGTCTCCCAGTTGCTCTGCTTGTGGGAGGCTTTTGCCCTAATAACGGAAGTGTACTCCACTCAATTATAGAGTGTTATCAAAGGTGATGTTCTCCCCTTATAAAGGGGGCAGTTTATTACCATGGTTCTTTAATTATAACAATAGTCTGAAGTTTCCTCTTTAAAGTAGATGCTGTGTGCAGCTCCATTCTCTTGGGGAGCAAGACACTTACTCCCTTAGCTGACAGCAGTGTTTGCTGCAGTGGTTCACAGCTGAGGCTTTCCCTGGGACTTGTCCTCAGCGAATGGGAGTTGACTCATCCAATGTTGTGTTGCTCCCTTGTGGGAGCCTTTATTCAGTAACTCATGGATGCAAGGTACAAATGGTTGAATCTTGCCTCAATTTGGGAAAACTGACGGGCCATCTCAGGTCCAGAGCTCCCCGCAAAAACAGACCATCCCTTTCTTGCCAATGCACTAGTTTTACTTCTCCTTTTACAGTCTTCCTTTTTATAAATCCCTGATAGGAGTTATTCCTGAGAGCACTCCTGTGTCAGCTAGGGTTCTCCAAAAAGTAGATGTCAGACTGAAATTAGACATGTAAATATGTACATATTGGGGAAAATACTTATGAAAAATGAAAAGCAGAGGAAGCAGGAGTCATCAAGAGAGCCTTCCAACTGGGCTACAGGTCTGACATCTGTGAAAGGAAAGAGGGAAGGAAGTAGGATTGGGTAGGAAAAACTTCAGACTGCCTTCAGCATAGCTCTGAGAAAGTCTTGATCAGGCTGAGGGAGTGTATCAGAACAGTGATTAGCAGAGGAGTCCAGAGTCAGGCAGAAATGGCTGTAGTATGTCTGCTGTGGCCAGTCACTGGCCTGGAGAAGCCCAAGGAAATTGTGATCACTGTGTAAATGTTGCAAAAACTCTTAACTTGTAGCATCGGGAGGCTCTCAAACTCTTTCCTTGTAGCGGGTTGTCTTGTGGGTACATTTGTGTGGCACACCTCCATGGCTGCCAAATTTTCTTGATATATTTCTGTAATGAAAATGTCCATCTCATTGTTTGTATTTCAAGGAACCTAACCTGAAAGAATTGGTGCCAGAAGTGGTCTGAGGAAGCAGATTCTAAAGTGGGATTTTGGGAGTTAGATTATGAGCGGACCAGCTGTTTCTTGGTCTTTTGACTAAGATCAAGCCTCATCACTGGTGATAGGTAGAGTGCTCACAGCCCCTGCCATGTAGTAGTTGTGCAGTTGTGAAAACTTTACCATTTTACATTGGGATGCAATATGGATGGAAGGGAATGCATAGGCAGATTACAACATTTCAGGCACATGATGACATGAGGTAATTATAAAGACAAAGGACTCAAGTGGCTGTTGCTGAGCACAATTTTTGGATTGGAGAAAGACAATGGAAGGTTGAGAGTGATTAATAACTAGCTAAAGTCCAAGAGTAAAAGTCAGAGGGTCTCTTTGGTAGCACATAAGAGATAACTCCTACAGCCAGAGAGCAGAATAAGTCAAAGATCAGCCCAAGACTTAATTATAAGGTTAACAAAGTTGTAGAAATGGTTAAAATCTCAACCATGGAAAAGCTGCTTTCTCAAGGTCAGGGCCCTTGTTGGGACAGAATAGACCCCAAAATACCTAAATCAGTGCGCTCAAAAATATTAAAATCTCAGATGACCATGAAGTCTTACAGCCAGCAGAAATGGCCTGCCCTTCCTACTAAATACCTTTTTCCTTGAAGGCAGTGAGGACACTACCACCTTGCAGGATAGCAGTGATCATGTTAGAATCTATCCCTCCCCATCTCTTCTGGCCACTAGGCAATAAATGAGAATTAAGTCATTCTATAACATCCTGGGAAGTTCTGGGCTGGGCAAGGAAAAACATAACGTATACCCTGAAAGAACCACTGGACCTAGTTAGCACATACCAGCAAGAGCTAGAGAGTATCCTGGAACTGAATCCTGAGGGTGCTAAATCACAGGATTAGAACAAAAAAATGAATAAGGAAGAGTTGTTCCTAACAGCACTTTCCTGTGACACAGAATTAATACCCCGGTGAAGTTCCAAGAAACGGCGCTAACACGCTTGATAAAATAAGAAATTAAAAGATTCAAAGCAGCAGATACGCAAGAGTAGATATTCTACACAAAGCCTGCAAATCCATCAGCCAGCTATGCTCTGCGGAAGGTTCATAGGAGACAACATTCACCAAAGTGGTAACACATGTGCCAATGAGAGGGGTACAGAATTTTTGACTAGTTCCTATAGGCCAGGGTTGATAGTAGGAAATGTTTCAGAAAGGGGATCCCAGGAAGCATTGGGGCAGATAGGATGCCAAAATAATAAAGTCAGATTAGCCATCAGCACTTAACCATCAGCAAAAAAGATTGGTCCATCTTTTGAATGAATGGCAAGGTTGGAGTGGCAGCTAGGGGACCTCAACCACAGAAAGCTGTGGAGGTTGTAGAACGCAGCATCCCAGGAAAAGGATAGATGACAAGAGTACAGTTTAGTCTATGAAAAGAAATCAATGGCAAGAGACAGGAGGCTGAGGGAAACTTCCTTCGTAACAAGTCATTTGCCTCATTTCCAGACCTGAGCTAGGTTTCAGACTTTGAACCTATTCATTGAGGGACAGTCTGGATTCCCAGGGTGAAGAATGCTGTAAAGCCATGAGAATTACATACAGGAATGATGCTGCCAGGTCTTCCCTGAGGAGGAAGACTATATCTTCCCTATAGCCATTTACTTGGATAACCATACACTGAAGAAAAAAGAATACTCACACTTTCCAAGGATTGCTTTACGCAAAGTTCAGGCTGATGGCAATACTCAGGATCTGAAGTGTCATCATGGCCTCCCTATTAGAGTCGGGGTATATGAGGGTCAAGTAGTAAGTGGAATCCTGACATGGATCTGACTTACAGTTATCCCAGCGATAGTCGGCAAAGATGGAGTGCTATACCTACCTAGTGGTCAGTTTCTCCAGTCCTTATGTGTTTCTTTTCTGATTATATATATATATATTTTTTTTATTGCATTTTAGGTTTTGGGGTACCTATGAAGAACATGCAAGATAGTTGCATATGTACACACGTGGCAGTGTGATTTGCTGCCTTCCTCCCCTTCACCTATATCTGGCATTTCTCCCCATGCTATCTGCTATCTCTCCCCAACTCCCCACCCCCCACTTTCCCTCCTCTATTACCCCCAACAGACCCAGTATGTAGTGCTCCCCTCCCTGTGTCCATGTGTTCTCATTGTTCAACACCCACCTATGAGTGAGAACATGCGGTATTTCATTTTCTGTTCTTGTGTCAGTTTGCTGATAATGATGGTCTCCAGGTTCATCCATGTCCCTACAAAGCACACAAACTCATCGGTTTTGATGGCTGCATAATATTCCATGGTGTATATGTGCCACATTTTCCCTCTCCAGTCTATCATCGATGGGCATTT
>CM052651.1:8416299-8468811 GCA_028533165.1 Leontopithecus rosalia
AACCTCCGCCTCCTGGGTTCAGGCAATTCTCCTGCCTCAGCCTCCCAAGTAGCTGGGATTACAGGCACGCGCCACCATGCCCAGCTAATTTTTTGTATCTTTAGTAGAGACGGGGTTTCACGATTTTGACCAGGTTGGTCTCGATCTCATGACCTCGTGATCCACCCGCCTCGGCCTCCCAAAGTGCTGGGATTACAGGGTGAAGACCATTTCTAAATCAGAAATGGAACTTTGGAAGCCTCTGAACACATCCAGACTAGCCTTTTGATCGTCATCCATGCTTTAAACTCTTTGTGTCCACCTGCCTGCTGTAAGGTAGACAGATGACTGCCAGTTATCAGTGGGTTCCCAGAAGAATATTAGTGAGATTGAGGCTGCCAAGCACTCAGAAGTATTTTTAGTATCTTTTATTGTCTCTCCTCTGCTGCAGCATTTTTATTACTAAAATTTTGTTTTAGTGTCATTTTCCATGCTAGAGTTCAAGGAAAATAAAAGTTAAGATCAGAAGACCTGGTTCTGGCCTGAGTTCTGTTATTACTCTGTTGTGTTGTGGGGATCTCCCAGCGAGAATTTTCACATCTATAAATTAAGGGCTATACGTATAACACTGGTTCTTTCCGAATCTGTTGACAAGCAATGAACCCAATCTCTCCCCAGAAAAAAAATGTACAGACATTGTTTTATACATATTTATCCCCTCTCAACTCATCTTGTACATAGTCATATCCAAGATGACTTATCATTCTGGTATCTATAAAGCCAAAACTTAAGGTTCCTGTTAATTTCTTCTCTGGCTTACATCTTCCCTACTTTTGCCACCAAAGTTAACAGTAATTGTTAATGAGGGTGAAGAGTATTTATTGAATGAATACCTGCTGAGGATCAAATATTGATTTATGTTCTGGAGTGTAACCTTGTGTAAGTTAGGGCTTAGTCTATGAGGTAGAAACACTATGCGTGATACTGAGTAAGTAATTTATCCTAGAAATTAGACCTTACTCAATTGTAGGCACTCATGAAGAAGTTCACAGAAGTCTGTTACCTCTATGTCTGGTGGACCCGAAATCATGGCAGGTCAGCTGTTGGTAAGAAAAGTTGTATCTGAAGCAGGCGGAGTAAGGAGAAACAGAACTTGTGAAGGCAACCTGGAACTCTTAAAATCAAGGCATACATGATCTACAGAAGAAGCTACTGTCCTTTGCCATGAAGCTGTAAACGTGGCAGGCCCTGGACTTAGAGAAGCTCCGGAATGGAATCTGGCAGGGCCTAGAGAAGCTGTCGGTTCAGCTGGTCTCTACCAAAGCATGAACCAGAATCAGCAATGATGCTTGTGAGCTGCTACAGCCATTGATGCCTTACGCTGACCGCCAGGGATGAATGGCTGCTGACACATGTGTGCCTCTGAATCTTGCACAATCCTCTCTTACGCCAACCCCAATGAAAAGCCATACAGGGGATTCTGGGAATTGTATTTCCTACTAAGCTAACTGGACACAATACAAATTTACCGCAAACATGAACAACACATGGTCCTTCCATCAAGTCTGGGGATGAAGGTTACAAGTAAAAACAAATAAATGCAATAAAGGGCATAATGCAGCTTCATTTCACTAGAGTAGATGGGGTACAAGGAGAGCGGCCAAACCTTCTGGAGAGAAGTGAGATTTCATAGAAGGGAAAACTCTAAGGACATTGTAGACAGAGGAAAATGTGAGAGACAGGAAACCAAAGGCTGACAATCATGGTATTTTTAAAGAGCCAGAAAGAGTTGATAGGGGCCAGAGCCTGGGGACGAAGATGGGAAGACAACGTTGGAGAAAATATGTAAGAATAAGACAATAGAGTGTTTCATAGGCCATGAAAATATGCTAAGAAGTTGACCTTGAACATACCTGATTCTGCTTTATGGTGGTTGATTTGAATTTTATATTGTTATATTTTAAAATTGTTTTAATAACTGCAGTAGAAGAAGGAACCCTTCACGAATATGTAAGAAACGATATTGAAATACATGAAAGATGGCCCACACAGTTAACTTGTGTGGCCAAATTCCCATCCTTTTGCACAACCCTTAAAATAAAGCTTCTGTCATTCTATTTAATTGAAAAAAAAATGAGTTTGCCAAAATATCTATTTAAAAACCTGTTCCTAATTTCAAGTATTTATCAATGTCAATTAGGGTTGATTTTATTTTTAACCACTCTGAATTTTAAACCAAACTCAGAAATAAAATTGGATATTGAGGCTGATACAAGATTACAATTTTATACACAAGTCTGTTTTCAAATTTTGGTGATAATGTCAATATCTCAGTGTCCTCATAGATTGGTCTTGTAATAAACTAGTTTGGACTTAGGTAAATTATTATATAATACCAATTGATTTCAGCTGTTCAATATGTTGAGGTTCCTTTGCTTTAAAGAAGTTTATCACTGCACAGAATGGGAATTGAAAATAGCCAGCTGAGATAATGGTGAGTCAGTAAAGGATTTTGCGAGCAACATAATATTTCAATTTGAAAAAATAATGCTGATGGTGATGTTAAAAAAAATTGGAGAGAGACAAGTCTAAGGCACATTGTGGGAGAGCTGGTCCTGTGACTTCAGAAAGTAGTGGAGGGAATGGGAATAAGTGAATGGCGTGGCAGATATGAAAGAGATAGAATCTATAGAATTTGGAGGCTACTTATGAGGAAGAGATTAAAGATGGTGACTTCAGTGACTGAGCCTTTTGGATGGTGTCTTTGTTTTTCTCTACAAACCTAGCACAGTAGTTGTCACACTAAAAATGTTCAGTGAATATTTTTTGAAATATTAAAATACATGCCAAATAACAGCGCTTTGATTGGATGACAGTGCCTTGAGAGGGCCCACCCAACAGATTTTTAGAATCCTACAGAGTGCCTTTTTTTTTTCCTTAGGGAGTTTTGTCAAAAGAAAGAACCTAGCTGTAATGACTGCATTTTTTTTTCACGGCGGCTTCTTCTGAATCAAAGGATGCCTTCTACTAAGAAACCTCTCTTTTGGAATATCCTTTTTGTCCTATAACTTGGATAGCATCTGAATGGAAATTTGTATTAGAAATATGTACAGAGGCCAGTCACACCTGTAATTCAGCAATTTGGGAGGCCGAGGTGGGCAGATCACCTGAGGTTAGGCGTTTGAGACCAGCACGGCTAACATGGCAAAAAAGCCATCTTTATTAAAAATACAAAAATTATCTGGGTGTGGTGGTGCACACACCTGTAATCCCAGCTACTCTGGAGGCTGAGGCAAGAGGATTGCTTGAACCTGGGAGGCAGAGGTTGCAGTGAGCCGAAATTGTGCCACTGCACTTCAGCCTGGGCAAGAGTGAGACTCTGTCTCAAACAACAACAAAATTATATATATATAATTTTACCATTTAACATATATTAAATAATATATAATACTTATTATATATTAAATATAATGTATAAATTATTTATAATATAAAAATTATATCATTTTATATAATGTTTATACTTAATTTAATATATATGTAGGGAAAAGTATTTTTTTTTGAAACAATTACAGATCACAGGAAGTTGTAAGAAAATGTACAAGGAAGCCCTGTGTACCCTTCACTGGGAGATATATTCTAAAAGTATGTAGAAATTAATTTCCTAGTTCCAAGGATTTTTTATATATATATGATGACTGAATGAGGTCACCAGGGATATTAAGGGGGGAAAATAGCAATATTGACATGTTAATGATGCATTAGCTTTTCCCAAGAGCACCTAAGTTTGCTGTGTTTCTAAAGGTGTCCTGTTTGGACCAAAGTCAATGACAAAATCCTCACAATTGTGTGGAACTTGAGATAGCAAATGCATTTCTCTGGTTTTTAATTAGCTCTACAGAGCAAAAGGCAAGTAAACTCTGGCAATCACAGCTATTAGAAAGCATCGTTTAAATCCACACATGCATGCACGCATGCATACACATACACGCAAGCAAAATTAATTGCTGACTAGATTTTAAATCTAAAATATGCTCAATTTCTCTTGTTCACTGCATTTCTAAATGTCTTGGTCTTTTACTGGGTAAAAATATCAAATATTAGCAAAGAGATTGATCAAATTTTTGGCAAAATTCATTTGAAATGCATGACTAATGTATGATCGATACATGGTTTTGGGGGGGGTTTTGCACTCAAATCTTCCTCCAACCCCAAATGGCTTCTTTGTCAGTGTATTTTCTCCCTCATAGTGTTTTTAGCCCTTCCTCTTCTCCCCATTATTAACCATGAACATATCTGAAACACATGTGAAGGGATCATATTCAATGCATTTTCTAGGTCAGTGGTGCTGTTTTACCTTCTATTTGTACAGCATTTTACAAGTCCCAGTGCATTTTGCATACTTAGTCAACAACTCTGTGGAGTAATTAATATATTTTTTGTTTAGTGACATAGAGAGTTGAGGCTCAGGGTGATGGAAAGATTTACCCCAAAGCAAACAACTAGTTAGTAGCAAAGTCTGGGTTAAGATGCCTGAATTTCTGCTTTTAAGTCCAGTGATTACTCTTCTCTACCACAGCTGTCCATGCTATTTGTAACCAGAATATCCTCAAATTCTCCAGCATTCTGGGACTACCCTCAGTGAATATTTCAATAAAATGGCTGGATGCCCCAAAGCCCATACTCTGGGAAACTCAGCCTGCCCAAATTTCTCCAAGACTGATTAGGGATTTTCCTTTTGCCTCTAACTATAGTTTCCTATTTCTGCAGTCTTCTCAATCTCTGCTCTGCTTTGTCTCGTCAACTTGAGTCCTCTTTCTGGAGGTATTACCAGGGTACTCTGCTTCCACTAGCCAAATGCTAGTGCAGTTGACAGGTGCCTCTTCCGAGCTTGACCTGCAGATACTCATGTGTGTGCTCTTCTGTGTTCTTTTGTCCTTCCCAAGGGTTGGAGCGGTTACATTTTGGAAATCACATCTTGAGGATGGCAAAGATGACCTCTGACTGGGCTCATGAATAGTCACGTGGAGGACAGCCATGCCCTGAACTGGGACACCCTGGATCATTATGTAAGTGAGAAATACATTTGTATATGCCTTAAATCACTTAATTACTATCGTCTTATTCCGTCTAATTCAACCTTCATAACCAAATATTAAATTGCAGTCACCTCCTCACCAAAGATAAAGTTATCTGCCTAAGAGGAATCCTAGCTTTCTCTTAGCCCAACCAGCTTTTTAGATAATATCTTGCATTCCCATGAGCTGTTGTAGGATTTTTTAGAATATTGGAAAAAGCATAAGCTCAGAGTCAGACAGACATGGGTTCAAGTGTGGGTTGCGTCCTTTTTATGGGTGTGTCATTGGACAAGTGGCTCAACCTCTAAGCCACAATTTTGCTGTTATAAAGATGGGATATTTTCTGAGAATTATATACAACAGTATGTGTAAAATATGGCATAACAAGTTTCCTGATAAATCTGGCACATGGCACACAACCAGTAAGTAGTAGTTACAGTTGTTAATCATGAATTACATATTTTAGGTTTCCCCATGGTAAGAAAAAGGAAAATAAACGTTGTGGTTATGTTCCGAGAGGGACAAAATCTCACCTCTAATGCGAGAAATATGATCGCACAACTTACCCTGCTTGCTTTCTTGCAAACGATGGTTTCTTTTCATTTTTTTCACCGCCTCATACTCTTTCCTGACTTATTTCTCGCAGTGACACATTCAGTCCTTTACCATTCCAGAAATTTTATTTTCAGCCCTGATACCGCGTTCATAATAAACGTTTCCAAATTTTCATCGATCTAAACTCTGTTATAATTAGAAGGCAATTGAAAGATCATTTGAATTATTAGTGCCTTCATTCTTCAGCCTCCAACAGGCAAGATGAAAATTTTCATGGAGGAGGAAAATTGAAATAATTCATGACAAGATGGCACAAATGTGAAAGATGTGATCATTATGTGTTAAACCAGTTAAGGCTGTAATTCAGTTTCTTAACAGCTTTCCCCCCACTAAATATATGTCTAGAATATCTATTTTCTATTATATAGTAAACACAAAAATGTATTAAAAATTTAAATAATCATAGATCATCGTACCATCTATTATTAACATATTTGTCTAATTACTTCCATTCTCTTTCTAAACTCACTCTCTCTCTGATGTTTCATTTTATCTTCATTTCTGTGCCTTTCCAAATGTGAGTTCATACCGTTTAGTTTTGCATTTTTCTTATTTCACTAAATATCGTGTAGTAAACATTTTTCCATCCAAGAAACATTTTTAGGTCTCAATTTACATTTCTACTGCTATACCATGGTTGCCGTCTAAATTTGCAGTGAGAGTCAGAGAAAGTTTTGAATTCCTAAATTTTCTTTTGTGACAGCCCTTCTGCAGCTGTGAGAAATGCTGCTTTTGTCAAAATCCTCTTGGCTTGAATCACCTGACCCTCATTTATGCCACAGAGCTAGCAGTGCTACTGGCAGGATGGGGAATCCATGCCATTTTCTGGTGCTTACCCTTAGGGGTATTCTCTGGAAAATGGATACAGGGAGGGCTCTAGCAGAAAGATCTTTAATTTCTCCTTCAAGCACTGATATGTAAGACAGATGACTTTTATGTCTTTTATCTAAGCTTTGAACTACCTTTTACTGTTCTTTCAGATAGCAAGATTTAAAAAAAAAATCCAAATACCAAAAATCCTAGACTAGAAGGTAATACTATCAAGAAAGGGTAATAATGATGACCTCATAATCTAGTGGAGTGGGTATTCTGTCAAGACTTGGGACATGACTTAGTCCCCTGAAATACTTAAAACCACAAATTGAAACATTCTTGCAACATCGAGGGTTTTGGAGCCCTCTAGGACCATTGAGGTCTTTAAGCTAAATGTGAACATGCATGTCTCATGGAAGAGGAGAGAGTCCTCTACTGCATTCAAGCTGAAAGTTGCAAGGCAAGTGTAGAAAGGAGCTTTTTGGTTTTTGTTTATTTTTCAGCCTACAGTTTATACCTTCTTTCTCTCTCCCCATAAAACACACCAGGAACACTTAGTAAATTCATAACGCTGAATTGGCAACTAAATTTGTAGGGAAGGATGTGGAAAGGGGAGGTGAAAACTGAGGGATTTCATTAGAAATTGCCTCTGCTACCTCATCCATCTCTTACAGCAAATAATACATGCAGCACTCAGGCTACTGAGGTCTCCAAAGAATGTATGTTTTTGTGTGGTTATCACAAATTAAAAAAATAAGTTATAAGCTCAGCAAGAAAGTGCTTAAAATCTTGGGTTTTGTAGTCTTTATTGCTGTTCTGAAATTAAAATAACAAGCCTTTTCTTGAAAAAAAATATATATAAAAGTTATGTACGTGTAAGTTGCTAATGTAGTTTTCCATTTTGTTTTGTTATTGCCTTTGAATACTGATGCAGTTTGACTACGTCCCCACCCAAATCTCATCTCGAACTGTAACTCCCACAATTCCCATGTGTTATGGGAGGACTCAGTGAGAAGTAATTGAATCATGGGGACAGGACTTTCTCATGCTGTTCCCACAATAGTGGATAAGTCTCACGAGATCTGCTGCTTTTTAAAAGAGGAGTTCCCCTGCACAAACTCTTTTTCTCTTTGCTTGATGCCTTCCCCATAAGATGTGACTTGCTTCTCCTTGGGTTCCACCATGATTATAAGGCCTCCCCAGCCATGTGGAACTGTAAGTCCAATAAACCTCTTTCTTTTGTAAATTTTCCAGTCTCAGGTATATCTTTATCAGCAGCTTGAAAACAGACTAATATACATACTCAGTGTGTGTTGTTCCCCACAATGTGTCCATGTGTTCTTATTATTCAATTCACACTTAGAAGTGAGAACACATGTTATTTGGTTTTCTGTTCCCATGTTAATTTGCTAAGACACTTATCCTTCTTATGCCTCAGTTTCCTCACCTATAAGATGGGGATAATGATTAATGTGAGGATTAAATTGGATAGTACACATAAAGTACCCAACATAAAATAGGTTTTTTTCCTCTTTTTTGAGACAGAGTTTCGCTCTTGTTACCCAGGCTGGAGTGCAGTGGTGTAGTCTTGGCTCACTGCAACCTCCGCCTCCTAGGTTCAAGCGATTCTCCTGCTTCAGCTTCCCAAGTAGCTGAGATTACAGGCATCTGCCATTATGCCTGGCTAACTTTTTGTATTTTTAGTAGAGATGGGGTTTCAATATGTTGGCCAGGCTGGTCTCAAACTCCTGATCTCAGGTGATCCACCTGCCTCGGCCTCCCAAAGTGCTGGGATTACGGGTGTGAGCCACTGCGTCTGGCCCATAAAATAGTTTTGAATAAATTTGCAGAGGCTAACTAAAAATTCTTAGTACTGTGGATGTCTGAAATTCCATGGATTTGGAGAAGTGATGCAGACAAAATTATCCTCAATGACTTTTGTCCCTTTAGCATTTAAAGGAAGAGATCAGTTACGTTGTCTGTAGTACAATCATCATTTCATTTCTTTCTTTTTTTTTGAGACAGAGTTTCGCTCTTGTTACCCAGGCTGGAGTGCAATGGCGCCATCTCGGCTCACCGCAACCTCCGCCTCCTGGGCCCCGGCAATTCTCCTGCCTCAGCCTCCCGAGTAGCTGGGATTACAGGCATGCGCCACCATGCCCAGATAATTTTCTGTATCTTTAGTAGAGACGGGGTTTCACCATGTTGACCAAGATGGTCTCGATCTCTTGACCTCGTGATCCACCTGCCTCGGCCTCCCAAAGTGTTGGGATTACAGGCTTCATTTCATTTCTTTTTGGCCTGCGTAAGCTGCTTTCTGAGGCGGATAACAGTAGAAAATCGGAATCCCATGCTGCCTGGGGCAGCACTGTATATGGTCACTTGGTATCCTCAGAAGCAGACAGGTGACTATGAAAATAACTTCTACTCCCCAATGCACATATAAAACAAAATAAGCTAAGTTTGAATAAGGCAACATAGACAACTTCCTTATCATGTTAATGTCTTTCTTCACTAGAGAATTTCTTATGCTCTAAATTCTAAACTCCCTATGGGAAGAAGCTGTTGCTTTTTTGTTTTTTTGATAACGTGTCTCGCTCTGTCACCCAAGCTGGAGTGCAGTGGCACAATCTCAGCTCACTGCAACCTCCAGGTCCCAGATTCAAGAGATTCCTCTGCCTCAGTCTCCCAGGTAGCTGGAACTATAGGCACACACCCCATGGCTAGTTTTTTGTATTTAAGTAGAGACGGGGTTTCACCATATGGGCCAAGATGCTCTCCAGGTCCTGACATCGTGATCTGCCCATCTCAGCTTCCCAAAATGCTAGGATTACAGGCCTGAGCCACCATGCCCGGCCAGGAAGAGGCTGCTTCTCATTGCACAATGATAGCATCTAATAAGGACCCATAATCAGATAGTCCTAGACTTTCAGAGTTAAAAGCATCCTGCCTTCCACCCAGGAAGCCCATTCCATGGCTTCTCCAATGGTTGGTTTGTTAGAAGAGGGTAAATGCCATGTGGGTCATGTTGAGTAGTCCTGGTTATTAGAAAGTACTTCTGCATGTTGACTCAAAGCTTCACCTCCACAAGGAACACTTGCTGAACAACAGAGGCCAAAACCAGGAGGGTCTTCTAAGCACATGTGAGAAATCCTGTCAGTAGCACTAGATTAGGGCTCTAGTTACTGGTGAAAAATTCAGGGAAACAAAACCTGTTATACTATGTTTGTCTCCTTTGTGTTTAAATCAGCTTGCTCTAGCTGTGGCCATTGCAATGTGAGTGTCTTTCTTCCAGCCAGTACTCACCTAGAGAAATCATTTACCTCTCATGTGGTAAATGTCTTGTATTACTAAAAAGTTATTTTGCCTGCAACAAACCCAACTAAGAATGGCTCAATAAAGACACTGATTTTCACATGGCACAAGAGATCTGGAGGGAGGTAATTCACTGCGTCATCTTCAGTGTGCTGGATGTTTAAGGCATTGTCACATCATGGCCACCAAGTCAAGGAAAAAAGGAGTCAGGAGGGAGTGTTGCTTCCCCTTATCTGTCCTCTTACCAAATTAGCAAAAGTTTTCCAAGTGAACCCAGAGATATTATTTTGTATCTTATTGACCAAAAAATATATTGCCTATCAAGTGTATAGGCAAAGAGGCATGAGAAATTAACACTTAAATTTCCCGCATTTGTAATTCAGTTAGGTCAAGAGGAATGGGTTGGAAGTGGGTGTGAGTTAGTGAGTCGAAAGGATCTGCACACATACCTCAAAGACTATCCTTGATCAAATCGTCTAAGTATACACTCCTTCATCCGAACTTGCAAACCACTTACAGTCTCTGTATGGACGATCTCTTGGCTTCTTGATAATACTTGTATATGATTCTCTTGTGTTCCCAACTGATTATATATCTGGGTCATCTCTTTAGAAGCTGAAAATAGGTTTAATATCTTTAAATTGTGTGAAACGACACAATTTTCCAATAGCTTCCAACCACATGTCATTATTTGCTTTACTGCAGGGCAAGGATTTTTACTTTCATTTAACAGAAAATTTTACAAAGAGATTATATGATTTACTGAGTTGGGCATGATTTATACCCAAGACTAGCACTTCTGCATTCTGATTTAAGTCAGTGATTTCTCAATGACTTTATGTTATAAATTATATACACACAGAGATATAAAGAAAGATCTAACAAAGCTAAATATCCTTACAACACTATGGCACAGCTACATACAGTTATATAAGATTGATCTAAAATTGAACGGTCTGCCATCTTAGTTAAAAATTCCTGAAGTCTATCCACAGATAATGTGCAGTATGCCTATGTGAGTTCATATCCAGACTAAATCACTTAAAAATCAGCTATCAATAATTTCCTCAGAACACCAGTCAAAGAACTTTCTTTGGCAAATAAGAAGTTATAGTTAACACAGTGAATAAAAATGATACTGTAGAGCCTAGGAGTTATTGGGACATAAGAGATTGGAGAAAAAGGTACGAGGTGTACCCACATTCATAGGATTAATGTTTTTCTGAATGTAAGGTGATGAAGGAAAACGGCAAGAATTAAGGCTGTTAAAACATATCATTGAAAGCATATACTTAGTAGTCAAGCAAGAAACAATGAACGTTTATATAACATTGTTTCTTTGGCCACAAAGAAAACATTAACTTCACTTTCATTAAACTATTACTTTCCATTTTCTTAACATGAAGAAATCAAGTAAGATGGAGCTAATCATAGAACTTGAGGTAGAAACAGCTGGAGTATTGTTTCTCGGGAAGATGATTCCTTAGCCACCTGTTTTGTTGTTGTTGTTGCTGTTTGTTTTTTCATTTTTGAGACACAGTTTCATGCTGTTGCCTGGGCTGGAGTGCAGTGGCATGCTCTTGGCTCACTGCAATCTCTGCCTCCCAGCTCAAGCAGTTCTCCTGCCTCAGCCTCCCAAGTAGCTGGGATAACAGGTGTGCCCCGCCACACGTGGTTAATTTTTATATTTTTAGTAGAGACAGGGTTTCATGATGATGGCCAGGCTGATCTCAAACTCCTGACCTCAAGTGATCTGCCCACCTTGGCCTCCCAAAGTGCTAGGATTACGGGGGGTGAGCCATCGCGCCCAGCCACCACCTCATTTTTGTCTGCTCCCAACTTTTCTGCTTTTAATCACTCCACATAGTCTGTCACCTGTTGTTGTTGTTGTTGTTTTTTTTAACAATTATGGTGTCTACCAGATTCCATATATTATGAAAGAATTGGGACTTTAAAGATCACTCTTAAGCAGCTCATATCTAGTGAGGGAAATAATGAATGGGCAACAAAGACTGCCAAGTGCCGCTGGAAGAGTTTACTGTGGTATGCAGAGGGAATATGTAA
Source organism: Leontopithecus rosalia (assembly GCA_028533165.1). Taxonomy (NCBI): domain Eukaryota; kingdom Metazoa; phylum Chordata; class Mammalia; order Primates; family Cebidae; genus Leontopithecus; species Leontopithecus rosalia. The sequence continues at coordinate 8,428,164 of CM052651.1, forward strand.
AATGACTTGAGGTATAAGTCAAGACCTTCTAGTAGGAAGAATGTTTTCAACAGTTTTAATAAAGAATTTGCCTCCATTTTTTTTTTGACGTTTGCTGACAACTTTGAAGTTACATCCATCTTTCATCCCCTTCAGCTCACATTTGGAGAAGCCTATAATAAATCCCAGCCGTCCCCTTCTTTGCTAATTGTGGTAGTTTCAAATCACGCAAGTCCTGCCCATGAAGAGAATCCTCACTCAAGTCCTGCCACCTAGCCACAATAAAAACTCCAAGCTGGTCTCCCCCTTTTCGCTGTTGAAACCATTATTTGACCAACTTGGAAAGCCTGCCCTGCTGTCCCCAGGAAGTCTCATTATATGCATTAGAAACGTTTTCATACCCTCTTGGTGTGTATCTGGCATAATCTATCACAACATTGAAACTGAATTTTGGATGGTGCTTATGTCTGCAGAATGGCCACAACAGCAGCTTTATTGAGGTATAATTTACCTACTATGAAATATGCCCATGCTAGTGTATAGTTTAATAATTTTTAGTAAAGTTACAGAGTTTTATGCCCATCACCAAAATGAATTTTAGAACCCAAAAATGTATTTAGCACCCAAAAATAGCCTCTGAATGTGTTGTCAGTCCCTTCTCCAACCTTAGCCCTAGGTAACCACTGATCTGCTCTGTCTCTATAGATTTGCTTCTCCTGGACATTTCATATAAAAGGATCCATACAAATGGAGTCTTTTATGCCTACCATTTTTTTCTGTTGGCATAATGTTTTGGAGATTATGCCGTGTTGTTGCATGTATCAGTCATTCTTTCCTTTTCATTACTGAATAGTATTCCATTATAGGGATATACCACATTTTGTTTACCCATTCAGCAGTTGCTGGACATTTGTACCATTTCCACATTTTGGTTATTAAGGTTGTTGCATGTATCAGTCATTCTTTCCTTTTCATTATTGAATAGTATTTCATTATAGGGATAGACCACATTTTATTTATCCATTCAGCAGTTGTTGGACATTTGTACCGTTTCCACATTTTGGTTATTATGGACAGCATTATTCACATGCGAATATTTGTTTGGGCATGTGCTTTAACTTGGGCTGACACCTAGGAACAAAATTGCAAAGTCACCTGGTAAAAGTATGTGTTACTTTTTAAGAAGCTGCTAAACTGTTTCCAAAGTGGCTGTACCATTTAAAATTCCCACTGGCCATGTATGAACATTCCATTTGCTGCACATTCTGCTTAACGCTTGCCACTGTCTGTATTTGGGATTATGGTTGACTAGTGGGTATGAAATTATATCTCATTTGTCTTGGATTTTCATTGTCCTAATGATTAATGACACCGAGCATCTTTTCATGTGCTTATTAGCATTCATCCTTTTCGGTGAAATATCTATTCAGATGTTTTGCTTGGTTTTTTATTTCTTTGTTTTTGTTTGTTTAGTCAGTAAGTTTATTGTCTTTATCTGAAAAATTCTCACCGAAAATTGTTCTGTTGAGCCCTGGGCAGCCTGAGCTACTTCTGAGCTCTGAAGACACTTGTCTTCTTTTGAGCTACCTGATATTTCTTCTGGACAAGGGATACTTTCAGATGCTTCCACTTCTTTTTTCAAACTTCTTTCTTGGGCTTCTTCTCGTAGACTGGATTTTCCTATACAGCAGCATGAGCTTTCTTGTATATCACCTTCAAGTCTGGAATTATGCTGTTCTTTATGTATCAAGAGAAACGTTTGTTGTAAGCATCTCTGTCTTTTTCTATGAGGTAACACAGATAATCTGCAGCATTCTGATCCATGATGTGCTTCCGATGTACTTCTGCATTTTCTTGCTTTCAGAATCATAACCAGGAAATTGTTTAGTATTGTGAGGAATCGACAGACCTCTATCCACAGTTCTTTTCAGGACCCCAAAAAGTTTATCGGTAGTTCTGGGAAGGCCTGCATCCAAAGAGCAGGTAAAGGCACCTGGCTGACCATCAGTGGTTTTTACATTGTATTCATCTCTAGTCATCACCACGTGGACTTCTTAGATCTTATCCATGCCAAACCTATTGACAAGTCTGCAGGCAACCAGGAGGCCAGTACAATATGCTACAGCATAATTTGTCAGGCCAACCTTCACACCATATTTTGGCAGCTCATATGCATAAGCTGCATACATTATCATATTCTCTCCTATATGGGCATAAGCAATCTGACAAATGATATCTCTGTTTGTTACACAAACTATCATACTATATTTAGGCATGCTGCACTTATTTTTATCCTGTATCACCAAGCATTTCTGAGCATACTAATCAGTTTTACCCATCATCGTCTTCTACGTTTCACTTGGTATCTCTTAAACCAGGCCTTACTCTTGACAACTTTAACAGACCCCATCCTGAGAAACAGAAACACAACTGTGACACAACACAGACCTACAGGCCCAGCAACACTGGGGGTAGAGAGAGGAGGTGGGGTGGGGAAGAAGGCCTTTTACCTGTTTTAATTGTTTGTCTTATTAAATTGTAAATGCTCTTTATATATGTTGCATACAAGTTATTTATCTGATATCTCGTTTACAAATAATTTTTTACTTACATGGCTTGTGTTCTCATTTCTTAACAATGTCTTCTGCAGTTCAAAAGTTTTAAATTTTGATGAAATCAAATTTGTCCATATTTTATTTTATGGATTATGCTTTTTAGGCATCATACCTAAGAATGTGCTGCCTACCCAGGATCATGAGGATTTTCTCCTTGTTTTCTAGAAAACTTATAGTATTAATATTAACTCTTACATTTAGGTTTATAATCCATAGGAATTTAACTGCTTTGTAGGATGTAAGAAGAGTCTAAATTCATCTTTGTGCATGTTGTTACCTAACTGACCCCGAACCATTCATTAAAAAGCCCGTCATTTCTCCCATTGAATAACCTTGTTAACTTGGTTAGAAATGGATTGACCTTAAATGTAAGGGTTTATTTTTGGACTATTGATTTTGTTTCACTGATTTGTACATTGTTTCTCAGCTTGTTATGGAGTTACATAGTAATAAATCCATCATAAGTTAAAAATGTCATCAAGTCAAAAATGAGCATTTTGTTGATATGATGGGATGCAAAAACACAAAACATGATACCCCCAAAATGCTGACCACACAGTTCCCTGTAGAGTATTGGTTGTCTACTCTTGTGATTGCATGTCCGACTGGGAACTGCGGGCCGTCATCACTGCCCAGCATCGCAACAGAATAGTATACTGCATATCACTAGTCTGGGAAAAAAATCTGACTTCAACCTTCAAGGTATGATTTCTGCTGAATGCATAGTTTCATTTCATTGTAAAGTAAAAAAAAATTTATAAGTCAAACCATTATAAGTTAGAAACCATCCATTGTGCTAGATTATTGTAGCTTCACAGTGAATTTTAAAATCAGGAAGTGTAGTTCTCCAACTCTGGTTTTTTTCCAAAACTATTTTGGCTACTCTGATTCTTTTCCATTTCCATGTAGATTTTAAGACTACTCATTTGCAATCTTTCTTGCTAGGGTTTTGTCAGGTACTACATCAAACCTATATATTAATTTGAAGAGAATTGATATCTTAACAGTACTGACTTTGACAATCCATAAACAAGGAATGTTTCTCCATTTATTAGAGCCTTTCAAGTTTTTTTCAGATGTGTTTATAGTTTTGGTACTTAAGTCTTGGATTAATTTTGTTAAACTTATTTCTAATTAGCTTATTATTTTGATTCTATTATGATTGGAATTGTTTTGTAATTTCATTTTCAGATTCTTAAGTGCTAGGATATGGAAATACAACTGATTTTCATGTATTGATTTTGTATTCTGCAAACTTGAGTTTTCTTCATACAGGATAATGTCATCTACAAAATAAGAAAAGTTGAACTTACTCATTTCCAATCTAGATGCCATTTATTTCTATTGCCTGAATGCATTGGTGAGAACTTCCATGAATATCTTGAATAGAAGTAGTAACAGCAGACACCCTTGGAGGGTGTCTTTCCTCCAGTCTTAGGAGGAAAGTATACTTTTTAGCAGGATGTTGCTATAGGTTTTCTGTAGAGATCTTTTATCAGGCTAAAGATGTTCATTCCTATTTCTACTTTGCTGAGTGTTTTAAATCATAAATGACTGAGTTTTGTCAAATGCTTTGTCTGATTTGATTGAGATGGTTATGTATTTTTGTCCTTTAACCTATTAACAGGATATATTACATTAATTGATTTTTGGATGTTAAAACAATTATGTGCTCCTGAAATACATTACTTGATTATGCTATATAATTCTTTTTACTTAATTGCTGGATTTTAGTTGCTAAAATTTTGTTGAGAGTTTTTATACCAATATGTTTTTCTTTTATTGTGATATATTTGATTCATTTATATAACAGAGTAATACAGTAATACTGGCTTCTCAGTATGAGTTGAAAACAATTACCTTTTATTACGTTGAATAGTTTGTGAAGTATTGGCATTAATTTTTCTTTAAAGTAATCCAGAGATTTTACCAGGGGAGCCTCTGGGCCTAGTTTTTTCCTTTTTGAAAATCTTCTAGTTATTAATTCAATAGTTTTGCTTGTTATAAATCTGTTCAATTTTCTATATCTTCTTTTGGCAGTGTTAGTAATTTGTGTCTTTCTAGGAGTTTGACCATTTCATCTTAGTTACTTAATTTGGTGGCACAAGTTTCTTCATAGTATTCCCTTTCTTTTAGTGTCTGTAGAGACTGTGATGTCCCCTCTTTAATTCCTGATTTGGGTCGTTTGTATTTTTTCTCTCCTTTTTTCCTCCTTAGCTAGTCAGTTTTGTTGATTTTTTAAAGGACTGACTCATGGTTGAATTAATTTTTCTTTTTCTTTTTTTTTTTGAGACGGAGTTTCACTCTTGTTCCCCAGGCTGGAGTGCAATGGCGTGATCTCGGCTCACCGCAACCCCACCTCCTGGTTTCAGGCAATTCTCTTGCCTCATCCTCCTGAATAGCTGGGATTACAGGCACGCGCCACCATGCCCAGCTAATTTTTTGTATTTTTAGTAGAGATGGGGTTTCACCATGTTGACCAGGATGGTCTTGATCTCTTGACCTAATGATCCACTCGACTCGGCCTCCCAAAGTGCTGGGATTACAGGCGTGAGCCACCGCGCCCGGCCCTCATTAATTTTTCTTTAGTGCTTTCTGTTTCCATTTCATGGATTTCTGCTTCTTTCTTTCTCATTTTTCTTTTCTCCTGGTGTTTTTGCACTTAGTTTGCTTTTCTTTTTATTTTCTTAAGGTGGAATGTTAAGTTATTAATTTGGTATGTTTATTCTACTATCAGGTTAAAGATACGAACAGCTCTCTTCCTAAGCACTGCTTTTGCTGCGTCCCATGAATTTTGATATGTTGTTTTGTTTTCTTTCAGTATAAAATATTCTAATTTTCTTTGTGATTTCTTCTTGAACCCATGAGTTAGTAGGAAGTGTATGGTTTAAATTTTTAATGTTTATGGATTTCCCAAATTTCTTTCAGGTTTTTCTTCTAATGTAATTCTGTTGTAGTTAGGAAACATACTTGGTCTGACTGTTATACCCAGACAAGATAGATGGAACAGCACCATGCTCTGAGTTTGAATCATGAGTCCTTTATTAATTAGCCGGTAACCGAGAGAGGGCTATTGCTCCAAATTCTCTCAGCCCGAAGGGAGGGGCTGAATTCCTTTTTATACCTTGCTTAAGGTAGGGGATGGGGAGCCTAGCTGAAGCAGAATTTATAGAAGCAGAACAAGCGAGTTAGATAAGGAGGCTGGTAACTAGGAGGCTGGGGGGTCTCATGATTATTGATTTCTAAGAAGGGTATACACAAGTCATTCCCATGATTGTCAGTTACCAAGGGGGATATTCGGTTCTTCTCATATAATCTATCAAGGGAGGGGGGACATTCACAATAGCAAGTAGGCTTGCAAAGCAGGATATGGTTACAAAGGTTATATGTTTCCATAGTTCTAAAGTACAGCATGACCCAGCACAGTAGCAAGACCCAGGTATGCACTTAAGGGAGAAATGGCAGGAGGGGTGAGATGGAGGTCAAGATGGAGTCACTCTGGCTCTCAGCAAAATGGAGTCTGTCTGGCTAACACAGGGTAGGTTAGTTAGCACATGACCTCTGCTTTTTCAGGTTATTAAAACTTGTTTATTGCCTAGCATGTGATCTTTTTAAGAAAATTTGTGATGTATACTTTTAAATCAGTTGAAAGAAAAATATACTTTTTAGCATGTAATTAACTTTACTGGTGGTCTTTATTTCTTCATGTGAATTTGAGTCACTCTCTAGTGTTATTTTCTTTCATCCTGAAGAACTTCCTTGAGTAATATTTTTTGTTTTCTCTTTTTTCTCTTTCTGAATCTTCCATTTCGTGTATGTTTTGTTTGATGGTTTCCTATATATATCAACAACTCTATTCATTTTTATTTATTTTTTTATTTTGGCCTTCACATGAGATAATTTTTACTCCTCTATCTTGTATGTTTCTGATTATTTCTCCTGCTAGCTCAAATCTGTAGTTGAATACCTCCAGTGAATTTTTATTTCATTTAATGTACTTTTTGATACCCAAATTTTCATTTTCTTCTATTGAAAAAATAATTTTTACTGATTCACTTATATTCCTTATTTGCTAGGTAACTGTCATCATGTTGTCCTTTAATTCTTTCAACATGGTTTTCTAAATATTCTGTAAATGTAATTATGATAGTTGCTTTATCTTCTAAGTCCAACTTGGGCCCTCACAAAGGTAGTTTCTAACAAACACCTCCTCCCCTCTGTATGAGTCACATTTTATGGTTCTTTTATGACTTGTAATCTCTTGTTGAAAACTGGACAGTTTGGACACTGCACTGTTGAAATTCTCAATTCCAAGTCTTCTCTCCTAGTGGTTGTCTTTGTTACCATTTTTCGCTTGCTTGCTTCCTTGTTTAGTTGTTTTGTGACTTGCTTAGAGGAATTCTGTGGAATATGTCTCTCCATATAGTATACCCATGAATGTCTCTGCTCAGTTTGCTGTTTATTAAATCTTTGTTTTCATTTTTAAGCCTCACATTTTTAGTGGTCACCTTTGGAACTATGTAATATCATCACCAGGGAGTAACTGGTAAGAGCTTGCACCTCAACAAGTCCTGTCAGTAAAGTTTCCATTTTGTGTTTTTTGTTTTGTTTTTGCGATGGAGTCCTGCTCTGTCACCGAGGCTGGAGGGCGGTGGCACAATCTCAGCTCACTGCAACCTCTACTTCCCAGGTTCAAGTGATTCTCCTGCCTCAGCCTCTAGTATAGCTGGGATTACAGGTGCATGCCATCAAATTTTTTTTTTTTTTTTTTAGATATGGGGTTTCACCCATATCTGGCCAGGCTGGTCTTAAACTCCTGGCCTCAAGTGATCCCCGTCTCAGCCTCCCAAAGTACTGGGATTGCAGGCATTAGCCACTGCACCTGGTGAGTTTCCACTTTTACCATTGGATCTGTGTATGGGTTAGAGGACACATGTAAAGCTAGGCCATTATTCTCCAACTTTTTCTTCTTGTTGAGGCTCCTCAGGCCTCCTCCATATGTGTATAAGGTCTTACATTCAAACAGGGACATACAGAAGGATAGGGTTTCTCCAATCCTTCTGGCTCAACAAGCTACCATTATTTTACTAATCTGTAAAACAAGAGAGTTTTATTAAATGATAATTTCTAAATTCCTTTTTGGCTGCAAATGTAAAGCTCCTATGTACCATAGACACACCATTGTATTTGTTTTCCTCTTGAAACATTGCAGAGCTTCTCTCCTAGTAACGGTGGATTAAGAAATTCTGACCAACTGTCTGCTAAGATCAACTAAAACATCTGGACACAGTGTAAAAGTACATTTTACTGATGCATTACAAAGCTAATAAGGTGGTGAGGAATTATGGAAGTGAAAACCAAGGAGAAGAATGAAAGCCAGAGGAGAAAAAAGCTTCCTTTGAGAGTTTCTTTTCTCCTAAGGCCATCACATATTCCCAAAATTAGTGGCTGAGAGTCTAAGGAGATCAACTGACTTTTTGACAGATTTACGGATCAGGGAATATAGAAGCCCCCAGCCCAGCAAGGAAAGCTTGGCGTTGTAGTAAACTTGATGACTCTTGGTTGAAATCCCAAAGGGCTACAATAAGGTGAAAAATAACAAACAGGCTCTTGCAGGGATTGAAACCCAGCTGCAAAATATTTCAGTTCATGATTAGATTAAGATCATTTAGCTTTGCAAGTATTCCTGACTGCCTGCCAACAGCCAACATAAGTTCCTATTAAGAAAGATATCATTCTAGGTTTCAAATTATCTCTATGTTTTATAAAAAAAAATGCAATATCCTGCACTCAACTGAAAATAACCAGGGTCTGTGGCTTATACTTGTAGTCCCAACTATTCAGGAAACTGAGGCAGGAGGACTGCTTGAGCCCACGAACTACAGGCTGCAGTGAGCCATGATCACGCCACTGCACTCCATCCAGCCTGGGTGACGAAGTGAGATCGCATCCCTAAAACAACAACAAAACCAAAAACGAGAACAAGGACACAGGCCTGAAGGCGGAGAATCAAGAGAAACAAAAAAAATAGAAAAATTCCTAGAGGGTATCTGGAAAATGGACTTGTAGGCAAGAATTTAAAGATAGCTCTGCTTCCTATGTTCAAAATTCAGATGATTTTTTTTGCATGAAACTAAAACGTTTAAATAGAAAAAAGAGGTCTGGGCACGGTGGCTCACACATGTAATCCCAGCACTTTGGGAAGCTGAAGCAGGTGAATCATGAGGTTAGAAGATTGAGACCATCCTGGCCAGCATGGTGAAACCCTGTCTCTACTAAAAATACAAAAATTAGCTGGGTGAGGTGGTGCCTGTCTGTAATCCCAGCTACTCAGGAGGCTGAGGCAGAAGAATCCCTTGAACCCAAGAGGCAGAGGACCCAGTGAGCCGAGATCACACCATTGCACTCCAGCCTGGGTAACGAGCGAAACTCCGTCTCAAAAAAAAAAAAAAAAAAAAAAGAATAAAATTGGAGTGTAAGAGAAAGAAGAAAACAGTAGAAAGGACTGCGATACATGTAGTTGCAATACTGAAAGGAGAAGAGAAAGATAATGTGGTGGAAGCAATATTACAGGAGACAATGGTCGGGAGTTTTCTAAAACTAATAAAAGATATGAAGCCCAATATTTTAAAAGGTCTATAAACTCAAGGACTATAAATATAAAGAAAATTATACTTAGGACATCACAGCAGAGTTGCTCAAAGCCAAAATCGTAGAAGAAATCCTAAAACTGGACAGAGAAAAATGATATTACCTTCACTGAAGTTAGTATAAAATCGAAATTATACTAACAGTGGTCTTCACTAAAATAGAAATGCAGAAGCAAGAATACAATGAAATTATAACTTTAATGAGAAAAATCCTGAATATATCTTTCATAAGTGAAAGAGGTAAGGAGGACATGGCTAGAGTCTAGGTAAGGCTTTACTAATGGAGTGGTAAGAACTCAAAAGACACTGAATGAAAATTATAAAAGGCACTTTATAGGAAGACAACAAATAATCTTAGAAGATATTCAGAGCTGCAAAAAGGAAGGAAGAGTAATAAAAAGGATAAATATATGCCTATGTCTAAATTTATATTAAATATAAGACAATAATAATTATAATGTCTGTGGAATTTTAAAATACATAGAATTAAAATACATAACAGCATATGAGAAGAGGTGGTTATAAATGGAATTAAAATGTTCTTAGGATTTTGCATTGTCTTGCCAAAAGTAAAAGTACACATCTTTATTAGACTTTTCTAGGGCAAAGGATTTTGTCGTATCTAGGAAATAATGTTAAAAATTTTTGTTCCATAAATTCAAGTAAGTTTAAGTAAATTCTGAATGTCTAGTGGTCTCATGACAATTTTAATGTGTTTTTCTATTTGGATATGTTACAAATGAAAAAAAAGTTTTAAATTGACATTTCAAGGAAAACTGCAAAGAATCATCCAGAACTAAAATTCAGCTTCATACTTACTTGTCTGTTTAGAGAAAATTACCTGAAGGTGTCTTTGAAGCAAAAGATAATCCCTGTTTAAGGTTGGAAGTTTTGGAAGTGACACAGCCACTTTAATTCATTGTTGTCTGAAGAGTATATGGTACCAATCTAATTACTGTGCTTTTACAGTACTGCATATAAACTCAGACTTCTAATGGGCCAATTTGCTCGAAGGGCTGTGAATTATTTCCTAAGTTTGGGTATTATTGTCTATCTTGAAACAAAGGCAGGTGCAGAAGAGATAACTGAAGGAAAAAAGAATAGATGACTTGGTTTTCACTGAACACTTCTGTGACCCAGTTGGGATGGAAGGTTCTTCAAGGTAGGAATCAGTACCTACGTTCATGTGCTATTCTTGGAAGGAGCCAGTTGTATAGAGGAAAAGGATTTTGACAGGGCTGAGACACAGATAAGGAGGGTTGCCATCTTGTTTCTACTACTGAGCTTTGTGTCCTTGGGAAAGTCATTTTGTGACTTTAACCGTTAGTTTTCTTTCTGTAATACAGGCACAGTAATTTAGCTCATAGGTTTAGTGTGAGAATTGGTAATGTTTGTGAAAATGTTTTGTAAACAGAAACATATATACATGTGTAGGACATTATTTTTGTTTCAAATCATACATCACACAATTCAAGTCAAGAGTATCTATCAGTAGTTAAAAAGAGGTGGACAAATTTACGGCAAGTACAAAACAGCCAAACTACAAAACTGTGTATTTGAGTTAAAACTAGATGCTTAAACACCTACTGGGAGAAAAAATCAAATTTTCATAGTCAGTAGGCCATGGGAAGAATTTTGATTTTTTCATGTAGTTTTACGCTAATAGTACAGAGCTGTCAACTTCTAAATTTGTCTTTCATTAGGTGATCTGTTAGATCTGGTATCTGTTTCACTCTGTTTCCTGTGAAACATCCAAGAAAACATGCAAAAACAATATCCACATGATTAAATTTTCAGTAACATGTTAAGTAGCTTAATTTGTAACTTTATGAGCGAATCTTATATTATCAAAGCAGAAACAAGTGTATCTATTTAGATTGCTTTATTTTTCATGTTTAGAACAATTGATTTGTTATTCTGGGATGATGAACAATAACATTTTCTAATCTAATTTAAAGAAGCATAGAGGAAATTGTGTTTGGGAATGTTACATTTAGATTTCTAAGAAAATACAATGGTGTAAAATTTCAAGCTACTGAGGATGGAGTTTCCAAAAGACCTTTCATTTCAGCCTCTAGGGCTTTCTGTGTGGAATACAGCTGTGAGGAAAATAGTGTTTCCTGAAGTTCTGATGTTCGTCTCTACTGTTATTTTATTTAGAGAATCAAATTTTGCTAGCTAGGAGTAAGACGGAAGACGAGAACAAAAGGAGTGCGAGACACCTTTCGAGTGACTATTATTGCAAGTTGGAAAGCCTTGTTTTCTCTTTTGAAATACTTTTTTAAAATCAATGTCCGTATATATTATGTTGAAATTATTACTATAAATATATGGACCTGATGAGGTATTTTCCTTATTAATGCAACACAGAAATTTATGTTGTTTGCTATTTTAGGATACCCAGTAGTATCATTAGATCATAATACTACTTCGGTTATTAAATAAATGACTAAGTTATACATTTTGGAGAGAGATCTCAAGAGATAGATAGATGAGACCTATATTATAGTCTTAAAAAATTAAGTCCTATGTCAACAATAATAAGGAAATAAGTACTGTGGCTTCTTAGTCTATTCAAAAAATTAAGAAGCTTATAAGAAATTATTTTCTTTCTGGCGGGTGGCCATGGCTGATGCCTATAATCCCAGCACTTTGGGAGGCCAAGGTTGGCGGATCACTTGAGGTCAGGAGTTGAAGACCAGCCTGGCCAACACAGTGAAACCCCATCTCTACGAAAAATACAAAAATTTACCAGGCATGGTGGTGCACACCTGTAATCCCAGCTGCCTGGGAGACTGAGGCAGGAGAATTGCTTGAACCCAGGAGGCGGTTGCAGTGAGTGAGACTGTGCCGCTGCTGCACTACAGCCTGGGAGACAGAGCAAAGCTCCATCTTAAAAAAAGAAAGAAAGAAAGAAAGAAAGAAAACTTATTTTCTCAGGATGAATACTGTTTCTCTCCACGCAGGCCTCACTCAACCCTGCTTTTTCACCCCTTGGTTTCTCCTTCTGCTCCTGCTTTCCACTTCATTTGCATCTTGCCTCCTCCAAACACATCTCCAACTTCTACCACTCCTCCTTCAACTGCTTTTTAGGCCAAAACAACTGTATTACCAGTAAGGCTGATGTGATGGTCCATGATATCATGGGGTTCTCTGGATCTATTACAAAGCTAATCATCGAGTCTACTCACCTAATTAATTTCAGCTTTCCACTTGGCTTTGTGCGTGTAGATCTAGCGACAAAAACCTGTAACCAAAACATTTTTTTCTTTTTGTTTCTTTCTCTCTTTTTCTTCTCTTCTTTTTTCTTTCTTCCTCCCCCTTTCCTCTCTCTCTTCCTCACTTCTTCTCTCCCTCCCTCCCGTCTTTTCTTCCTTCCTCCCTCTCTTCCTTCCATCCTTTCTGCCTGGCCAGAAATTGGGTGAAGTGGTACGTTAGTATTTGTTAGTGCTCATTCCCAATTCTTTACTGCATCTCTTCTGAGTTTTACGGTCACCTGGGGCTTTGAGTGAATATCAGAAGCTCCTAAAGTATCTACCAGGAGAACACAGAGTTCTAACAGCTAACAGGTGCTCGTGGAGACAGAGCTGTCATCTCCCACAGAAGCAGAAGGGCTAGGCTATGTCATTTAAATTCAGCCCAGGGTGTCAGATGGGAGTTTGAGGCAAATAGGGAGAGGGTAATAGCATCCCCTCAACCCCCTCACACTAAAGTGGTTCCAGAATTCCGAAAAGTCTTTAATTTTTCTTTTTTGAGTACAACATGGGCAATGTAATAGAAAGCTGCATACACCGAAGACTCTATTATACAGAGGGCTCAGGCTCATGGAAATGCCTTTCAAATGTGCTCGATAGAATAAGACAAAACAGAATCAAATATTAGTCACAAATAACTAATTCATATTTACTAGAAGTATGTCTTCTTTTAGAAAGAGCCTACTGAGGTATTTTGGAGACAAATGGAGCTGACTAAGCCTTTGAATCATGTAACCAATTTGGTAGGTTGCCAAAAAAAAAACACAGAAAAAGAAAATTTAGTTTTTGTTGTTTTATGTTTTTATTTTGTTTTTTTGAGAAAAAGTGACGACCAGACTCAGTATTAACCTAAATTTTCCAGAAAATTGAAGTATTTAGATTGGTAAAAAAGTAATTGTGGTTTCTGTAACGACTTTCAATGGTGAAAAATGCAATTACATTTGCACTAATCTAATAATACCAGTTATGTTTGGATGGCAAATACAGAATCACCACTACTGCTGCCACTACCCTTCAAGCAGCCTAGGGGATCTGTTTGCTTTGACCCACAGCCTTATACATGCTGGCCCGCGCCCTGCAGATGCAATCTTTATAGGCACAGGAGCTGAGTTTGGAAGTTGAGCAGGCATGACTCCCATGTGTGCATATGTGATCCTATGCAAATAGTTCTGCTTGGTGGGCCTCAGTTTGGACAGTTTTAAGAGAAAGAAAAGAAAGAAGAAGCAAGAGAGAAAAAGGGAGGGGGGAATCATGATCCCTACAGCACAGAGTGTTGAGCGATGTGAAAAATAAAATGTATGAAATGTGCCTCTTTATACCTAAATGCTCAATACATTTTATTTTTATTTTATTATTATTATTTTTTTGAGATGGAGTCTTGATCTGTCAGGCTGGAGTGAAGTGGCATAGTCTCGGCTCACTGCAACCTCCATCTCTCAGGTTCAAACAATTCTCTCTGCCTCAGCCTCTTGAGTAGCTGGGATTACAGGCATAAGCCACCAAACCCAGCTGATTTTTGTATGTTTTAGTAGAGATGGGGTTTTACCATGTTGGCCAGGCTGCTCTTGAACTACTGACCTCAGGTAATCTGACTGCCTTGGCCTCCCAAAATGCTGAGATTACAGGCATGAGCCACTGCATCTGGCCTCGATAAATTTTAGTTACTATATTATCAGTAGTAAAGGTTAAACAAAATAGGTAAAACACTTTATTTGTTTTTATATATTTTGGTAAAGGTACTTTGGATATATATATATATACTTTGGATAAAAAATATTAAAGGATAATCCACTGATAAGAAAGCCAGAACATTTTAATATCGGGGGAGAACTTCTAACAAAAGGTGATAGTTACTGAAATTAATGCTCTAGAGGAGAGAGTAGGGCTGAGGCTGGAGAAAGCCGTTCACCCCAGAAGGACTCATTAATAGGACATGTGCTTCAGAACTCTGTTCCAATAACCACTCAGTGATTTACATGCTCTGGCATTGGTGAATGTGTTATATTTGTTGCACAGCTTATTGATGGAAAATAAACTCTTTTCTATGCTATTTCATCTTTAGTTGAAATGTATCCAACTTTCTTAGTCTAATTCACATCCAACAGCTTTTTGTAACAAGACTAAAACAAAGCTAATTTTAGCTGGACAAGGATCATAGCCATTTATGGTTTGACACTACAGTTAGCCAGAGAAAAGAGATTGAAAATGACTTCAAGAAGATTGAATATGTTTCAAAACATTTTTGTTTCCTTATGAGGAGCAAATCTACTATCTATGTGATAATTTGCAAAGAGAAAAAGAATGTCTTCCCAAATCTCGAAATTAAGGATTTTGCTTAATGATATCATTTGATATGTTACTGAAGTTGTTAAAGTTTATCTAATATTTACGGTAACCCCATGGTATGTACAGTATAGAAGAAAGAAAATGGGCTTTGGAGTTGGATCTGAATTGCAAACCCAACTCCTTAACCTCTTAACTACCCACCTTCCCAACTCTACCGTTTCCATTTATCTGCAAAATGAGAATAATAATACCTTATTTGTAAGGCTGTGGCAGTGATTAATGTTTAAAAGCACATATATTGCTTAGAATAGTAACTATGGCAAAAATGCTCATGCAACCTTGGCATAAATAGTAATTCTGTTTTGCTTCCTAGTAATCTGTTTGTTGGATTGTCATTAACTCACTTCTTTACTTTCAGTTAAATAGCTATATACCCTAACAGAATCTTGTCAAAGTGATCAACTGTAAAAATACGTTATCTTAGTATCCAAGGTGAATGAATCTAATACCATATTTTATTAGTGAGAAGTATTACGCCAAAGTTCCAATTTTTGTTCTCTAGCCCACAGAAGAAGAAAGTCAGACACATAAAATTTCCCCAGGTTTCTTCTTCTTGGTTTCCTGCATAGTGAGATAGGCAGAGCCAAAATAAATGTTTATCATGTTTCATTGTCTTTTTTACCTCATCAGAGGTCTACAATGTATGCATCAGAGGTCAGATTAAGTCCAAGGATGTGGCTGTCAATGACTCAGTCAAGGAGGGGAATCTAAGCCAATTCCAAGCCCGAGATGAAGTTAGGAAAGCACAGCTTTGGAGAGGCCTTGCTTTCCATTTTGCTACCACTTTTCTTATTTCTGGCCTTCTTTTTGGGTCCTCTTCTTACACTCAAACTTTTGGGGTACGGGAACAGAAAACCACATACTGCATTTTGTCACCTATAAACGGGAGCTAACCACTGAGTACCCATAAACACGAAGAGGGGGGAACAGACACTGGGGCCTACTTGAGGGTGAAGGGAGAGAGAAGAGGGAGAACCAAAAACTACCTCTCAGGTACTATGCTTACTGTCATCTGGGTGAAGAAATAATCTGTATGCCAAACCCCTATCATACACGTTTTACTAATGTAACATACCTGTAAATTCACCCAAAACCTAAAATAAAAGTTTTGAAATAAATAAATAAAAGGCAGACAATTCCAACAACAAGATAAAAATCTTTCACGATAAATAATGTCTTGTCCCAGCCTTGTCGTCACAGTCAGAAGTGGAAAAGGAAACTGGCCTGAAAGATAGCGAGGCGGGGTCTCGTCCTTTGTGGCTTATTAACTGTGTAAGTGATCCTACAGATCAAGCCACTTCTTTGGGTTTCTTGCGTTAGAGAGGCAAAAGAGATTGATCAATTTTTTTAAGTTTTATTACACTTTGACATGACACATTACCCTGCTAAGGGTTTACATTGTTTGTTATATTTGCATTTCAGTTTACACTTGTAAAGCCTGTCTAGCTAACTGGTTCTAGTAGAGGAAAAGATGTACAGTCTCCTTTTCCTGGATCCCAGCTCCCTGTCTTATGAAAGCTCAGAGTAGTATTAGTTCCCTAGACTGTAGGCAACCTATCAGTGCATCAAAATTATTGGAAGGGATTTCTAAATCTCTGGCTATTCTACCATTGGAAACTCAGTAGGTATTGGGTTGACTCGGGCAGGGGGTTGGTGAAAGGGCTGTAGTTTTGGGCTAAGTGCAGTGGTTCATGCCTGTAATCCCAGCACTTTGGGAGGCTGAGGCAGGCGGATCACCTGAGGTCAGGAGTTCGAGACCAGCCTGGCAACTTAGTGAAACCCTATCTCTACTGAAAATACAAAAGTTAGCCAGGGTGGTGGCACTTATTTGTAATCCCAGCTACTTGGGAGGCTGAGGCAGAAGAATCGCTTGAACTTGGGGGGTGGAGGTTCCAGTGAGCCGAGATTGTGCCACTGCACTTGAACCTAGGTGGCAGAGATGTATTTTTAAAAAGAATCACAGATAATTCTGATTCTTACTCATGTCTGTGAGTCTTAATGGCTGTGTTAAACAGGTTGAATTGCCTCCTTCCTCCACATCTACAAAAAAATGCTGTGTCTTACTGGGTCATTTAGAAAGCAGATCCTAACGCAAGGATTCAATGCTAACATTTTACTTGGGGACACAAGACCATGGCAATGAAGAAGAGAGCAAAAGATACAGGAAGCAAAGTAAGAAGGGAATGCAATGTCCTATCACCTTGGCTGCTACTTTATAATAAGCCATAGCAGGTCACTCAATAGAATTGTTAATTCTGTACATGAGGATTTTACAAAAAGTTTATATGTGGAACCTCACTCCAGAGTAACCCACAGAGAGAGAGAGAATGGGAAATGTATTAGGCTAGCTATCTCACATCTCTCACTTCTAATTGGCCAAGTGTCACTCCATGAGGAGCTAACTCCCTATCCCTTGTCTCTGTCACCTGATGCATCCACCATTTCTCCAGAAACAGATCCTATATCCCACAGTGTAGTGTTTTATTAAAATCCAGTAATGGAAGGGTGACCTGACATGGGGCTTTCTCACTGATAAGATGAGATAGAGAAAGAAAGAGCTAAGTTGAGGGACTCTGAAAAGATGAACAATATTTGTGTCTCAATATACATAGTTATAATCCACTCTTTCGGGAAGGTTATCAGCGCCTCACCTGGGGTGTGTCATAAAAGCAATTGTCTGAACGAAATGCAAAAGCTGATTCATTTACAGCACATGCATTAAAATCCATGAGAGAGATTTCTGGGAATCCCAACTCAAAAGAAAATGGGAATTTCTTGAAAATTTTAATATGTTCATTTGGTGTTGGGTATTATCAAGAGAGCGTGAATGGGAACTCAACCGAAAATGCTATCAAGGTCTAAACAGTCTGCCAAAGAAACAGAAATTTCAGGGAAACATTATATTCAGACAGAGCTGTTGGAGTTCATTTAGCTTGTTCACAAACAGCTTGAAAGCTGTGTTTGAAATTTGTGCACACTTGTAAATTTGACATTTAGCCCTTGGTCATGGGTACATCTTAGGCACTAGAAAATCAACTTGTAAACTTCATATCTCCTTCCATTCTTTTAACTGCAAGTGAAATACTTGGCCCTCTCTATTCTACTTTACAGGAAGTACATTTATTCTTCTTGAGAATAGTTTTAGCCCCTGTGGTTTTTCGGGTTTTTTTGTTTTGTTTGTTTGTTTGAGACGGAGTCTCATTCTGTTGCCCAGGCTGGAGTGCAATGGTGCTCCTTGGCTCACTGCAACCTCCACCTCCTGGGTTCAAGCAATTCTCCTGCCTCAGTTTCCCAAGTAGCTGGGATTATAGGTGCCTGCCACCATGCCTGGCTGATTTTTTTTTTTTTTGGAGACAGAGTTTCACTCTTGTTACCCAGGCTGGAGTGCAATGGTGCGATCTTGGCTCACCGCAACCTCCACCTCCTGGGATCAGGCAATTTTCCTGCCTCAGCCTCCTGAGTAGTTGGGATTACAGGCACGCGCCACCATGCCCAGCTAAGTTTTTGTATTTTTAGTAGAGACGGGGTTTCACCATGTTGACCAGGATGGTCTCAATCTCTTCACCTCGTGATCTACCTGCCTCAGCCTCCCAAAGTGCTGGGATTATAGGTGTGAGCCGCCATGCCCGGCCAATTTTTGTATTTTCAGTAAAGACTGGGTTTCACCATGTTGGCCAGGCTGGTCTTGAACTCCTAACCTTAAGTGATCCACCCACCTCAGCCTCTCAAAGTGCTGGGATTACAGGCATGAGCCATTGCACCTAGCCTCCTATGCTCTTTATGTTGAAGTCCAGTCATCACAGGTAAGTCAGATCTTTGTCCAATGACTCATGAGTACTTTATATTCCTTTTCACACTTTACCTCCCACCCCACCTCCATTTTAAAAAGAATAGGTAGGTAGGAAGTGAGAATTCTGACACTGATAAAAATGTCTGTCTTGATAGCCCAGGATGATAGAAGTTTATGATCAATAGACATTTATATGCTCTGTATGTATCTTCTGACAAATTATGTGTTTTCTTTATCTTGTATAACCATGCAGTTCATTGCCAGCCTCTCTCAAAAAGCACAGGGAGAAGAATGATAGCTAAATCTTTGTAACCATATGAAATCTAATTCAAAGCATGTGTCCAAAAAATTGAGTTACAGTATCATGTAGATTGGGTGCAGTCATGTCAAAGGTAGTTTATGAACTACAAAGGAATGTGTCATAAAAGAAGAGACTTCCCCCATCCCCCTTGGAGATCTGTTTATTTGGCAATTAACAATGGACTAGAATATCTTTCTAAAATTGTGTCCTGTGACTTCAGAATTTAATCTCTTATTGAATTCATTTTCATATACTTTTAACAGCCTATACTCCATTTAGCTGTCAGAATGAGCCTTTTACAAGGATGAATCACATCTTGATGCTTATGACATCTCAGTACTCTAGTGGTTTCCCATCACGTTTAGAATGGAGTCTAAAGTTGGAGTCTACAGGGCCCTTGGCTAGCTCACTGATATGAACAACCAGTCCTGTCTTCCCCATTCTGCATCAGCCACACTGAGCTTGCAGAGTGAGATGTAGCAGACTTAAATTAGACATAAACTAGATTTGACTTAAGCTAGATTTGGGACATATTTTGGATGCAGAACAGAGAGGTCTTACTGACAGATAAAATGGGAACGTTGAAGAAAAAGAGAAATAAAACGGAAAACCAAATGCCACATATTCTCACTTATAAGTGAGAATTAAATGATGAGAACTCATGAACACAAAGAAGGGAACAGCAGACACTGGGATCTACTTGAGGGTCGGGGGCAGGAGAAAGGAGAGGGGCAGAAAAGATAGCTATTGGGTACCTGCCTTAATATCTGGTGGTTGAAATAATCTGTACAACAAACCCCTGTGACACAAGTTTACCTAGGTAACAAACCTTCATATATACCACTGAACCCAAAATAAAACTTTAAAAACGAAAAGAATTATTTTGGGTTATAACAGTAACAATAAATACTAGCTTATAACAGTAACAATAAATACTAGCTTATAACAGTAACAATAAATACTAGCTCTTTCTGTGAATACTATCCCACATTAATAATAAGTAGATAAATTATCATGCCAAATACGTAGCAGTGATAAATCTTGCTTTAGTTTGCATGTTAGGAGAAATATTAGGGTCAGAATTTAGTGTTCTCTTCTTCACCTGTGAGTCAGCAGTTCTGCAAGTTTTATGGATTGCAGTACTGTTTATCTTTGGTAGAGCTGCCACTATTCAAGTTTATGATTTACTCTAGGACTTTCACTATTTCTCAAGGTTGGTTCCCAAGCCACAGCCAATAGAATAATCATTGTAAAATGTAAGCCAAACTCCTCTCTGGAGGCAGGACCTAGGAATCTTCATTTTGACGTGTACTCCATGATCCTTACAGATTCTGAGCTTGAAAATCACTGCTCAACAGATTTCTTTGGAACTTAATAGACTTCCTTGAGTTTATTAGAAGTTGAACTTGAGTTGTCTTCACTCCGCCTTAACAGAGAAACTGGCCATCTCCCAGACCAAGAAAACATTTAACTGAAAGGCTTGGAGATGATGAATGAGCTTGAGCTCCCCTCTCTAGGAAATGGATTGTTTTTCGACCATGCGGGAACAGTATGCTTTGGCACCCATTGTGTTGATGTATTGGGAGAAGACCATTCAGATCCATATGGCTGGTATGTTCCTACACTGCTGCTTCATGGGGATAAACTAGGCTCCCAGAAATTGTGTGGCAGGCCACGCTCCATCTATCCTCTGGAACGGGAATACCGTCTTAACAGCTTTTATTGGTTTCATCTTTCTGACATGCTTTCACAAGGACACAGTGGAATGCCAGGTCCTGTTAAGCCCAGATAAAACAAAAAAGCAAGCAGTTCCATCACCTCTACCTTCTTTCTTTTCCAAACTTCATAAAGGCTAGGAAATTCTTGAGGTTTTCTTTCTTCATCATATTCAAAACAAAAAATATATATAAAAAATGTTCTGGTCTCCAATCTTAAATACAAGACAAATCCTTTACAGTCCCAGAAAGGAGGGCACTGGCCAGCCCAGCTCAGTTTCCACCTGGGGGAATTCCATACATATACAAATTTAAATTCAATTTACCGCATTCACATGAAAAGGGACTGGGTTTCTAAGCCCGATGATTGGAGTGACATTGAATGCCAGATTGTATAGCACTTTAAAGAACTTTCCTTTTATTAGCAGCTCCATAATCACATTAACTTAGACTGAAAATTTGAACTAATTCTTTCCCTAGAGGCCCAAGCAGTAATAATTGTAGAAATCTGTGAAAAAGGATAAATACAATTCAATAATTATATTGATAAATAAAATGAAAATCAACTAATTGTGTCATTCACTCAGATGCTCGCCTCGGCTGTTGCTGCCTTTCTGCTTCACTGCCTGCTAAACTTTTTCTGTCACACTTCAATAAATTTAATTGTGCAGAATAAATGAGCTAATTTTTGAAGTCACAGGCTCTGTTTGCAAGATAAGGATGGTGATTTATTGACCTCTTCCAGCTTCATAAGAGCTTCACACTCCTTCTCTGCTGACAACTTGGCATCGGCCGTTTTCTCTTCTGCTGCTTCCTCTCGCGGCTCTTGCTGGTTCCGTCCTAACCTTCCCTCTCTCCCCTCATCTTCTTTCAAGAAATCACTGGCTGCATATCTTAAACAGTCCGGCAGGCCCTGCTTCCCGTTGGTTTCAGAAGAACATTCTGGTCTCTGTAGTAGCTCCTTATAGGGTGATTAATTATTTTTCCATTTCCGCAGCTATCTGAAGGAATCCTTCAGAACCAAAGCCTCGGGTTGTGAACTTCTACCTTTCAACATCCCACGGCGAAATGCAGCTCATCTGTAGGTGTGACACAGATAATGGAGACAATGGCTTTTGCTCTTGGACTTCAAACAGTTTCTTGCCACAGGCACACTGATGTCACACCAGATGAAAGCTCCTGATTAAACACAGTTTTTAAAAGCAAGGCCACTTCCTGCATGTTGGGTGTAGATATGACAACTTAAAATATAACCATTCAAAACGGCAAGAGTTATTTGAATAAGCAAAATAGAATCTGCTTGTAATGTGGAGAATATGCCTTGGACCAGATGCCTTAGGATCTGAAGTCGCTTTTATACGTTGACACGTCCTGCAGGATATACAGTGTGCATTAATGACTGATTGTTTCCCATAGAGCCTCATATTTTTAATACACACCAAAGAACTTGCATTAATTCTGCCTTCTCACAATGTCCAGCTTCTATGGCAATACCTGGAATTAGTAGATGTTCAACAAATAATTGATGAATGAACACATTAATTGATTAATGAATAGATAACATTGATATAAAAGCTATCATATTAAATGAATACCTATATTTCAGCTTGTTATGGGACAATTTGGAAGACATGCAATTTTATGCCAAATTATAGCTTAATGAACTGTAAGTAGTGGAACCAAATTAGGGTTTAGAAGAAGCCTCTAAAGGGAGAGTAGAAAAATAACTATTTTTTTCTTTTCCTTTTTTTTTTTTTGAGAGGGAGTCTCACTCTGTCGCCAGGCTGGAGTGCAGTGGCACAATCTTGGCTTACTGCAACCTCTGCATCCCAGGTTCAAGGGATTCTCTGGCTCAGCCGCTCATGTAGCTGGGATTATAGGCGCACATCACCACGCCCAGCTAATCTTTTTGTATTTTTAGTAGAGATGGGGTTTTACCATGCTGGCCAGGATGGTCTCAATCTCTTGACCTGTGATCCACCCACCTCAGCCTCCCAGAATGCTGGGATTACAGGTGTGAACCACCATGCCCAGCCAAATAACTATCTTTTTTTTTTGATAGAGAAGGCCTTGTAAAGCATCACTAGGCATCTAAATATTATCCCAGTTTGTACACAAAGAAAGTAACTCTCACAGCATAGCATAGCTATCTATCTACTAAGGGAGTTCCACAGACAGATCTCTCAGAGGAGTCTGTGAGCCATCATCTCGGTGGGGATCAGTTGTCTGCCTCACCTGGCATGAAGAAAAGCAGTGGTACTATATATACTGAGGTTTGAGGTTGTTGGTACAATGGCTTCAATCCTCTGATTATAGAAGCTCAGAGTCACAGATTTACAGCTGGATAAAAGGGCTAGTCAAATATGAGTGTGTGTGTGTATGTGTGTGAGACAGACAGAGAGAGAGAATTAGCTAGATCTCTTGCACATAAAGAAGACAAAACAGTTTACTTTTCAGTTCATCTCCTTTTTCTTTTTCACTTTCCTCAAACTGCTCTCCTCCTGATATTTTCAGACCTTGTGCTCCACCGCTTTTTCTCCTCCAAACAGGTGTGATCTCTTTGAAGTCTGAGCACTTGGCTTGTGGGACGGAGTCCCTAGCTGCAGTGTTCTCAATGCAGACTTATGTGCTAGCATTGTCCTGAAGCTCAGCACTACCTGCCCAGTGTCCAGGTGTTTGCTTGCAAGAGGTCAGAGCGTCATTGCAAATCAGGACAGACTCCTGACAGGCGGAGAGGAACTTCCACGCTGGTGCTCTTGCTGTCATTGTTACCATCTTTGTTGCAAAAGCAATCATTCCTTGATAATACCGTGTTTAAAAGGGCCATTGAGTAAGTATAAGATTTTAATTACCTGATATATCAGCACAGGACAGAAGCAGTCTCTCATAGTAAGGACATGCCCTGTTTTCTTCATGGGAAAATATCCCTCTTAAACTGATAATACAACTGGAAGAACCGCTAGGTCTTTTCTACACAGCTTACCCTCATTCTTGCCAAAGTGTTTATTGAATCCCTAACTAAAACCACTTGTGCTCTTGAACTCTCTTCTTGGAAAAAAAAAAGAAAAAAAAACCTGAACGATTATTGTTTCTGTCTCAGAGGGACACAAAGAGGGATTACCACAGGAAATCCAGAGAGGCTTTAGGAGAGGAGCTTGCGTTGAGATGGAAACCGGAAGCCCCCTTAGCCAGCTGCCTCCATGGGACCTGGCATGAGGCGGGTTTATGACAGTAAATGCTACACAGCCCCCAGTGAGAAAAAGAATTTGGCATTCATTCTTCTGAACCCGCCATCCCTCAGCCCTGGCGCCTGGGAATTCTGCGAATCGTTGCCTGTGGCAGCGACACTGATTTGTATCTGGGTATGAACTTAAATGAAAACATGAATTGAACTCATTACTTGAGGAAGGAAACATTGCCAAATTTAACAGGATGAAATTCCAGCTGGGTGTAAGGTTTTATGGGGCTACAGTGGAATATCTCATAGAAAGGTTTCCAGTTCATAAAACACTTTCAAAACATGCTCGGCCCTTTTAAGTTGAAGGGACATTATCATTTCTATCTATGGCATTTCTCTGCAAATTGAACTCAAATATCCTTTGGGCTGAGTACACAGAGAACAGAAGAAAGAAGTGGAAGAAACTTGGACTAAAGATTGCCTCCCTGAAAAGGTTTTCTTCAGGCGGAATTAGGTGAGCACAAATGACATCAGAAAATAGCATGTCAGCATATTGCTGCCAGCTCCATATGGTTCAGCTTGTTTTCACAGGTATTTAATTAATTCTTCAAATATATATCAAGCCTTTTCAGATGTGGGGTCCTGTTTAATGCATTTTGGGTAAAGTGGTCAGTCAGTCTGTTCTCACGGTACATACATGCTGGAAGGAGAGAGAGACAATAAATAAATGAACCAAAGATGTAAAGTGTTGGGTCGTGATTATTGCTACCAAGAAAAATAAAGCAAGAGAAAATGGGACAGAAGGTGTCAGGGCTGTGGGGTGACATTTTTAGATAGCATGTTTTGCAAAGGCCGTTCTGAGGTGGCGACATTCGAGCAGAAGCTTGAATGAAGTGACCTACATGTTGAATCCAGAAAGGAAATTTTATATATATTTGTTGGAAGTGGGCAGGACATAGTAAGTGAGTTGAAAGGGTTAGGAAATTATTTTGATTCAAAGATGCTCAGTTTAAAAAACCGTGAGATACCGCCCCTGTCTTTCTCCAGTGTGGCGCTTTTCGTGGCCTTTTGAAAAGAGTTCTGCCCCTTTCCTTGGGATTTTCTGGTGTGCAGGGCATAGCAACCAGTGTGCAGTCTTCTGGCTGGACCGCGTTTTACTTGCTAGCTAGCAAGAAGCAGAAGCTGTGGAAATTGGCATATAGAGATGTGAAAGGATTTTATACTTTTCAGCCTGGGCCGAAAATTATAGAGAAAAAGAGGTGGAAGTCAGAAAAACAAGAAATGAGAAAGAAAAGCATAATTTGAGTGAGTTCTTTCTTTTTTTCTATGTTTATCTTTCCACAGCTTTCTCACCGGCTCTGTAAGAAAGCAAATATCACTGCAAACTTCATTTTCTCTCAACAGATGCAATAAAGCTTGTTAAAATGTTTTTCCCTTCTGTCAGGTGCAAACTCCACGTTAGCGGGTTTGAAAACTTTCACATGTTCAGATAGCAATGGAAGCTTTAACTCAGCCAACATCAACAAACAAACCATGAGTCCCTCACATGTGCCATGCTTGCACAGAACGAAATTGAGTACGATCATGTTTGCCAGCCCTACCACAAATGGTTTATTTCAAATAGCAGAATGTGAAAAATACAGATCTATTTTTAATAGCTAGTACCGCGATATTGATGTTTTCCTCCCAGATCATTAATTTAAATAGAAAAATCATGCTATATATTTAACAGATGTGTGTATCCTCAAAGTACTTATTGTCTAAACTAAAGCCCAGTGTCATTTCTAAAAAGATAGTTAGGAGGAGGTATCATTTTCATCTGCGCGCATGTGTATTAATGTATTTTTTGGTGGTAAACTACTGCATGAGGGTAGGTGTAAGGTCAGGATGTTGAGGAAACCTCTGATCCGAACGCTGTGCTTGTGGAGCTAATATTTAAGTAACTGGTTTCTGTCTAAGTACTCTTTTCTCTTCCATGGTAAGCCCTGCAGGCAAGCTCACTGCTCTGCGTTCTCAGTTGTAAATGAAGAAAGTCACATTTTACCACCTCTGCCCTTTGCTGATACATTGGGTAATTCAAATCATACTTACTCGATGGCTCTTTTAAACATGGTCTTATCGAGGAATGACTGCATTTGCAACAAAGATGGTACCAATGACAGCAAGAGCACCAGTGTAGAAACATGGACATGGAAATTTCTCCGTTGTAGATGAGGATGAAGTCTAGAACTGGAGGGTGAATGGCAGAATAGGAGCCAGAGTGTCATTTTGGGTAAAAGTACCACCTTTGGTGCTTGACATGCTTGGTTTTAGTCCTGATTTTTCCAGGTCCAAGGATAATCTGGAGCATTTCTCAAATTCACTAAACCTCAGTTTCACCTTCTGTAAAATGAGGCTATTTCACTGAGTTATTTTGGGTTACATATGTAAAATGTATAGCCAAATATCTAACACTCAAGTGTGTCAAGAAATGATTGCAAATATCTTATAATATGTAAAAAAAACTTTAACAATTCATGGAATTTACTTCTTGAATAGCTGCCATGGTCTATGGTTAGAATGAAATGTACTCCTGGCAGCACTGGATAGAGAAGCTCTTGAACAACACCCCGGACCATTACCTTGGAGATGTCTAAACTCCCCTTTCCCCCGAGACCATCGTTTTTCTTTCCATGAACCTGCATGATAACCTCATGTTCACCTTTCCAAGCCAAGAAGATGACTAGAGAATTGAATGTAATGAATAACGTCTCCTCTTAAAATAATGCCAAATCCAATTTGGTTGATGTGAATTTTGCTTTATAAATTTAAGAAAGTACAAAGTCTATTTTGTGGGTTGACTGAAAGGGCACTGGTTAAAGCAAACAATGGTTATTTATTTTGTGATGTAGAAATAATCCACACAGACACATCTCTACATGAAACCCCGAATTGCTTACTGGTTGGGTTCTAGAAAGAGTGACAGAGTGGGGCGGTAGTGGGGGAACTCTTGGAGGTAAGTTAACTCGATTCTACTTTGAAAACTCTGATTAATTGTGCATAGCTGTGCATATATACACACCACATAAACAAAATTCCTGGAATCTGACTGAACCTTATTAAAGATTCCCTGTCAGTGTATAGGGTAGAAATCCTATTTGATGAAAAGAATCCTATGTCACTGGTAGTAATGTTGGCTAATGTTGAGAAGGTGAAAAGAAGAGAGGTAAAAATAAATATAATGATAATCTTTTTTGAGAAGTTATCTCTTAAACTCTAATAATTAATAATAACTCACTATATTTTTCTTAATGGATACATGCAGAGAAATTCTATTCCTAAGTAAAGAGTTATAATTACATCAAACCAGCACAATGATTTATTGCGTGTGTACTGTGTGGCACAGACTCTGATAGGCACTTTAACCTATACTATTTAATTTAACCCTTACAGCCACCCAGGAACATAGGATTATTCTCCCTGTTTTCTAGACAGAAAAAAATGTAAAAGCCCCAATGCTTAAGTAGCTCAAACAAGGTCATGTAAGAGTTAAGACAGAAAATCTTTCATCTTAATCCAGTTCCCATGAGTCTAAGCTCCATATTCAATATATTGTCTTTTACGTAAGAGTTGTTAGATATGATTTAACCATCACGTATAGGCTTTTTTAAATTTCTCCTTTAATAACACAATGGCTGTCAGAGAGCTTGTAAGTGATAGGTCAGTGAAACCTTTAAACTTCATTTGGTCCCTCTGTAAGAAATTGGCTCAGTAAATTTTTGTCAAATACACATCAGGGCAGTAATCATTTGAATTGTTTTTGAGACAGAGTCTCGCTCTGTCACCCAGGCTGGAGTGCACTGGCGCGATCACGGCTCACTGCAACCTCCGCCTCCCGGGTTGAAGCAATTGTCCTGCCACAGACTCCCAACTAGCTGGGATTACACATGCCTGCCACCATGCCCGGCTATGTTTTTCTTTATGTATTTTCAGTAGAGACAGTGTTTTGCCATGTTGGCCAGCCTGGTCTCCAACTCCCGACCTCAGGTGGTCCACCCGCCTCCCAAAGTTCTGGGATTACAGGCGTGAGCCACCACCTGACTATTTCTTGAGCATTTATGATTAATTGTCCATTAATATAACCTCCAAAACTTGGCCATCTATCCTAGGTGGAGGATAAGAGCTTAAAATTAGCATCCAAGCAGTCTCTCCACCCCCCAGATCCAAAATTTTCTACCATTTTCCCATTAATTCTAAGGACAGGACTGGTTACAAAAATTTTTTTAAGGCTTTATGAATACAAAGAGGGACAACTTGTTTGAAAGTGTCAAGAATATTAAAACAGCAACAGCAGATCTTTAAACCAAGCCTGGGGGCCTTTCTGAGCCAGGAGCAGACGCAACTATGATGTAAAGAGTTAGGCGCTTTACCTTAGTACACTCAAATTGCAACCCGAAGAAGTAGAGCCTCAAGAAGTTTTATTCATCAGGTTCAGTAGCATCAGTGAAAAGCCCAGAAGGGAGTGTACAAAGTAGATTAGGAGGAAATGGAAGCCAGCCTGCATTTTGGAAATCAGACTTCTCAACTTATCTCTTAGGGACGGAAGAAGAAACCAAGGACCCCGTCTTCTGTACACAGCCTTCGAGAAAAATACAGATAGTATGTCTACAAACCTTGCTGAACAGATTATTTTCTTTGGTTAATTTTCATCCCCTTCCCTCTTCTTCTGTCCCTAGAGATGTGACATCTTCCCTGCATTGATACCTAATTACAGTGTCTGCAATGTAATTAGAGGGATTTTATGGGAATAATCCTTGTATTATATTTTCCATGGAATATCCTGTAGGTCTAGGAGGGCAAGGGCCATGCTTATCCCATCCCATTCTCAGCACCAAGTGCATGCGTACCACATAATAGGTGCTCGATAAATATTTGTTGAATAACTGAAACCTTAGATAATTGAAAGGAAGTTGAGGGAAAGAAATAAGAATGACCAAAAAATTATGCCAGTGAATAAAATGGTAGAAGAATTGTTTCTGTTTACAAAACTCTGTAAAAGGCCAAGTGAACAGTGTCAGGTTTTTTCATTGTAAATCTAATGACAGCAATGCTCTCTCTACGTCCACATAGCCTACTTATTTGGTCTTTTTATGTTTTTGTTTTCATTTTAGTACAAGGAACTGCTTCTGCAACAACTAAAGTCAATGAAGAAGGTAAGAGGATTGCAAAGATTTCCCCGCTGATTCTGCCAACAGAAATGTTTTCATTGTGCTGCTTTGGGTGAGTAGGATGAGTTAGGCTGAAAGCTAAAATCAGATGAACGAAATTTTTTGTGCACGCATGTATTCACACACGTGTGCACGCACATGCACACACACAGTGGCCCTCATTGGTAAGTTATTTGTAAAACAAATGAGATAGAGGTAAAATTTGGAACATGAAATCGATAATATGCCCTTTGTGCTGAAGAACACGCCATGGTATATCAGAAGAGCAAACAGGCAAGTCCAGAAAAACTTGGAGCCCTCAGGAAGCCACCAAGATACACAGAGGACTGAAGCTGCATTTTTTCTTCTCTTTCCCAAACGTTCAGTCCAATAGCAACTAATCCTAGGGAACTAAAAATACACAAAGTGTACAGTAACTCCCTTCTTTGGCTCTTTCTATAATGTATACAAATCTGACTGATAAAAGGCCCAATTCACTCAGCAGAGAGCTGGCTTCTGTCTGATGGAATTTCACTGTGGAGTTTTCACAGTGAGAGCAGTTGGAGCCTTTGTATCTCCCATCCTTCTCTGTGGGAGACACAGCCTCATGGATCTGAGTGATAGCAATGAGCAGTCTGGGACAAGTTAGTCGCTCTGTCTGTAGGCATCCGACAAGAGGAGGATGTGATTGCGGCAATGTGTCGGGGAAGTCTGGCTTTCTCCCTCAAAGCCCTCTTTATTCTAAGGTTACCTGGCATTGCATGAGAGCCAAGCAGGCAAATTAAATTCCTTCTATTCAGCCTTGCAGAGAGGTGAAAAAACTCATCTCCTGGCTGGCAGTATTTGTTGCTGGCTCTGCCCTATCTAGTGGCAGGCAGTTGTGCATCCAATAGCCAGATCGGTCAGGAGTACTGTTTTTCATATTTATTTATATCTGGACGCTCTTTCATTCCTTCAAGATTTTCCAGATTTGTTTTAGGCCCTGTGTTTGTGTAATTAGACTAATTTCCACGGCTACTTCTCCGTTTATGACCCTGTGTTTCTCTGTCTCCACAACAACTTGTATCTAGGATGACCACAGCATCAGGTATTTCTCCAGTTTTTGTGCACTTCATTTTTCACTTTCTGCATTTGGAATTAATCAAATAATTGCCTTGTTACTTTTGAAACCATGGGCCTAGTAGTCACTTGGGGTATGGGGTAGGTTGGGATTACATTTTCCATGTGCCAGTCATGGTGGTCGGTATCATTACTTTGTGTTCTGATTTGTTCTTACAATGGCTAGGTTGAGATTAAAATTTCTTAGAGTGAAATTGTGTTCACAGAAGGAGGAAAGATTTTCGAAGTTAGTTCAAGTCATTGGTTGATCTGGCAAGCCTATGTTGAACCAGTTATACAGATATATGCATTCTGCTAATAGCTATAATTTCCTAGGTGAAAAAGCCACAGGATACCTAACATCTCTAAGTAAATTCAAATTTTTAGCCAAAGAAATCAGAAGCTTGGGTTAGAGAGGACTTCCAGGGCAAGTGCTATGAGAACACATGGACACAGGGAGTGGAGCATCACACACTGGGGTCTTTTGAGGGGAGGGTAAGGGAGGGACAGTGGGGAGGTGGGGAGGGTGGGGAGGGATAACATGGGGAGAAATGCCAGATGTAGGTGACGGGGGGATGGAGGCAGCAAACCACATTGCCATGTGTGTACCTATGCAACAATCCTGCATGATTGGTACATGTACCCCAGAACCTGAAGTAAAATAAATAAATAAATCACAGAGCATGGGCGAATAGAGGAGAGTCAGGCAGTTAGGCAAATACAACTCTTCTGAGAGAGAAGAAAGAATAAAAAGGAGGTCAGGGGGAAGGATGAAAGGAAAGAAGGAGTAAGTGGGAAGGGAAGGAAAAAAGAAGGAGAGAGGAAGAAAAAGAAGGGTGAAGAGAAAGAAGAAAAGAGGATGAGGCAGGCAGGAAGGGAGGGAGGGAGGAAAGAAAAAGAGAAAGGCGAAGAACAGGGAAGAGAAAGAAGGAAAGTGAAGGAGAAGGAAGAAAGGAGGGAAAGAAGGAAGAGGAAGGTAGAAAGAATACAAAGAACAACTATTAATTTGACATTAGCTCAAGAGAAAATTCTAGACTGGATTAATAAAATGATATTTTGTAAGCATTTAAAACATTTAGATGGAAGAGTATATCTTAGTTTCAGCAATACATACGACATTGCCTTTTCTTATGCTTATTATCATACAGTTATGTACAGTAGTAGATAATGAAACAAAACAAACTCATTGAGTGCTGTGTATTAATGGTGGGATGCCACAGCCTTTCTCCTTGACCTTGTCCTGTTCCACATCTTAATAATCAATTAATTGGATAGAAATAGCAAGGTGGTTAAGAAGACGAATTCCGGAGCAAGAGTGTCTGTACTGAAACCTGACTCAGCCATTTATTATCTCTGTGACCTTAGGTGATCTACTTAACCTTTTCGTATCTCAATTTCTTTATCTGCAAAATGAGAGTAGTCATAATATTCATCTCATAGTTTTACTGTCAATATTGAGTTAAAATGCTTAGAATAAGGACTGGCATATAAGAAGCACTAAGGATTGGCTAATATCAACATCGATAACAATATGTCAACAATAATATGGAGATGATATGCTTACTAAATTTAATAAAGAGCAGAGATTGGGAGAAACAAAAACATTGTGAGATATAAACTCACACTAGCAAGATGATATTTAAGACAGAGAGATGTAAAGTTCCATCCACAAAAGTTAACTGGATTATGGCTAGCTTCCATCTCAAAATGAGCCGTTTGTTTATCGGTCCTTAAATACCAACCAGGTACTAACCACAGTATAAAGTACTGTTAAAGAGAAAGAGTGAGAGCAAAAGGGATATTCAGTTTGAGGCTGCATCAGTGGGATTAATGGGAATATATGCTCCAAACCAAGTAATCTGCTGCCCTGGTTAACTACATATTGAGTATTGGATTCAGTTCTAGCTACTACATTGTAAGAGAGACACTGGCAAACTGCCAGGTGTCCACAGAATATCAGTCAGCCTGGTGAGTGATTCCTAACCATGACTTGTAAGAAAGTGTCAAAAAAAAATCAGGGATGTATGAACTGGAAAGAACAGAGGTAGAAAGATTAACAATAAGTTTACTGGAACGGTCTAAGTTTATGGGTATTATCCCAGCATAATTACAATTTGTGTTGTATTTCACTCTCAAAAGTGCCCTAGTTTGACAATAAAAATATGATCTCTCTAATGATGGCTTCCAAACGTTCAGAAAGGATGAATTATACTTATTTCTCAGCCAAGTTTCATATTTGCATGTGGTGACAATGTAATTGAATGTAATTGAAAGCAAACAAGACGATCTTTTTTTAAAAGGGCTAGCCATAGTGAGAACAGGACCAGGGTGTGTGTCTGTCTGTCTCTCTCTCTCTCTCTCTCTCTCTCTCTCTCTCTCTCTCTTCCCCCGCCCCGACTTACTTTTGTAACAAACTTGGTATTCCCTTACTGCTCTATGTTTCTTTGGACTGTCATTCATCAAGCTGAGCAACCAGACAGAAAAGAAGGCTCTTTACTGTCAGCTAAGCCTGAAAAAGACTTGCAAAGGACTTTACTTCCCTGGGCTGAGGGTCGTGCCCAAGGTGAGGGGTAGGATGGGGAGGCATGCCAGGCAGACTAAAAGAACAACTACTATAAGCTGCTATCTGCCAAGCAAAGCAACAGAAATACAGAGTTCCACCCTCATGCAACCACAGGGGCAGCCTTATGAAGATGAGTTGCTGACAATTAAAGGCATTTAATTAGCCGCTGGGTGACATGTATAAAAGCATTCATGTTTTGAATTAAAGGATTTTTAAATTTTTAGGCAATACCAAGATGCTTTACTTCCACAAACTTCTCTTATAATTTTTGTATAATTAATTACAAAGAATTCAAGTTCCAAGTGTAAAAACATGAAATAATCACCACTTTAAGAATTGCACTGCATCCCAAGGGACCCAAGGATTGCTCCAGAGGTTTTCAGATCGGCCCAATTAAGCTACATAATGAATTTAGACAGTGCTCTCGAAGGCCGCTTTGTGTTTTGCTGTACTGTGATTCCATAAAACCAATCATGGCAAAGGTGGGGGCATTTGCTTCTGTGATGCTGCGCATAACTCGAACTATTTGAAAATCACACTGAGTCTCTGAACACGGGAATATTCTGGACCAGAAATGATAGGAGCTGTCATCAAGGAATAAAAATGTTAATTGAAGATTTAATGAGATCTCTCCCCCAAATTTGATTAGTCTGTTCTCAAAAATTGCGAAGCAGCGAGATGCTGAAGGAATCTTTAGTACTGTGGGCTCCAGCGTTGTCCTAACAAAGTACCACAGAGCGTGTGGTTTAAAGATCAGTAATTGATTTCCTCACAGTTCCGGAGGCTGAAAATCTAAGATCAAAGTGTCAGTCAGGCTGGTTCCCTCTGAGGCCTCCCTCTTTGGCTGTAGATGGCCGTCTTCTCTCTGAGTCCTCACTTGGTCTTCTCTCTGTGCATGTTTTTGTCCTCGTCTCCTCTTCTTTTATTTATTTACTTTTTTCAGATGGATTCCTGCACTGTCACCCGGGCTGGCGTGCAATGGCACGATCTCAGCTCACTGCAACCTCTGCCTCCCGGCTTCACATGAATCTCCTGCCTCAGCCTCCCAAGTAGCTGGGATTATAGGCAGGAGCCATAATTGGCAGCACCGTGCTGGGCTAATTATTTTTTTAATTTTAGTATAGACGAGGTTTCACTATGTTGGCCAGACTGGTCGTGAACTCCTGGCCTTGTGATCCACCTGCCTTGACCTCCCAACGTGCTGTGCTGAGTTTACAGGCATGAGCCACCGTGCCCAGCCTCATCTCCTCTTAAAGGGACACCAGTCAGATTAAATTAAGGTGAACCCTCATGATCTCCTTTTAACCTAATCACCCAATTAACCACTCAGTTTCCAGATACAGTCACATTCTGAGGTACTGGGCATTAGGACTTCAACATGTTAGCATTACAGAATTCAGCCCAGAGGACATGTCCACCGCTTTGTCAGAAGTTCTTCTTCAACATTCATTTCTGTGTCTTCTACTTTGCTTTGAGTCCATTTTGTTTCTTCTACCACTTTCAGTAGAGATGAAGAATTGATTACTGTACCCAAGATAATAACCTTTCAGCAGTTTGTATGAGATGATCCCCTTCCTTAGCCATCTCTTTTATTCCTTTGCATTTTATTAAAAATACATCTTACCTTCCAGTTTAAATAATTATTTTACAGTTCTCAAGCGTTGCATTTCTGTTGCCCATGCCCAAGATCAGGCTTGTTTCTAAGCTACCTTACGGCCTCCATGCTCATCTCATGGTTCAGTGTGACTCTTACGTCTATTCCGTTGTTCTCTGTCTATTGATTTTGAACTCTTCTGCCTAAAAAAACCTCACTACACTTTGAATGATATATTGTTCTTAA
The DNA here is from genome assembly GCA_028533165.1 of Leontopithecus rosalia. NCBI lineage: Eukaryota > Metazoa > Chordata > Mammalia > Primates > Cebidae > Leontopithecus > Leontopithecus rosalia. Next base: position 8,462,679 of record CM052651.1, read on the forward strand.
ACTTCTTCTGCAATCTGTCATGGCAGTTTTGAATTTTATCTCAGCTGAATGAGGAGATATCCTTTCATCCATAAAACGTGAACCACTCAGTGAGGTTGCTGCTGTCACCCGAACTTGATACAAGTGGACGTGGAGACGCAGGAGGGCTCCTTACTGGGAAGACATGTGTTCACGACAATTCCACAGTTTCTGAATATTAGGAACTGGGATAAATAAATTCTCTTTAGATGACAGCCCACACTTTTTCTAAGAAGGCAGTGCTTACGTTGTTACCATTTAGGCCATAATACTTTAAAGCTATGAGTGCTGCAGAACAGCCAGATTCCAATGAATGAGAAATCACGACAATGCCGTGAATGACTGACTCAATCAGTAGACACTTGTTGGGCATCAGGGTAAGATATTGCACTAGGTACCTCAAGGGATACAAATTTGAAGGCATAGTCTCCACAAAAGGTCTCCTAGTAAGGACTCAGAGAGAAGATGGCCATTTGCAAGCCAAAGAGGGAGGCCTCAGAAGAAATCAGCCTGACTGACACTTTGATCTTGGATTTTCAGCCTCCGGAGCTGTTAGGAAATCAATTACTGATGTTTAAGCCACACACTCTGTGGCGCTCTGTTAGGACAACCCCGGAGCCCACAAAACTAAAAATTCTTGTAGCATCGCCTTGCTTTGCAATTTTAAGGTCCCACACATAGAAGGCGACAAACCTTGGGTTTCTAACATAGTGTGTCTGAGCTTAAGTTGCAGGCATCGTAACCTTTCCACTCCTCCTTTCTGTGTCAGTGCCACCGCCTCACCATTTCATCTTCCAGCCACTCCCCTGGGCTCTCAGAATGAATAACCTGAAGTTGTCTTTCTTCTCTCTCGCTTGCCATGTCTGATCAGTCATCAAGGCCTATTGATTTTCCCTTAACACTTCTATTTTGCATCCTGTTCCATTTACTGCCAACATCAAGTTCGGGTCCTTTCCGTCTTACCTGTTGTCTATTTGTCTTCCTTCCATTTCGTCTCTTAGTTTGCCCCTCCCTCCACGAATTCCCTTAGGCTTCTAAAACACCTTCTCATCCCGAGGGTCCCCCTCTCCCATCAGTCCCTGCATGCCTGTTGCCTGATGAGGTATTAAAGACAGAATTGTGTCCCAACCCAAATTTATGTTGTAGCTGTAATCCCCAATGTGACTGTATCGGGAGATATGACCTTTAATGAGGTAATTAAGTCTACATGATGTCATCAGGGTGAGGCCCTAATTTAATATGACTGGTGTCTTTATAGGAAGAAAGAGAAAGACTAGGAATATGCATACATGGGATGTACTGTGAGGATACAGGAGAAAGTGGCCACCTTGCAAGCTAAGGAGAGATGCCACAGGAGAAACCACGCCTTCTGACACCTTGACTTTGGACTTACGGCCTCCAGAACTGTGAGAAATAAATTTCTATTGCTTAACCCAAGGGCTGTTGTGTTTTGTTAATGGTAGTCAGAGAAGGAAGTGTAAGTTCCTCATCCAGAAAATCCAGCCCCTCAACAGTTCAACCCAATTCACAAAAGTACCTTTTGTTGCCATGAGACTGCTCAACTCTTAGTTCTCTTTCTTCTCCAGGCTTTTGTTTCTTTCTGGGAGGGCCTTCCCTCACCTTTTCACTTTTGTAGGTTCTACTTTAGGAATGAGGTCCAATCTCACTCTTGTTTCCTTACTAGGCTGTAAACCTTCTGTAGGGACTATGCCTTCAAATTTGTATCCCTTGAGGTACCTAGTGCAATATCTTACCCTGATGCCCAACAAGTGTCTACTGATTGAGTCAGTCATTCACGGCATTGTCGTGATTTCTCTTAAATTGAAATCTTCTGGCTGTTCTGCAGCACTCATAGCTTTAAAGTATTATGGCCTAAATGATAACAATGTGAGCATTGCCTTGTTAGAAAAAGTGTGGGCTGTCATCTAAAGAGAATTTATTTATCCCAGTGCCTAATATTCAGAAACTGTGGAATTATCAACACATTTCTTCCCAAAAGTGAGCCTTTCTGCTATAACGCGCACGCGCGTGCGCGCACACACACACACACACACACACACTCACACGGCTGCCTCTTGCAACACAATGACAGGAGACAATCAACCACAGTCCCCTTAAATGACAGTTCTACGGTGGACTGTGGTACTCTTGCCTCATTTTTTGCTCTGTTGCCATTTAAACATTTAGTTTGTGGAAGAATATTGTTTTGGGAAAGAGGAAAGAAATCTTTTTCTTTTTTTTCCTTTTCAATTTTAGGGGTAAGGCCAGGCATGGTGGCTCACGCCTGTAATCCCAGCACTTTGGGAGGCTGAGGCGGGCGGATCACCTGAGGTCAGGAGTTCGAGACCAGCCTGACCAACATAGGGAAACCCATCTCTACTAAAAATACAAAATTAGCCGGGTGTAGTGGCACATGCCTGTATCCCAGCTACCTGGGAGGATGAGGCAGGAGAATCCCCTGGATCCGGGAAGAGGTTGCAGTGAGCCAAGGTTGTTTCATTACACTCCAGCCTGGGCAATAAGAGCGAAACTGTCTCAAAAAAAAAAAGGGTTAAATGGGTAAATACTCTTGTCACTTTGTCTCTCCATGTTCTTTGATGTTAAAGGTTGGGAATGAAGCCCCACTTCCTCCTTTCCTTTTCCAGCTAAAACCCCCGGCGGACTCCTCAGTGGCTCTGAGGTATGTGTAGTTAAGGAAGTTGTTTAGAAGCCTGTTAAGTCTTTCCTCAAAGGCAGTGAATAAAATGTGCTTTCCACTTCTCAGCTGTAACAAAGAAACCTGCCATTAACATAGGAAAGCCTCTTGTTTGCATTTTTTAACAGCTGACATTTGTACCTGTTGGAGAAAAGTGAAGGGCATCTCATGGCTTCCTTGTTTAAATCAGCGTGGAAATCATCGGGATGATAGGGAAGCAGGGCTAATTTCCTTTGTCTCTTATTCAACAGATAATGGTGGTCTGTGTGGGGTGTTAAAGGCCAGGCAACCGCGGTGACCGGAGATGACTTCATTCTTCCGAGGTTTATCAAAGGCTCCTGTCAGTCAAACTCATGCTGGGAGGCTGGGGAATGGCCATCTGGCTTGCCGTTCTTCAGGGAAGAGAGAGAAGAGGGAGGAGATGAAAAATCTCTCTGTCGGCTCTGAGCCAGGTGGAAGGGTGATGCGTTTGGGGTGGGTTTAGCCTCTCCTGTGCACATACGCCTGAGACAAACATGAGGCTCTCTGTGAGAGACAGAGACAGAGATACTGGGAAGAGCAGGAGAGGTGGGAAGAGTGAGATGGAGACTTGTTGAAGGCAGCGTGATCATCTTGAATCGATTTTAAGTGGAAAGACGGAAGGTCACTCATGCTGTTAACCATGCAGAGAAACCTCAGAATTGTTTCCCTGGCTGTGGTGAAGAAGGGGAGTAAGTGGCTCCCAGCAGGGAGCTGATTTAATTTAAAGCACAATGTTTCAGTTCTGAAGCCAGAATTCTTTCATCCTAGCCATGTTGATTACAAGCACTAACAAGGTATTACAAGAGGCACTACCAGGAAATCTTCCCCTCTCCCTTCACTGCTAGTCAACTGCTAGTGAACTGGGGCTGCACAGCAGGCGGGGTCTCCCCACAAGGCAGCTCAAAAAGCCATCCCTTCTGGGAGGCTGCCTCCTCAAGCCACCCTGATTTGAGTTCCCTTTTAATGTGGGAGTTCCTACCAGTAGTTGCAATTTACACAGCCCTAGGAAATGCAACTTTTTTTTTCTCTTCTTACATTTGTCTTTCTTTTTCATTTCTGATACTGATGCATAAAATTTGTACGTATTTATGGAGTGATATCTTGTTAGATGAATTCAATGTATAATAATCAAGTCAGGGTATTTGGGGTATCTACTACCTTGAATATTTCTCATTTCTATGTGGTGGGAACATTTCAGATCCTATCTTGTCGCTAACTGAAAACATATACGTTGTCAGCGATCAAACATTATACTTATTCTTTCTGTCTAACAGTACATTTATGCCCATTAACCAACCTCTCTTCATCCCACCCCCAGCCTCCCCACACCCTTCCAGAGCTAGCCCCATGATATCAACTTTTTAGGCCTCCACATATGAGTGAGAACATGTGACATTAGTCTTTCTGTGCCTGGCTTATTTCACTTAACACATTTTTGCCCACTGGACATTGTAAGTATTAAAGCAAGGATGCTTCAACACTTTGGAGATCTGTAAGGACAGAGCCTTCTTTTTCTTCCTTTCTTCTTTTGATTTTGATGAAATATGTATCACATAAAATGTGCCATGTGATCCATTTTTAGGTATACAGTCTAGACCCTTTTTTTTTTTGAGATGGATTCTAGTTCTTGTTGTCCAGGCTGGAGTGCAATGGCACGATCTTGGATCGCTGCAACCTCCACCTCCCAAGTTCAAGCAATTCTCCTGCCTCAGACTCCCTAGTAGCTGGGATTACAGGCGTCTGCCATCACACCCAGCTAATTTTTTTTATTTTTAGTAGAGATGGAGTTTCGCCATGTCGGCCAGGCTGGTCTCGAACTCCTGACCTCATGATCTGCCCACCTCGGCCTCCCAAAGTGCTGGGATTACAGGTGTGAGCCATTATGACGGCCTTAGTTTAGACCCTATTAAATACATTCACATTTTGAGTAACCATTACCACCATCCATTTTCAGATGAGCTGAAACTCTGTTTCACTAAGTAATACCCACTGAACCACCAACCCCCATCCTAGCCCCTAGCAACTACCCTTCTACTCTTTGCTTCTATGAAATGGACTCCTCTAGTACCTCGTTTAGGAGGGATCATACAGTAACTGTCTTCCTGTGACTGGTTTATTTTACTGTGCATAATGTCCTCCAGGTTCATGTACGTTGTATGTAGCATGTGCTGGAATTTCCTTCCATTTTAAGATTGGACAATATTCCATTGCATGTATATGCATGTTTTTGATCCACTCGTTGATCAGTGGGTGTCTGGGTTGATTCCACAGAGGTTTTCTTTTCAATTATGCTATTCTATCTTTTTCTTCCAGGGCCTAACATCAAATGAGGCTAGCGTATTGGAAATACTGGTTTCTTGTAGATATTAAAAAGGGGAGAAAAAAGGGAATCACTGGGCCAGTAATTTAGTTGCTGTTAACACAAGTTTCTTATCCCATTCTATAGTCCACTGCCCTGTCAGAAAAACAGGGGTATCATTCTGGTTGGTTTTCTGGCTACTTAAAGTAGAGAGAGGCTTTCATTCAAAAAGAACATGGAAGAAAACTAAGAGATAGGCTAAAGAGGGATTTTTCTCACTCTGTTGAAAAAAAAACACTTGTTTTAGTCCATTCTCACATGGCTATAAAGAACAACCTGAGACAGGGCAATTTGTAATGAAAAGAGGTTTAACTGACTCACAGTTCTGCAGGCTGTAAGGGAAGCATGGCTGGAAGGCCATGCTTGGGAAACTTACAGTTGTGGCAGAAGGGCAAAGGGGAAGCAAACATGTTCTCACATGGCAGCAGGAGAGAGAGAGCGAAAGGGGAAGTGCCATATACTTGTAAACCATCTGATCTGGTGAGAACTCACTCTCTCTCATGAGAACAGCAAGAGGGAAATCTGCCCCCATGATCCAGTCTCCTCCCACCAGGTCCGTCCCCTGACACTGGGAATTACAACTGTAAATGAGATTTGGGTGGGGACACAGAGCAAAACAATATCATCCTGATGGAAGAAACTTCTAAAATGTACAACAATAAAAAGACTAGTTTGATGAACTTCCTCTAAACCCCTCAGCCAGCATAATTAGTCATCAACACGTGACTAATATTTTGTCATTTGTACCTTACATATATCTCTGTGCCCCTGGCTTATTTTTAATTTCATTCCGTTTTTTTTTTTTTTGAGATGGAGTTTCACTCTTGTTACCCAGGCTGGAGTGCAATGGCACAATCTCGGCTCACCGCAACCTCCGCCTCCTGGGTTCAGGCAATTCTCCTGCCTCAGCCTCCTGAGTAGCTGGGATTACAGGCACGTGCCACCATGCCCAGCTAATTTTTTGTATTTTTAGTAGAGACGGGGTTTCACCATGTTGACCAGGATGGTCTCGATCTCTTGACCTCGTGATCCACCCGCCT
>CM052651.1:8469311-8548411 GCA_028533165.1 Leontopithecus rosalia
GTGCAATGGCACAATCTCGGCTCACCGCAACCTCCGCCTCCTGGGTTCAGGCAATTCTCCTGCCTCAGCCTCCTGAGTAGCTGGGATTACAGGCACGTGCCACCATGCCCAGCTAATTTTTTGTATTTTTAGTAGAGACGGGGTTTCACCATGTTGACCAGGATGGTCTCGATCTCTTGACCTCGTGATCCACCCGCCTTGGCCTCCGAAAGTGCTGGGATTACAGATTTGAGCCACCGCACCCGGCCTCATTCAGGTTTTTTTTTGAAAAGTGTAAGCCTATGAAGAGATTGCCCAAAAAAGTATGAAAAACAACCATATGTCATTCTCTCACCTAGAATATCAACTCTAACAGTTTAACACCTTTGTTCTATGTCCATCACCTGTCTATTATTTATTTATCTATCATCTATGTTTACATTTTTTTCTTGGACCATTTCAAAGCTGGTTGTCTACATGATGGTACTTTATCTATTAAAACTTCAGCATCTAACTAAGAACAAAGACATCCTCATCCAACACCAAAATACAGTTATCATACCCAGGACATTTAAAATAGATACAACATCATTATTTAATAAACAATCAGCTGGGTGTGGTGGCTCATGCCTTTAATCCCAGCACTTCGGGAGGCTGAGGTCGGCAGATCACCTAAGGTCAGAAGTTTGAGACTAGCCTGACCAACATGGCAAAACCCCATCTCTACTAAAAATACAAAAATTAGCCAGGCATGGTGGTGAGCACCTATAATCCCAGCTACTTGGGAGGCTGAGGCAGGAGAATTGCTTGAACCCGGGAGGCAGAGGTTACAGTTAGCCAAGATGGTGCCTCTGCACTCCAGCCTGGGCAACAAGAGTGAAACTCTGTTTCAAAAAACAAAAAACAAACAAAAACTAAGCAAAACAACATCAACACTCAGTTTTCCCCAGTTGTCGCTATAAAGGCCATTAGAGCTTTCTTTTCTTTTGTTTTCCATTAGCAGACACTATCAGGGATTAAGCCTAACATTTAGTTGTTATTTCTCTTAAGTCTCCGTTAGACTCCCAGGCCCTTTTCATCTTTGATGCCATCAGTGGTAATGGGATGGAGATTTGGGAAATGTTTAGTTTAATTTTTCAGATGGTAAGGAAAAAGATTATGGTTTTTTTTCTGAATCTGATGTTATCATGGACTAATGAATGTTTATTAAATGACCCGTCTATTAATGCTTATTAAATATTTGCTAAATGAGCATTCTATTAAAATGTTCATTGTTATAGATTGAGAACTAGGAAGTTGAGAATGTCTAAAACGTTCCAGCTGTTTGACACCCAAAATCTCCTGAGGAGTTTGGAAAAAGCAAGAATAAGACATTAACTAGTTCAAATAAATTAGTCATACATTAGAGAAGCATTACACTTCTGCCTTTTGAACTATTCCCCAAAGAAGGGCAGGGTTGCCTTCTGTCCCTGCCACCACATATAATTGGCTCGTTCTTGTGTGAGTATAATATATTTATTAATATCCACTAGTTAAACCTTGCAAAACACCAAAAGTCAGAATATTTCTCATTTATATGTGAAGGAACTGAGCACAGGGACATCTAAGGTATAAGATTCTCAGATCATGAGCCAGGCACAGTGGCTCATGTGCCTCACAAATCCCAGCACTTTGAGAGGCTGAGGTGGGTGGATCATCTGAGGTTAGGAGTTTGAGACCAGCCTGGTCAATGTAGTGAAACCCTGTTTCTACTAAAAATACAAAAATTAGCCCGTCGTAGTGGCACGTGCCTGTAGTCCCAGCTACCCGGGAGGCTGAGGCAGGAGAATCCCTTGAAACTGGGAAGTGGAGGTTGCAGTGAGCCAAGATGGCACCATTGCACCAGGCAAGAAGAGTGAAACTGTGAAACTCTGTCTCAAAAAAACAAACAAAAAGATACTTAGATGGTGAAAGTGTCCTTGATTTATTGAAGACGTCCCAGGGCCACAGAGTCTACTTGAGGGTACTTTGGTAGAAAGTATTTATCATTATGTTAATATGCCCAATCTCAGAACAATGAGAATGCAACATGGTTCCCAATGATTTATTCTGGATAACTGAAGCTAGTTAGCTGTCTGAATGCAGTAGAATCCTGTTAAAGTGGAAAATGTATTATTTTTGTATATAATATTATATTTTCAGTTTTTAATAGACCTTATTTTTAGAGGAGTTTTAGGCTCCCAGCAAAACTGAGGGAAAAATGTAGAGATTCCCCTTAAACCCTTGCCCCCACACATGCATGGCCTCCCCTGTTATTAGCATCCTTATCAGAGAGGTATATTTGTTACAACTGAGGAACCTCCACTGGCACATCATGATTACCCAAAGCCCATAGTTTACATTAGGTGTTACTCTTGGTGTTGAACATTCTCTGTATGAATGTATGCAACAGTTCACAGTGACATGTATCTATCATGACAGTGTCACGTGGAGAAGTTTCACTTGTCTAAAAATCCTGTGTTCTGCCTATTCAATATGATATAATTTTTAAGGGTTAGAAGTGTCATTCTGTTAAAATGCTCACTTAGGCCTTCATAAAATCCAAATAAACTTTTTCTTTTTGAGACGGAGTTTTGTTCTTGTTATCCAGGCCAGAGTGCAATGGCGCAATCTCGGCTCACCGCAACCTCCGCCTCCTGGGTTCAGGCAATTCTCCTGCCTCAGCCTCCTGAGTAGCTGGGATTACAGGCACGTGCCACCCTGCCCAGCTAATTTTTTGCATTTTTAGTAGAGACAGGGTTTCACCATGTTGACCAGGATGGTCTTTATCTCTTGACCTCGTGATCCACCCGCCTCAGCCTCCCAAAGTGCTGGGAACTTTTTTTTTTTGAGATGAAGTACTTGCTCTGTTGCCAGGCTGGAGTGGCGTGATCTTGGCTCACTACATCCTCCGCCTCCCAGGTTCAAGCGATTCTCCTGCCTCAGCCTCCCGAGTAGCTGGGACTACTGGCACGTGCCACCACCCCCAGCTAATTTTTGTATTTTTAGTAGAGACAGGGTTTCACCATGTTGGCCAGGATGTTCTCAATCTCCTGACCTCATGATCCACCCGCCTCAGCCTCCCAAAGTGCAGGAATTACAGGTGTGAGCCACCGCGCCTGGCTAGAAATATCATTCCCTTAAAACACTCACTTAGGACCTCATAGAATCAAGTAAACTTTTTAAGAAACTATCTAGAAAGAGAATGAATGGAAGGAAAAATGTACATATAAGTTGGAGCAGAGACTTACCTTCTCTAATGTAATGGGCAATGCCATCTTGATCCTTCATCTTCACAGTTTAATTAATCGAATAATAAGCCTGTAACACTTTTAAGAAAAAGTCAGACATTTAAAAATTTTATCTGTCCCATTTATATTGGTTAGCTTTTGGGGAACCAGAAAGAAAAATTATGTTTTGTTCAAATCAGGTTTTACTTAGTTGATCAGAAAGGTCTTGCTGGGTCTTGTCAGATGAAATATTAAAACAAAGCAAAAAAAATCCTATTATTTTAATTCCTTCTACAACATGTTACCCTAAAGGACTCCTATATGTGGTAGCCAGTGTTTTAGAGAAGCACCTGTGGACTCTTGTCCCCATGCCACCTGAACTCAGTGGCTTTAAAAGCAGACAATACATGGCTAGTCTGTGGAACACCAAGGTCACAGAGGCAACATCAAACAGTGCAGGCGAAGTAAACCAGGTGGCCAGAGGCAAGGGCAAGAGGTCACCTTCCCATGAGCCATCAGGATGCCCTGGCTTGCAGAAGGGCAGATGCAGGAACGTGCTGGACCAGTGAGAGGATGAGATCAAGAGAGAGGATGAACTGAGTTATTTATAAAGATCACCTACTTGGACATCTTTCTGGGTTTAAAAAAATTATTTATTTTAACAAGATTTGCTTAAATAAGCCATGAATTTGTTTTTTAAAAAATCCTTAGAGAAATTAAATTTAACAGAGTTTAATTGAGAAAAAGATGATTTGTGAATTGGGCAGCCTGTGACCCAGTTCAGAGTCTGGGGCTGCCCCATGGTCAATGATTTATGGACAGAATAATGAAAGTGATATACGGAAAACAGAAGTCAGATACAGAAACAGCTAGGTTGCTTCCAGCTTGGCCTTGGCCTTATTTGAACAGGGTTTGAAAAGTTGGCCACCTTTGGCCAAAACTTGGTGATTAGCACAAGAATAGATTATAGTCTGTTTATACATCCAGGTAGGTTACAATTCACTGTGTCTGAAGAAACCTTTATGCCAAATTTGAAATATGTAAGGAGACAGCTTTAGGCTAAACTTAATTTTATTTTATATGTGCTTTGACGGTACCTCGTCAGTGTCTCTGTCCATATGCCTCTTAGAAAGCTCATAGAAAAGAGAATAGTTACCTTAATTCCACTTGAAGTTCCCTGGAAAATCAAAATAGCTTTCCATACTGTTTTCTTTGACTTAACTATATTTTATAGGCTTCTAGGATTAATTTCAAATCAATGGAACAAAATGTCTTTATGTTTATGTTGGTTTGGTTGACATATTTCCTAGTAGAAAGTGGGTTAGGATGAGCTGGGTATTTGGGAAATAGTGGGGAAGGTCAGTTGCCCCACAGACCTGTGAGTCCAGTCTCCACATTGACCATTACCGGTTCTGGATTGTTTGGCGCCTGGAAATGCTGCAGCTGAGTGAATATCAGAGACACACCCATAGCCCATTAGTCTATGCAAGTATGTGTCTTCCACTCCCCACCCACAGAAAACCCAAAGGCAAATTTATTTCTTCATGACTTACTTTTCTTCCACAATGAAAACATATCTGTCCTGGTCTCATTCTTTCTTATCTAGATATTCCACTTATTACACTTGAAAACAGTAGCAGTAACTAATTATTGAATGACTGATTCCTAATAAGGTTCTGACCGCCTAGCCATGGATTGATGCTTATATCTTCATAAACTTTTAATTGCAATAGAACTGTAGGAGATAACACATCACAGCCTAAAGACAGCGTGGTTTAGCAATGGGAATAAAGAAGGAAAGTATTGTGTGAGGCAGTCACGTAGACACTGAGGAACTCAAAACATACTAAGTGGCTGCTATAGGGGTCCCAGTTACATGCTCTTCTGGTGCCAGGTTGGATCTTAGAGACTAAGGCCAAGTTCAGCAGAAGGCACGATGTGTAGGTTGAAGCCATGAAAGCTGAATGTGATGTGAGGGTCATTATCATACTCTTCCCAGGCAGCAGCCACTTTCCAGTTTGTTCCTGAGCATCCTCTCCTTAGCATTACTTTGAGGACCATGGCTCATTATCACTAATGGTGGGAATGAGAGGATAATCAGCCTCATTGACCCATTATGATCCTGAGATCATGTCCCAAGGGGGATCTAGGGCTCAATACTCTATTATAACTGGGGTTTGGTTGTCATTTGGTTAGATAGCATGGAGCTAGGCAGAGGCTGAGGGTCTAAACATGGCAGCAAATGATGGCAAGAGTAGGCAGGTAGGAAGGTGAGCTTACACCTAAGTCTGAAACATCAAGGCATAGCAAGAAGGCAGGTATCATTGTACAAGGTCCAATTCAAACCCAAGCTCTTAGAGAAGTCAGTAGTTCAGCCCTGAGGGAATAACCAGGAGGGCAGATTCCTAAAAGAAGTATCATAAATTCAGTAATTAGGAGAATGGCTAAAAATCACTGTAAGACCTAGAAAAAAAGGTAGAAACCCAATTTTAGAAAATTTGACATTGGTCAGCAAGTGACTTACAGCACCTCACCTTGTGCTCTCTTTGAGACGAGAGAGAGAGAGAGAGAGAGAGAGAGAGAGGAGTGTGTGTGTGTGTGTGTGTGTGTGTGTGTGTGTGTTGCGTGCGCCTGTATTTAAACAATCTCAGTTATTGTGTTAGAAGGAAGGAGGATGGGTATGATAGGGATATAGGCATCTTTTACCAAACCCAACGGAAATTGTGCCCTCTGTCCAGTTTTGGAGATAGCACCTCGCTTTGCAGTATCTCTGAAATCATCCCTAATGCATAAGAAAGTCATTCTGTGTTACAGTCCTTCTCTAATAAGCGAGGCCCCTGACCTCAGGTCCCCTGAGTCCCCCTTCTGTAATGGATGTTTAAGGGACTTTTTGGAGTCTAATAAAATGGCCTCTCCAGATGAATCTGCCTTCTCTAATTCAGGGAAGAGGCTTTTCATTACCCGTCTTCTGTGAGTTGGTCCTGCCAGCCTCATGAGAGGCAGATCCTGTGAGGCGGAAAGGATCTAGGGAATCAGCAGTTGCCTTGGTTCCCAAGAAATGTCTCCACCCTTCAGTTGGTTCTGAAAGTAACAGTCTGTTTCCCTTGAAAAGGGAATGCATGCTGAGTTCTCTTCTCAGCTTATAAATTATGCTGTATTAACACTGGCAACAGTTTCATTTTTGCCGTGTAAACATGAGGCAGCACAGAATGGAAAGAGGGTTGGAGGGACAGGCTGCCAGGCCGCAGCAGAGACTCGTGAGCAGCTCTTTGAATGTCGGATGGTGTTCACGCTAGCTTTCAGGGGAGGGGGCCTCCCCAACACCTCTCTCCAGCAGTCGGGCTTTTGTGATTGTGAATACCTCTGCCGCTGGGGTCGGCTTTGCGTATTAACTACATGGTTAAATAAATGCTGTGATTCCAGTAATGCCGAGAAAGGTGCCTCTTCTCAGAACCAGTCCAAGGAGTGTTCACTCTGAGATTCTATTGTAGATTCATTTGTGGGTGTTATAATTTGATTTCGAGAGTTCTATGATCAATCATAAATACTCTATAGATAGGTGCATATATTCATTTCCCTAGCCTTTCTGTTGACCAAGAAAACATAGATGTTCTGTTGTATACAAGGTGTGTTGGTTCCTGCTTAAGGTTTCCATTACCATGATTGGTCATAAAGAACTCAGCAGGAACAAATTTATCAGCGATTCCCCCAAGCTCACTTAAGAAGAGCAACTCAGAGTAGCTACACTTCAAGTGAGAATTGGGGTGCAGGGAAGACCGCATAGCAGAATATGTATTTAGAGTGGACAGACCCAAGTAGGACCTAGACCAAAATGCTGAGCAGCCCAGGGACAGAGTGAGGGCAGTGATCACAGTGTGGGCTAAAGAGAAGCGTTGGAAGTGTCACAAGCGAGAAAGGGGAAGTAGAGGATGTAAACATGAAAAATAACAACAACAGAAACCTTATTCAGCTGCATAGATTTGTTTTCAAGCCCATTTGTACAGCCTTGCACTTACAGAGCAAGAAGGCCCTTTGAAACAAAGGAAGGACTTGTAAACATGAACATTCACCATATTAAAATCCATTTTAAGGCTCAGAATACTTCTTTAGAATTGGAAAAGTGACAAATGTCGGTTAAAATGCTTACCTGAAATGTGAGGTTTTTTTAGAAGCTTCCCTAGGGCAGTCTTTTTCATTCTTTTTTATAGGTGGGATATTGTATCAGTTACAATAGTTCTTACTGCTGGTAACTAAAAATCCAACTGAGACAGGCTTATACAAAAGGGAAAGTATCATCTAGAAAGACATCCAAATGTAGACTGAGCTTCAGGGTTGACTAAGTCAACTATTTGATAAATTCTGCAAGGGACCAGTTTTTACTCTCTCTCTATACTAACAATGCCAGCATGATTTTATCCCAAGAATGATTCCCCCAGTCGTCATCAAATGGCTACAGGGGCATGCAGGGTTGCAACCCTTCCTTGTTCACTGTGGCGAGAAACAGAATTTCTCTCCTAACAGAACTAATTTCTTTCCTTGAGGGCTCAGTGGGTCAACCAGGTTCAAATGTCTACAGGGGCATGGCATCTGCTGATTGGCTTCTACCTGAGCTCCTGAACCAATCAGCAAAAGGAACAATGAGTTTACATTATTAGGCTGAAGGATTGAAATCTACTCCTTATGATGCAGGATGAGAGATTAGTAAAGCATGGGATGGAATGGCTTAGGAAGTCAACCACCATGTCTGCACCCTCATTAGTGAAGCTCCTATGATTGAGGTAGAAGTGGAGGGCACAGAACGCCCCCTCTTCCTCCACACACACCTCTGCCTTACATTTCTCTTTTCCCTTGAAACATTATACTTTTGGGGAACTTGTGGAATTATAATTTGAAAACAACTGTCAGAGCAAGGACAGCATTGACCCAAGAAATCATGTGGGTGTGAAGACTGAGGAACTCAGTCTTCTCCAAGGGCTTAGCAATTCTGAGCTTATGTCAAAGGCTTAGTTACCAGAAGCTCTTTCCCTTTTAGTCTGTCATATAAACTCTTTCTCAACTGCACAAGAAAAAGTAACCCAGCATAATTGGAAGAAGATTAGAAGATTGGAAGTTCCAACCAAAAACAAAAACAAACGAAAGCAACTTTGAATTCCCTGAATTATCTTTTCTTTTTTTAAAAAAAGTTGCATAATCATCCCAAATGTGATCAGGTACAGTGGCTCATGCCTGTAATCCCAGGACTTTGGGAGGCCAAGGCGGGCAGATCACCTGAGGTCAAGAGTTTGAGACCAGCCTGGCCAACATGGCAAAACCCCATCTCTACTAAAAATACAAAAATTAGCTGGGCATGATGGTGCATGCCTGTAGTCCCAGCTTCTCAGGAGGCTGAGGCACGAGAATCCCTTGAACCTGGGGGGTGGAGGTTGCAATGAGCTGACATTATGCCACTGCACTCCAGCTTGGGCAAGAGAGTTAGTCTCTGTCTCAAAAAACAACAACAAAAACAATAGTAATAATAATCCAAAATAAAATCTTATGTACATCCAAGAATATTCTATGTTTATCTGCAGTTTTGGAAAGCTTTGTAGTTTGATATTTTAAAACATTTAAATTTGTCAAAGGGATTAAAGAAGAAAAAACAACTTTGGGGTTAATTCTGGCATACTTTTTAAAAGTAATTTTATTTTAAAAGGTAGTTTTGTTTCTTTGAAATCATGTTTTAAGCACAGTGGTGGTTCTCAGCATCTGAACACACGGATATGGGCGGCTGCAATGAGCAACAACTAACCCAGCAAGTACCATCAAACCCATCCCAGGAGACTGGGAACTAAATACTGATCTTGCCCTGCTGAGAGTCACAGCAGGGACTATACTTTTTGGTAAGTTCCATGTAATAAAAACATTGAAAATGATTAGGTTTGGCCATTTTGCTGGCAAAATGGATTTTCTTTATGGGGATTCCTTTTGCTTTACTTCTTGAGCAATCGCTCAGAAGTTGTTTTGGTTGGCTGTTAAGATAAGTTAAAGCGCTTACTGTCTATTTTAATGCCATGATGTAATGCTGTTCTTTTCCTGCCTATATGTCCTATGGGTAGGACCCTACAATAGCGTTTGCCCTAGACTACCCATTGTGAGAATGTATAAAAGTAAGCCAATGGTACTGCAGACCGTTCTTCTCAGCTCGGAAATGCATTCCATGCCCTTATCCCTGTCCCACTAGGGGTTGAACCTACATCAGCCTTTTCCAGGCTTTCTTACCAGCTTGCTTCCAGGTAACAAGGGGGAGGCTCAGGTGGGAGATTGAAGCACAAGAGGGAAGGAGTCATTAGATGATTTTCCTGTTTCTTTCTGCCTAGCACGGTGCCTGTTTTGTCTCATCAGTGCCTTCACCTCCCACTAGCTGGTTCCTTTCTTCAAAGTGCCAGGAAGGCTTACCACAGTTCCATCTACTACGAACTGAACTGTTTGGATGCAAATTCTAATGGACTTGGTGGAATCATTAGTTTGATTTCCTTGAAATCATGTTTCATAAGTGTTCGTGTGCATCTTGGCTGCAACATCCCAATGCACAGGTGTTGGCAGCTGCAGTCATCACTGAGGCTTCGATAACACCACCTCTTCTCACTGTCCCTACAACCCTGATGGTGGTCGTCATTTTCCGTAGTTGTTACTCACCTTTCCTGTTTGCTGTCTCAGCTTTTTCATGTCTTCAGAAACATTTCCCACTATTACCTTTTTTCTGTCGAATTATCTGGTGTAAATCTTGTTTTCTTAGTTGGAACTGCCTAATACAGTAGGGAATTTCTAGTTTTTCTGCTAGAAAGTTCTTTTGCTATTCCCACCTTGCGATCACATAGAACTACAGATGACAACATTCTTTGTGAAAAGAATTTCTCTGCTAAAATCCTTCTGTTTTCTGTTTCTTTTATAAGAAATTTAGGTTTTCCATGTACAGATTATGTGTTTTCCATCAATGCTTGTCCACGTTTGGGCAGTGAGAAAGTTCTTAAGGAATTGAAGCCCTAAGTATATCAAATAAACATAGAGCATATCGATAGGTCAGAAACCATAGTACATCGTGTGTTCCTTGTGTCTTTTTATTTCGGTCTTTGCACTAATGTCTTTCAGAATTCCTGTTAAGTAGTTTATTTATGTGCATTTCAATATCGGTAATGCCAGAACAATCTTCTGAATCCAATTCAAAGTTGATAAAATTGAATAAAGAAACTGTTTTCAAAATTTGCGGATATCTCCCATTTAAAATACAAGCACACATTTAAAGGCACACGTTGCTTGTAGTTTGGGACAAAAGATGGGTTGAACTAAAGGGGAGCTTGGAGTTAGTGCTGGTTGAGTGAGCCTAAAGCTTTGGTTGAAAATTTCCAGTAGGGTCTCAAGTCAAATCACGCAGAAGCACAAGCAGACATCCCTGCCAGGGCCTGGATTGCCATCTTGAACACCAAAGTGGGGCTACTGAGTGCTTGTCTGTGTTAATTATTGCCTAAATCATAGGGTGGGGTTATCAGAATATGCATCACTCAGGTGGGTCTTTATTTGCACATAATGACTTTGGTGTTTTCCGTAGCAAGTACTGAAGTGTACTAGAAGGGGAAAGAGTAACATTCATAATGTCTACTTTTTAAAACAGCAGAGAGAATAGTGCTTTTTTTTTTAAGAAAGGAAATTTAAGTTTTTCATTTTGCTTTAAGACTCAGGAAAAGCTTCCATTAGACAATTTTGCATAGTGCTCCTGACAAAAAGCAAAACACAAAAAGCCAAGGTTGGTGGGCTGCGGAGAGAATTCCCCTCCCTTGGCTTAAAAAACAAAAATCCCCAAGCCCCAAATAACAACAACAACAAAAAAAACCCACACAGAAACATGTTAAAAACACAAGCAATCACTCTATTGCCTCATGTGCAAAATAACAGAGAAAAATCTGCATTTTGTTCTTCAAGGTATAGTAGACAGAATTTTTTTTTTTAATATGCTTTCAAATCCTCCAGGACTTTACAATTTATCAAGAAAGGCACATTCTTCCTAATGAAAGGTTACTGACCTTCATGAATGTGACAGTTCAATTACAGCCCATTCATATGCACAGCAGCGTTGATAAAGGATTTGGGAAATGTGACTAGCATAGCAAGAAAAAGAAAAATGTCTAGGAAATTATTATTAGTTTTTAAATTTTTTAATTGTAAAGCAAGAATAATAAATAAGATTTGCTCAGGTAGTAGAACCTTTTTTTTTTTTTTAATTCCTGTGGCCCAGCAGCTCATTAGATTTGCTTCAATGAATATGCTGGCTCTTTCTTTTTTCTTTTTTCTTCCTAATATTTCTGGCTTTTTAATCCTCTAAACTGCTAAACCTAACAAATCAGAAAGCCCTTGGGGCTCTGAATTGCAGGGTTTCAATTTTTTTTTCCCTTTTTCCTTTTTCTTTGACTGGCAGTGCAAGCTGGAACGTGTCTTAATGTTATTTTAAGTGCTTGATACTATTTAGACACTGAAATGGATGGATGGAGAGTTACAAGGGGGAAGAATGTACATGCTCCCAGCCACCCACATACGTGTACTTACCCCCATGCTCACGGGAGGTAGACCCCTCCAGGACAGGGAATCTCTAAGCCAGGTCCTGGCTAGACTCACTGGAGCCAGCCTTTAGCCAGACTTGAGTGACACCTGCAAGCTGCTGTTGGCTGAGCTGCTCCAGGTGTGGGAAAGATGATCTGATGCCACTTTGTAAATCAGCAGAGAATGTCACTCAGCCAGAGCTCTCTGAAATATCCCAGAACCAGGTTCTTTTTCAGCAACTGCTAGTAGAGATTCTCCAATAACAATACATTTTTCATTAAAAGTAAGACAAAATACATCTAACTGTAAAATTCCTCTTGGGATATAACCAATATAAATACTGTAAGCAATTCTGAAATATCATTAATATTTTTATTTTTAATACTTTGCCTTGGAAGTTAATATCGACATGTGTGGGTGGTATATATGAGTTGTCAAATGGTAAACTTGACTGAAAGCTCTGAGGAAAGATACATGTTCCAAGCACCCGTCACACTGCCTAGCATGTAGTCACCATTCAGTATTCGTTGAACCAATGAATCTGTTTTCCTACTGCATTTCTTTTCTGTTCTTTCATTTTTGGGTAAGCTGTATGACCTATCAATTATTCCAAACTTGTCCAACCCATGGCCTGTGGGCTGCATGCGGCCCAGGGTGGCTTTGAATGTGGCCCAACATACAAATTTATAAACTTTCTTAAAACATTATGAGATTGCTTTGTGATTTCTTTTTTCTTAGCTCAACAGCCATTGTTAGTGTTAATGTATTTTGTCTTTGGCCCAAGACAACTCTTATTCTTCCTGTGTCACCCAAGGAAGTCAGAAGATTGCACACCCCTGAATTATTCCTTTAAGATATTTGCCCTGTCTAATTCACTCTTATAAGCAGCCTTCTTCCTCCACTATTCCTGGACCAACTATTTGCCTTCTAGTCACTTTCAATCTTGTATCCTGAATGCAAGTCTACCACAGAATTAAGAATGCATAATTTATATGTATTTTAGTTAAAGTATAGATAGATAGATAAAATACTCTTTTTTAAAATTTTCTCAAACTTCACTTTTGCTTAGATGTCTTATTCATTCTTGTATAACCTAAAGGGCATGACAATGTGTTAAAAGATGCTCAATAAAATCTTTCAGTTAGTACTTGTCTGTGTTTCAAAACTAGACCTAGTCAGAGCTTTTAGAAGTTTATTAGTTCTGGCTTAATGCTCTGGAAAGATAATTCTGGACTTAAAAAAAAATCTAGCTCAGAGTTTCATGCTTTATGGCTTTTGATATGGTCCCTGATGTTTCTTCTAAATATCCTTTTACCTTGTTAATTTTTGCTATCACCCACAACCACTGTTTAATTATGAACAAACTTTTTGAATGAATCCTATGTGTTATATTATGCGTTTTCATATTTGATGAATAAATAACATATTGAGTGGTAGAGCAAGCCCTTAAACACTGTTTGTCTCACTTCAAAATCTTTTCACTTCACCAGACCACTGCTCTATTATGAAATGCACCTAGCAACAAGTAAAATGAAATCTAAACAAAAGGCTTAAATAATAAGAACATTTTATTATCTTACGTAACACATAATTCTGGGTAGGGGAGCTCAGTGTTGGGCAATTTAGTTATTCAAATATATGGAGGATCCAGCCAGGCTCAGTGGCTCTCGCCTGTAATCCCAGCACTTTCAGAGGCCAAGGTGGGTAGACCATGAGCCCAGGGGTTCAAGACCAGCCTGGCCAAGATGGTGAAGCCCCATCTCTACCAAAATATGCAAAAATTAGCTGTGCATGGTGGCACATGCCTCTAGTCGCAGCTACTTGGGAGGCTGAGGCAGAGAATTGCTTGAACCTGGGAGGCAGAGGTTGCAGTGAGCTGAGTTAATCCCATTGCACTCCAGCCTGGGCAACAGAGTGAGACTCCATCTCAAAAAAAAAAAAAAAAAAGAGGATCTAAATGTTTCCCATCTCTTGCATCTGCTGTGTTTATCTGCTATCCTGAAATAGGCTAATTTTACTCATGGTCACAAGATGGCTGCTACAGCTTCCAGAATCACATTCTTATATTTTAATGTAAAGTCAAGATGTGGTGAAAAAAATACTCCACATATTTTCCTTTGGACACATTTTAAGAGCTAAGAAATCTTTGTGTGGAGCTTTCTCAGTAGTCTTATCTTCATATCTCATTAGCCACAGCCGAGACCTTTCTAAACAGATCATTGAAAAGAAAATGAAGTGACCGCCATTAATTTAGACAAACCAAAATTTATTGGGGTTGGGGCTGTCCTTTCCTCAAAAATATGACTGTAGAGAAAAAACATGTGGGTATATCCCAACAAAATTTGGTTTCTTTAGCAAAGATAGTGAGTAGCTATTGGCAGGCAACCAATGAAGTCAGTTATAACAGAGATAAGGAAGAAGACAGGGAAATACTAAAAAGGGAAACCTGGAGCTTAGTGGGAAAAGAAATTTAAAAAAAAGAGTAATCTGGGGTAGAGCAAGTGTTCCATAATTGCCAGTGACAGTAAATGAATGAAATGCAATTTACAACAAAGTTAATCTGACACATACTTAATATGTGTTGTTCCATGACAATTCAGGTCAGCGGTTTAGCAGTCCACATAAATAACTGTAACTAGTATTGCTGATTACTTAGATCTTTATTTTTTTCACTCATCTTACACTCGAACCTGAATCCCTTATTCACTGACAAGGATTGCAGTGATTCCCCAGCCCTCGGAAGAGCCATGACTGCTCTGGTGTTCCCCGCCTACCCAGCCATGTCCAGAAATGAGCTTTTCTGTCTTTTCTCAGAGAAGTTTCTATTGACAGATAGAAGACATCAGCGTATCAAGATATATTGCTGTTTGACTCTATCAGATTTGGAAGAAAGGCCTTCAGAAAACACAGCACTGTGTACTTAGTTTCAGCTCGCTTCCTAAGAAGGAGGAGACCAGAAAGCATAGTGAAAGTACATAGGAGGCTTCCAACATGGATGACAAAAACAGTACTACAAATAATCGGGAAACTTGGTTTTTCTCTGGCTAAGTCATTTAGTGATTAAAGTGTTATTTCCTCAGATGTAAAATGAGTGTCTGGGAATAAGTGATATCTGAGTTCCCTTCCAGCTCTACCTTCAATGATTTTGCTTCACAGTTCTGCTTTAGGCCAAAACAGCTTAATTCAATTATGAGTCGAATATAGAAATTGTGTTTGAGGTGATTTCACATATTGCAGGGAACATTGATTGTAATTAAACAGCATCATAGAAATGTAGGTGGTTTCCTCCGTTTTGACGTTGCCAATAACTGGCTTTACTGTCTTTGACAGCCTCCACCAACTCTTCTATGATGTGTGCTACATGATTGAAAAAGAGGTGAATCACTTTAAGTTATACGTGTTGTTTCCTTTTTGGAAATGTGAGCCCAAAGAAAACTGAGATCAACTCTAACAATATTATTTGTTTCTGTTATTATTATTCTCTGTTAGTGGCATAAGAACCCCCTTTGATGCAATATCATTACAATGGTCAAAAAAATGGCAATTTCTGAAGAATCCTTTACTTGCTTCTGTATCTTGCAGTCTGTGGCTAACTCCACAAGGTTAAAGTCTTTTTGTTGATGAACCTTGAAGTCCTTGATAGAACTTTTTGTGGCCATAGAAGATGGGACAACACTTGTCAAGGAGAGGCCTGGAATCCATCCCAAGTGGCTTTTCCACTCCCCTTCCCCTCCCGGTCTGTGTGCTGTCATCTTGTCACCCTCCTCTCCCACTCAGTCTACCGCTGCTCTTTTCTCTCTTTCCACTGCCGATTTCTAATCCTCAACTACCCGGTAAATATGCTTACCAAGAGCAAGGCTTGCTAAGGCCACTGGGCACTACACCAGCGCATCCTTGTGGGTGATACCACTGCTGGAGCCACACATGTTGTGCAGCGGGCCTCTGGTACCTCCATTTTCACCAAGGCCACTGCAACCACAGGGCTCTTTCCTACATACATATGAAGAGTTTTCCTGCCCTGGAAAGAAATGCAAAATCTGACCCCAGGACATAACCTGATTCTACCAGATCTCCCCACCTTTGCTCTTCTCTCATCATTTTGGAGGGTGACCTGAGGAAAGTGGGAATTTTGGAGTCACTTTTTGTTTTCTTTTATGCTACCCTCTCTGTCATTCTGGCCGGAAGGGTTTAAGGTAAGATTTCTAGGTTTACTCAAAGAAGAGCTCAAAACTGTCCATCTGTTTTCTGGAGTCCCATTAACCTATTCAAATGAGGGAATGTAGTTGTCATTGAGCATACCTGGAATAATTACTCCAGAGACACATCTTCTAACACCAGAGCACGTGTGTCTCTATTATATGCCACCCCAAATGTTCAACTTTCCAGAAGGAGGAATATCTCCTTGCAGTTTATACTCATCCCTGATCTTTCAAGATCTATGCAGATTGTGTAGCTCATTCAGCCAAGGTCTCCCTTGTCCTGAGTGGTTCTCAAGTAGCGAATTTTACATCCATGTTTTCTAGTGTAATTTAAGCTAGGAAATGAATATGCCCATCAGTTTCTCTGGGAATGTTGAGCCCAAGAACATAATTTCTTTTATGCTTACCTACCCTTCAGGATATATTATTACCAAACACAGTATATGTTGGGGTGGAAAATCCAAGAGGATGAAATAATCACAGCATTGTGGTCATAAAAACGTTTGTAAGAAAGGGGGCATATATTAGTAAATATTACTTTTTACACATTTATTTCATTATCGTTGACATTGTTTTTGACAAACCATAAACATTGTTTGAAATGTCTTGCTTAATCGTACTTTATTTTAATAAAATGTTTCTAATTGGAAGAAGTTACAGTTCCTGGACCCAACCTCAGTGGATGCTTTGCAAAATTAATTAGAAACTGGCTAATGTGACTTGGTGAGACTAGATTTTATTTGCTGGACTTGAGATGGGAAATTTTCTTTTGTTTTCTTCTAAGCAAGATTCAGGTGATTCAGTAAGCGCTGCTTAACTGGGGCATTCTTGATTAGGAAAGTTGCTGAATTGGGAAACCCATTAAGTCTAACGATAATTAGCACGCACTGCCACTTAATTGGGATAGGTGGTCCACTGAGTTGGTATCTCTGTAGGTAATTAAATGATGCTCTTGGAGGATAAGAGAGTCTTCTTGTTGCTTTCAAGACTGAACGTAATTTATTTTCTCTCTTGATTACACTATTGCTGGTTGAGAAAAACTCAGTTTCTAAATGATGCCTTCAAAAGTACTACTTGCTTTGAGAAGATTGCTGTATGTCATTTAATATGTACATACACCCCTATATCTTCTCCCTCTCAGTGAACTGATGTGAATGAAGGGCCACACATTTTACAAATGGAAACAGTGAGACATAGAGAATTTTAGTGATTTACTCAAAGTCGCCATCATTTTGTGGTGGATAAGAACATGGACTTGAGAATTCATTCCCAGTGATTCAGCACGAGAATGTCCATCACTTGGCAGGCTCAGAGAGGCTGAGTGGAAGCAGTGGCAAGAGCCTTGCCTGGGAGTCCAGGACTCGGCTCTGGGTCTGCTGTGGCTGCACAGAGATAAGACCACGTCTTTCTGGGCCTCAGGTGTCTCTTTTATTAAATGAAGGTGTGGGACTAAATCACCACTAAGATCCCTTCCACCTGTACAAACAAAAGTGTCTCAATTCAGTTTATTTCAAACTTGTTTTTAACTTACATACAGCCTTTCTTTACTAGGCCAGGTCACAAGCAAACAGTAGTGACAATCTCTGCCTCCGTGTTTTAAGAAATATGATTGCACATGTTGTAGCTGGCTATTTCTGGGGGGACAGAGTTGGGGAGGGTATTTATGGAACGATTTTTGTCTGTGCCATGGACATAGCAAAATTCACAGAAAATGGAAGAGACACCACTCATTTAGACAGCCTAAAAATATTTGAAAATATAATAACATAGTAGAGGAATGTAGAGAGGAAGTGGGACGTACTGGTCTTTATGAAAGAGAGGGAGCTGGGATGAGCCAATGATGAAGAACACTGGTTCTAAGGAGTCCTGCAGGACAAGAGTTGAGTAACCTTGGTTACAGCATTTGGGAAAGATCGCAATGGAAAAATCAGGCTGGCGAAAAGATACTCATGGCTGAGACAAGTCATGAATCGTAGTTATTAGTGGGAGCTACTCTTATTTTGAGTTAGATATGAATTAAAGCATCAGATCAAAAACTATCTTCATCTGTATTTCTCCTGTAAGAATCAGCATAATACAGCAGGTCCTGGATTAACATAGTTTCAATCAACATCATTTCCTGATAATGCTGATGAGAAAAAAATTGATTCCTGGCCAAGACCACTGTCTGTGTGGAGTTTGCACGCTCTCCTTATTTCTGCATGGGTCCTCTGGTTTCCTCGCACATCCCAAAGCTGTGCATGTTAGGTTAATTGGTATGTCTACATGGTCCCAGTGTGAGTGTGGCAATGTGCAAATGTGCCCTGTGATGTGATGGGTCTTCCCTGAGTTGTCAGGATAGGCTCTGGCCACGCACAAGCCTGAGCTGGAATCAGCAGATAAATAATTATCTTGTTTGTTTGTATTCATTTTTCTTGAATGAATGTGTAACCCACATTTATTTCAATGTTTAATATTAGAAGTGTTTGGGTCTTTATATAGAAGTTTAGTAATGTTTGCACGACCAGAAAAACACCGTAGGAGCTTAACTTTTGTTTACGTCTGTTAGCCTGTGGTCAAGTTGTTTTTATTATATGTCATTTTGCTTTAAATCACAGTTTCCTAAAATCTATTAATGTCATTAAGTGAGGACCTACTGTACCAAGCATTTGGACCAACACATTCAATCATAATCTGATAATGAAGTAGTGCGTTGCATCCAGACTGTCCTAGCTTGTTTTCTCTTTCTTAATTTCTCTCTCCAGGCTCATCATTTGCACATTCCCTCAAAGTAACATCACCATCAATTCTAGGTCACTGATGACACATGGCTGCACTTGGAATACCAGCCAGATTTGCAGAGTCCTAAACTTTATTGGCTTTTGAATTTGTAGACTACTTTAGATGCCTCACTGACCTGCTAACTGTAAATTCTGTCTAAATATTTATTTTTAAGTCAACAGCATAGATTAAAATAATAAAAATATATGTAATACACGTATAGAGATGCAGATACATCTCATATTTTTGAAATAAAATAATGTGCATTTGAAAACGGTATTTACTTTAAAATGTTTTGCTTCATTTATTAATCACACCTCAGTTTAAAGCAAGTGAAGGGGCATATTTAGGTTACTTTCCTCTTTATTCCCCTTTGTGTTATTATATATGCAGGCTTGAAATAAAAACAGCGAAACATTTCCAACTACAGTTGAAAGGAATACGTATCATTTATTTAAAACATAAATCAGCAAACAGATAGACATAAAATTACCAGTGGAGTGCTTCAAGTTCAGAAGCCACTGCCCTAGTAGTGGCTTTTGAAGGGGGAGTTACCAATGATCACACACCCTGTAGGAATCCAACGACAGTGGCCCTGTGCTGAAACTGCATGCTTTCCATTTGCCTACTTCTCAAACGTTGTAAATATCAAATTACTTCTGGTGTTAACTGAGCTCCGTCTTATTACTCATATGATTGTTGAATAAAGATGTCTTTGAGGGATAGACTTTGTGAACTCTTCTTTCTTTAAGAAAAAAAAGCTATCCATCTGGAATTAAGGGTCCTAGTATAAGAAAATCAACTTGATCTCCTTTAAGTTTGCTCTTCTTTGCCACTTGGGAAGAGCAGTCAGGCGCACCAGGGAACAGAACTTTGGGGCAACTGCAGTAAACTCTGCAGCCAAGCTCCTTCACCAGGGGGACAAAACAGTTCACTGCAGCTCCGGCTCTGATGAACTTTATACTCAGAGTACTTTACTGCTTGATTAAAAATGTGCTCATGCTTAAAGGCTGATTACCGATGGGGTTTATAATCAGGCACAAATACACAAAGAGATGTATTAGAGGTATTTTGTGTAGCCATTTTTTGGGAATGTGATTTTGTTTGAGAAGTTACTAGAGGCTGGAATGACAACTTCTCTGTAACTCTGCTAAGTTTTCCGAATCAGTTCATGTGGAAATCAAATTGCACCTGAGCAAATATTGAAGGGTGTAGCAAAAGGAAGGAATAGCTTTCATTTTGCAACCACAAATATTACAATAGCCTATACACATATTTTAGGAAAACATTTTTTCTTGTGTGAAGTCACTTTGCATGAAATTGCAGGACAAATTTTGGTGGTATGGTTCATCTGAGTTATTCTTTCACAGCTGTAGCCTCCGGGAGAATTATGATGTACTTACAGAAAAATGAATGGGAAAGGCAGTCATCTGTCTTGCCACCTGATAGTGTTAGCGGTATCATCTTATACCATGAGGGTAGATGGAAAAACGCCATCTAGAAATTGATTAAAAAAAAAAAAACACTCCAAAGCTTGCCATAAAATAGATAATTATAAAACAAGGCTACTATTTAAAATTTGATAATAAAACTAATAATAGCTATGTGTATTAAGCATTCAATATTCTGAGCACTGTTCAGAGAGCTGAACATGATGTTCATGCTAATCTTCACAATTTTTTTTTTTTTGAGACGGAGTTTCACTCCTGTTACCCAGACTGCAGTGCAATGGCGCGATCTCGGCTCACCGCAACCTTCGCCTCCTGGGTTCAGGCAATTCTCCTGCCTCAGCCTCCCAAGTAGCTGGGATTACAGGCACAGGCCACCAGGCCCAGCTAATTTTTTGTACTTTTAGTAGAGACGGGGTTTCACCATGTTGACCAGGATGGTCTCGATCTCTTGACCTCGTGATCCACCCGCCTCGGCCTCCCAAAGTGCTGGGATTACCGGCGTGAGCCACCGCGCCCGGCCTCTTCACAATATTTTTATGAGTTAGGTATAATTATCTTGTGGTGCCCCTAAAGAAAGTGAGGCACAGAGAGATTCAGTATTTTGTCTGATAATATACAGATATTGTGGTAGAATTAGCATCCAGACTGAGGTAGCCTGACTCTGAAGACCGTTCTCTAAAGCCATACATGACTCACCTCCTTAGATGTTCTTTAGTTATATAGGAATCAGGCTTTAGTGCTTAGATGACCAAGCCATTCGTACCAGGGATTCTACTTTGAAATTAGCTTCACAAAGTGGAAAACAATCCCAACGTGTTCTCCTTGATTGGTGATATGATTTGGCTGTGTCCCCACCCAGATCTCATCTTGAATTGTGATTCCCTTAATCCCCACGTGTTATGTGAGGGACCCGGTGGAGATCATTGAATCATAGGCGTGGTTTCCCGCACACTGTTCTCGTGATAGTAAGGGCTCGCAAGATCTGATGGTTTTAGAAGGAGCTTTTTCCACTTTGGCTCAGCACTTC
This sequence comes from Leontopithecus rosalia, assembly GCA_028533165.1. NCBI lineage: Eukaryota > Metazoa > Chordata > Mammalia > Primates > Cebidae > Leontopithecus > Leontopithecus rosalia. The sequence goes on from CM052651.1 coordinate 8,490,547, forward strand.
CGCTTCCTGCCACCATATGGAGAAAGATGTGTTTGCCTCCCCTGCCACCATCTGAAGAAGGAAGTGTTTGCGTCCTCTTTTGTCGTGACTGTAAGTTTCCTGTGGCCTTCTCAGCTGTGCTGAACTGTGAGTCATTTAAACCTCTTTCCTTTCTAAATTACTTAGTATTGGGTATGTCTTAGCAGCATGAGAATGAACTAATAGGAGTGGTGAGATCACCTTAGTGAACTACTATCCCTTCATTTTTGCAGAAAAGATTACAGTGGGTGAAAGCCTCAACTTTTAGTTCCAGGCACACCAGCTATCTACATATGACAAGTTACCTAACTTTATGCCTATTTCCACATCTATAAAATGGTGATAAAAATAGCCACCCCAGATGTTTTTCTTGGCAGGACTAAAACACATAGTATTTTTAAGCTATTTACTTGGCACAGAGTTTGGCACCTAATATGCACGCAATCAATGGTAGCTGTTGCTATTATTAAACACATTTGAACAAAGAATATCAACTAGTTGGGAATTCCAGCTACCTTGTTATTTTTCTTTACATGTGTTTTCTTTTTATCTCTTTCTTTGATCTTTTCCCCCCTTTTCTGTAGATATTACTAAGGGGAAAATCCTCCTTTACCCAGTATTTTTATAACATAATGTTTGAACTGTTTGGGCAAAAAAAGAAGTTGTTTAAATCTATTTGTGAATAGAAATAGGAATTCAAGAGGGGAGTGAGACAAAAACCAACCTGTGGGCATGGAAAGTGTTCTACTTGGGGATAGTGGTAAGTTTAATAAGTTAGAAAAATATATAGAAAGAGAGAGAAGACATTTCTGACACCAAAGAGGGAGCATGCCTGAAAAGAATTAACAGAGGTAGGGTACTGCTGGCTAAGTTGCTAACAGATGAAATTCACTACCAGATTCGAATGGCATGTGATTGAATATGGGCAAGTGATAACTTTTGCAAACACCACCTTGGACTGTTACTGAGTAAGTCTGTAAAAGACTGTCTCCTGCACTGACTTCAAGATTTAAAAAAAATATGTTTTTAAGCAAATTTTAGTTTTCCATTGAAGTCTGCTAAGAACCTACTCAAGATATTTATCCATTTAACGGTATGTTTACAGAGCACAGTGAGATGGCAATGGTTGCAGGGGAAGGGGAGGAGTCAGTCCTGGGATTTAATCCTATCTTTCATATCTCCTGGCTTGTGATGCTGCATAAATCATTTAATATGTTGACGCCTCAGTCTCCCTATGATTCCTGTCCCGTAGATTGTCGTTATAATATGACAAGTGCTGGCAAAGTAGTGCTCAACCTGTGGTCCCCAGCCCAACACCATTAGGGAATAATTAGAAATGCATTACTTACAGCTAATTCTTCGGGTCAAGTTTTATCAAGCCATCCAGGTAATTCTGATGCAATCTAATCTTTGAGAACTGGCCTTGCATAATTTCTGACGCATAATTGGGGTCACTAGTAACAAGCAGATAGGATTGTTATAATTTGTGACAAGCTCTGTGTTAGCAGCAGGGAACTACGTGGAGCAAAACTGTTTCCATCTAGAAGAACTCAACTCTCAAATTGTCAAGGGTTTCTTGAGACAATCATTTGGTACAGCTCCATGGTTCTCAAACTTGGCTGTATGAAAACACCTGGGAGGTTTGGGTTTTTTTAATTGAGTGTTTAATTATGGCAAATATACGTAACAATATTTGCCATTTTAACTATTTTCAGGTGCATAATTCACTGGCATAAGTATAATCACATTCTCTGATACCATCTCTACCATTCATCTCCAGAACTTTTTCATTTTCCCAAATGGAAACTATACTCATTAAACGACTCCATATTTTCCCCTCCCCCGGCCCATCACCAGCATTCTGCTTTCTGTCCGTATGAATCTGACTACTCTAGGTATCTCATATAGGTGGAACCACCTAGCATTAGTTTATATTGGGCTATGCACTTAGCATAATGTCCTTAAGGTTCTTTTTATCTTAGAGCATGTGTCAAATTTTCCTTAATTTCTTTTTTTAAAGGCCGAATAACATTCCATTGTATGTATATTCCACATTTTGTTTGTCAGCGAACACTTATTTCTGTCTTTTGGTTATGTGAATACTGTGCTATGAACATGGGCATACAAATATCCGTTTAAGGTACTGCTTTTAATTGTTTTGTATATACGCCCAGAAGTGGAATTGCTGGATCTACATTTAACTTTTTAAGGAACCATTATACCGTTTTCCATAACAGCTGCACCATTTTTTATTCCCACCAGCGATAAATAAGGGTTTTAGTTTTTCCACATCTCTACTAACACCTATTATTTTTTATTTTTAAATTAAAAAATAAGCCATCCTATGAATGTGAAGTGTTACCTCATTATGGTTTTCATGCCCTTTCACCAAGGGCACCAAAACTATTCTAAAGTAAAAAGTCTTATCAGCGGATGGTGCTGGGTTCACTGGATATCCACATTCCAGAGTGAAACTGTTTCCCTAGTGATTAGTGATGTGGAGCATCTTCATATGCTTATTGGCCATTGTATATATTCTTTGGAGAAATAGCCATTCAAGTCCTTTGCTCAATTTTTAATCAGGTTGGCTTTTTTTGTTGTTGCTGCTGAGTAGAAGTTTTTTTTAAAAACATACATTTTGAATATCAACCCTTCATCACATACATGATTTGCAAGTATTCACTTCCATTCTTTAGGTTGCATTTTCACTCTATTGTTAAGACACATAAACTTTTTGAATCAGGGTATGACTGCATCACCGAGGCTGGAGTGCAGTGGCATAATATTAGCACATCCCACTATGTCTGGCTAAATTTTTATTCGTAGAGATGGGGTCTTGCCATGTTGCCCAGGTTAGTCTTGAACTTTTGAGCTCAAGCAGTCTGCCTTCTTTGGCTTCCCAAAGTGCTGAAATTATACGCATGAGTCATTGCACCCTGCCACCCTGTTAGTGTCCTTTGAAACACACAAGTTGTTCATTTTAACAAAGTCCAATTTATCCGTTTTTTCTTATGTTGTTGTTGCTAGTGGTGTTGGTTTTATATTTAACTAATCATTGTCACATCCAATGTCATGAAGCTTTTTCCTTGTGTTTTCTTCTCAGAGTTATGTAGTTTTAGTTTTAGTTAAGTAGTTCGTACATTAGGGTCTTTGATTAATTTTGAGTTTATTTTTGTATATGGTGTTAAGGGTCCAATTTCATTCTTTGGAATGTAGATATCCAGTTTACCCAGCACCATCCACTGATAAGACTTTTTACTTTAGAATAGTTTTGGTACCCTTGTTGAAATCATTTGACCACATGTTGTGAGAGTTTATTTCTGGGCTCTGTTCTATTCCATTGACTTATATGTCTGTTTTTATGCCAGTACTGCATTGTTTTGATTAGTATAGGTATTTAGTGAGTTTCAAAATCAGGAGGTATAATTTCAAGATGGTTTTGGTTATGTGAGGTTCCTTGAAATTCCATGTAAATTTTAAAATGGCTTATTTTTATTTCTCTATGAAACAGAATTTTGGGATTCTGGGATTTTGATATGGATTGAATTAACTCTATAGATTGCTTTGGGTATTGTTTTCCTTTCCAACCTTTATTTTAGGTTCAAGTGGTAAACATGCAGGTTTGTTATATGGGTAAATTGCGTGTCATGGGGGTTTGGTGTACTGATAATTTTGTCACAGAGTAACCAGGATAATACCTGATAGGTAGTTTTTCAATCCTTCCCATCTTCCCATCCTCCACTCTCAAGTAGGCCCTTCCTACCTATAGAAGGTATCTATAGTTTACTTCTTTTTTTTTTTTTTTCTGAGACGGAGTTTCGCTCTTGTTACCCAGGCTGGAGTGCAATGACGCGATCTCGGCTCACCGCAACCTCCGCCTCCTGGGCCCCGGCAATTCTCCTGACTCAGCCTCCCGAGTAGCTGGGATTACAGGCATGCGCCACCATGCCCAGCTAATTTTTTGTATTTTTAGTAGAGACGGGGTTTCATCATGTTGACCAGGATGGTCTCAGTCTCTTGACCTCGTGATCCACCCGCCTCGGCCTCCCAAAGTGCTGAGATTACAGGTGTGAGCCACCATGCCCGGCCTATAGTTTACTTCTTTGTCTTCATGTGTACTCAGTGTTTGGCTCTCACTTATAAGTGAGAACATGCAGTATTTGGTATTCTGTTTTTCTGTGTTAATTTGCTTAGGATAATGGACTCCGGCTCCACCCATGTTGCTGCAAAGAGTATGATTTTATTCTTTTTTATGGCTGCATAGTATTCCATAGTATATGTGTACCACATTTTCTCTATTGCTTTGGGTGTTATTGATATCTTAAAAATACTAATTTTTCAAATTGATGAACATAGAATATCTTTCTACTTGTTTCTTCAATTTCCTTCAGCAACATTTTGTTATTTTCACTGTAAAAGTCTTTCATCTCTTTGGTTAAGTTTATTCTTAAGTGTTTTATTATTTTTGATGTTATTATAAATAAAATTATTTTCTTAATTTCCTTTTTGGACTATATATTGTTACAGTACAGAAATGCCACTGATTTTTGAGTATGAATTTTGAATTTTGAAATTGCTTAATACATTTTTTAGTTCTAACTGTTGTGTATGTCTATTTGTAATCTTTAGGGCTTCCTATATGTAAGATTATGTTGCCAGTGACTGATATAATTGTGTTGTTTCTATCCAATTTAAATGCCATTTTTTTCTTGGCTAATTGCTCTGGCTAGGACAGCCAGTACTATGTTAAAGAGAAATGGTGAAAGCAGGCTTGCTTGTTCCTCATCTTAAAGGAAAAGATTTCAGTCTTTCATGATTGAGCATAATGTTAGCTGTGTGTTTCTCAGGTAGGACTTCACTATGTTTAGATAGATTCTTTCCATTCTCAATATTGAGCGTATTATTGGGAAAGGGTTTTGAATTTTGTCAAGGGCCTTTTTTTGTATTAATTGAGATGGTCATTATTTTTCCTTTCATTCTGTTGATGTAATGTGTTACATTGATGAATTTTCAAATACTGAGCCACTCTGACATTTCAGGATTAAATCCCTCTTGATTGTGGTGTACATCCTTTTAATATGCAGTTGATTTTTGTTTACTAATATTTTGCTGAGGATTTTTATTTCATTACTCATCAAAGATATTGGTCTGTAGTTTTCTTATAGTGTCTGTCTGGCTTTGCTAACAGTGTAATGTTGGCCTCTTAGAATAAATTAGGAAATGTTCTCTTCAATTTTTGGAGAAAAACATGATCAGGATTTATGTTAATTCTTCTTTTCGTGGTTGAAGGAACTCACCAATGAAGCCGTCTTGTCCTGGAAAGGTTTCCTTTGCTGGAAGGTTTTTTATTACTGCTTCTGTTTCCTTGCTAGTTATAGGTCTATTTGGATCTTCTATTTCTTCAGGATTTGCTATTGGTGGGTTGTGTGTTTCCAGGAATCTATCTATTATTTCATCTAGGTTATCCAATTTGTTCACATACAGCTGTTTATTTTCTCTGTTGTTGGAGAAGCATATTTTAAAAATGCCAAGACCCTACTCCCAGAATCTCTGCTTTAATTTAGTGTGTGATGAAGTCCAGACTTCACAGTTGTTTTCTAAAATCTTCATAGTGATTTTCATGTACAATCAAGTTTGAAAATCACTGGTATAAGAGGTTCTTGATTACACATATACTTAATGAATTTTCCCAATTTAATATTTTGGTTTATCATAGAAAAATTCCTGTATAAGGTAATGCAAAAGATTGCTGTTATATACATTTGGTCAATACAATAGTAAGTTGGAAATTTAATGGTATTTCTTCTCCTTTCTTTACAGTGATTTTGTCTTCTCACAATGAATGACTGCTTGTGTTATGATAATGTAGATAAAAGTGCTCATAATGAATAAGTTACTATATTGAAAAAGTAAAATACACAGTTGACTTCTGCACTCAAAAAGCTGACCAAAGGCAAGACAGGGCAAACACATATCGTTTAATTTAAGTGGTAATTTAATTTCTAATTTTCAAGTTTACTTCCTAAGTTTACTTTCTATTGCCTCCTCAACACCATTACTATCAAGAAAAAAAGTTTCCAAGAAATTACAAGTTCTGTATTTAATATAATCTAAGACACTATCAACTTTAAGATGTAATAATTCTTAATATTTTAATAACATTACCTCTAAGGTTCAGCTAATAAAAATTATGACAAAACATCAATTGTAAAATGCATTTTAATTTAACATAACATTAAAATATGAAAAAGTAGTCATCTTTGGATGAAATATGCAAATTTTCTCTTTTCCTGAACAGAAGTATAAGGCGATGAAGAAAGAATAACATAATACATCTCAAGGTCTAATATATTGAACTAATGGGATAATTGCTGATATGGGTCATCTTTGTCAAAGGTTGCTTGCACTATAATGGCTAATCAAAGGTGGATGGATGGTTTACCAAGATCTATCTGGGAAAATACAATTTTTCTATAACAGTCAAAGGAGCACAAGAGGTGAATTCTTACTGTCTCTTCCAGTGCTGATTATGAATTAAATATAGCTTTACGCCTGAAGAGGTTACCAGCTAAAGCTAGACATGTGCTTTCAATAGAAGGGACAAACTGTGTCTCTTCCTGCAGATATTTGTTTTTGCCAGGTAATATCTTTCTTCTCCAGTTTGGGATGAAGCCAGTTCATCTCAGTCCAAGTCTCTACCTCACTTAAGCTGAAAAAGCATAAGAAATGTAGCATCTGGGTTAAATGAAATAGTAAGATCATAGATTTGAATCCACCCACATGCTGGTGATCCTGCAGAACTAAATGCAGTGTGACAGCCTCTCCCGTGTTATTTGTGAATTTGGCAGGTCACAAGAGGAAATTCAGAGTGGAAGATGGACACATTTAAAGCCCCAGGAACAATTCCAGAAGATCAGAAGAGTACCTGGGGTCCAAATAAATGATGTGACCTGCCAAGGTCATGTGGTAGTGATTCAAGATTAGAACTCAGGTCAAGAGACTGCAGAAACAAGGAAACATCAAACTCACTTGGTTCCCCCCTGCTCCTTTTCTCCTGAAACATATATATTTTGTGAAGAGTTTTTAAAGTTTCCTCATATAATATGCCACCCCCACCCCATTTTTTCTCCTTTGAAAATGTAAAAGGCTCCTTTAAATAGAACCTGCTTTGTCAACTCTAAGATAGACAAAGGATTAAATTAAAGAAACAGCCAGCTGCTTTTCAATAGTTATGAGTGGGGAAGAAATGAGCTAGAAATATATTCCTACTTTAGGCATGCTTAGCTGCTGTTAGGTTCCTCCTTCATTGTTTTACTGTCTCCTTCTCTTGGGCTAGGGCACCACATTATCAAACCCCATCCGTGATCTTCAAATCTGAAGAAGGCAGCAGTGAACAAGTGTACTCTAAGTCCTTACACATTATTCACCTCCCACTTTCTTCCAAACACAGACATACAACCTCATAGTTTCATTTGCAGCCTTTGGCTTTGCTTTTCAATTCTGGGATGTAACCCTTTCCAACTTCCTATTGATAGAAGCATAAAAATGCACAAAAAATGACACAAACGAAAGCTAAGGACTGCCAACTCTCTACAGAGGTTTTTCTGGAAGGAAATAATTCCCTGTCACAATCCACATGGATTAGAATAAGAAATCAACCCATGTGCAAACTTCTGGAAAGGAAACTTTGTCAGACCCTTCCCAGCTCTGGGACCCCCAAACCTTCCTCACTCTCCCTTTGATTCCTCCCCATACTCAAACATCACAACTTTTTTTTTTCCCCAGACATGTTACAGATTAAAACTGTAAGTCCTTTGAGGTATAACGTGGTAGAGAGTGGGGAATAATAGTGATGTTCTCTACCTTGTGATATCAGCCCTAAGCAAGAGGGAGGGCAAGAGATAGGAAAAGCCTGTGGGCTTTCCTATGACTTAGGATAAAAACACCTCCTCACTGTTAGAAAGCAGGCAGGGAGAGCCAGAGCAGCTCTTACCTTAGCCTGGGATAGCAGTCTAAAAAGTCTAAGTTGAAGCTACAGACTGTAAATTTTACTTGGACCTATAAAAACTAGTTTGCCCTTGAGCTGCGGGTTTGAGACGGGAACCTCATAAAGTTCAGAGAAGAGCATAACTTGTCGTTGGCATTCTGTTGATCTGAATGAAGCTACTTTTGCTTAAGAATGAAAATAAAAATGACAGTATAGAGCCTGTATATCAATTCTGAAATAAAGAAAACTATAGTTCTAATAATTAAGCATAGTATACCTACAGAGGTTTTGCTTTGCAAAATAGAAGTTTTTGGAGTGAATTTCTCTTATGTTTTAAACAAAATATGATAAATTAGGATTACATGAAAGAAACAGTGGAATGAAAGAAATGTCTAACAGAAGAGAAATAAATGCAGTCAAACCAAAACTATGCTAGGCTTAAAATTCACGTTAGAGGCAATTCAGAGTAAAATCACTGTGGCAGAATATGAAGACAAGAATTATACTGGGCAAAACTTAAAGATTCAATTTATTTATAATTCTTTCTCTGTAAAATAATATTTTTAAAACTATAAAAGCAATGGTCTACAACATATAAGAAAACCTTTTAAGGCCAAAATACATTTCAAATAAATTCATAAGAAGCCATTATTTTGGACTAAGCTTCTGTATGAGGCCCCACCAGTACACCAGACCAAACCAGAATTGAATTCTTTTACATATATATATGTATTTTATTGCACTTTAGGTTCTGGGATACATGTGCAGAACATGCAGGATTGTTGCATAGATACATACAATGGCAATGTGGTTTGCTGTCTCCATCCCCCCGGTCACCTATATCTGGCATTTCTCCCCATGTTATCCCTCCCCAACCTCCCATCCCCCGCTGTCCCTCCTCTATTCCTCCCCAAGTGACCCCAGTGTGTGACACTCCGCTCCCTGTGTCCATGTGTTCTCATTGTTCATCACCTGCCTATGAGTGAGAACGTGCAGTGTATGATTTTCTGTTCTTGTGTCAGTTTGCTGAGAATGACAGTTTCCAGATTCATCTATGTCCCTACAAAGGACACACAAGAATTGAATTCTTAATGCTAGTTGCCACTTAAACTGAACTCTGAAAATGGCCAGATTTCCAGAAAATCAGGAGAGTCACAATAACCAATTAGAGGGTCCCAGTTTACCTGAGCCATCATGATAAGAATGTTCCCTTTGTCTTAACTCTATAAGGAAAGTAACTTTGAAATGACCAAATCTATTTTTCATTCCTTATTTCTGCTTTCTTCTGCCTTTTTCTATAGTCAATGTCTTCTGAGATTACCTACATTAGAATACCTGTTCTGTTTTATAGATTGAGATGTTGCTCAATTCTAGAATTGCAAATAAAAACCAGTTAGATCTATAAACTAAATTTGTTGTAATCTTGCTTTTTGGCATATCAAAGTAGAGAAGAAAAAGGTAGTGCCACAATCTAGAAAAAAATAATAAAGAGAAATCCCACTTAATATGAATATACAGCTTCATTTTTTGGTTTATGGATTTTTAAAGGAGCCTTAAAATACGTGCATAGAGAAAAGATTGCATCATTTTTCTTTACAATGCAGAGTGCCAGAAAATGATGAAGTTTCAGTGGGGTTTTGAGAAAAAGATGTCAAGCCCCAATGCTGGTTGTCTTAGTTCAGCTGCTTCTAGGATCAGATCTTGAGCCAATGCCCTTCAGTGCAAGTTCTTTGTTGTGGAGGTATGGAGAAAATCAGGAGGTGAGTGAGAAGTGGAACAGAGACACTTCTGGAATGTAGTCACTAAAATGTTAAATATTAAGGCAGCTACCACTAGAGTTAATCTAATTTGGAAACATTGAGAAACAGTGTACACATGCTTCAAAATCTTCATAACCTTAGATTTGGCAATAGATTCTTAAGGTATAACAAAAACACAGAAACAAAAGAAAAAATACATAAATTGGACTTATAAAAATTAAAAGCTTTTGTGCATCAAAGGACACTATTAACGTAAAAACCTACAGAATTAGAGAAATCATATCTGATAAGTGTCTAGTACTCAGAATATGTAAATAACTCTTGTAAGTAACAAAAAGACAATCCAATTTAAAATGGGCAAGAGACTTGAGTAGAGTTTTCTTCAAAAAGTATATACAGTGGTCATTAACCACATTAAAAGATGCTCAGCATCTTTATTAGGGAAATTTAAATGAAAACCACAATGAGATACCAATTTATACTTACAAGGATGGCTAGACTTTTTTTAAAAAAGGAGAAAGTAGTTAAGTGTTGGCAAAGATGTGAAGGATGTGGAGCTCTCATACTTTGCTGGTAGGAATGTAAAATGATGCAGCTGTTATGGCAAACAGTTTGGAAATTATTCATAAACTTAAATGTAGGATTTCCATATGACCTAGCAATTCTACAACTAGGTCCCAAATAATTGAAAATAAGTGAACATAATATAATACTGTGTCCTAAATGAGTATTGCCATCACTGTCCACAGATGTTCATCATCATGCTGAAAGGTGGAAACAGCCCAAATCTCCATCAACTAATCCATGGATAAACAAGAATGGTATAACCATACAATGGAATATTAGTCTGGCATAAAAAATGTGCGGATACATGCTACAACACAGATGAACCTCAAAAACATTGCGCTGGCCGGGTGCAGTGGCTCACACCTGCATTTGGGAGTAATCCCAGCATTTGGGAGTAATCCCAGCATTTGGGAGTAATCCCAGCGTTTGGGAGGCCAAGGCGGGTGGGTCACAAGGTGAAGAGATTAAGACCATCCTGGTCAACATGGTAAAACCTTTCTCTACGAAAAAATACACAAATTAGCTTGGCATGGTGGTACATGCGTGTAGTCCCAGCTACTTTGGAGATTTGAGGCAGGAGAATCGCTTGAACCTGGGAGGTGGAGGTTGCAGTGAGCCAAGATCATGCCACCTCACTCCAGCCTGGTGATAGAGCAAGACTCTGTCTCCTAAAAACAAAAACAAAAAAATTATGCTTAAAGAAACCTGACACAAAAGGTCATAAATTATATTATTTCACTTATAAGAAATATTCTAAGTAAATGCATAAAAAGAGAAAGCAAATTACTTGTTGCCAAGAGCTGTGTAAAAGAAGGAATGGGGGATGACTGCTTTATGGTATAGTGTGTCCCTTCCTAGTGATGAAAATATTTTGGACCTAGATAGAAGTGTTGGTCATACACTACTGTGAATAGACTAAATGCCACTGTATTGTAAATTTAAATAGTTAATTCTATGTTATGTCTGTTTTAGCTGTAAACATTTTTTTTAAAATTACGTTTCAGAATTATTCCATTTGAAAGGTGGAGAAGCTGGAGTAGTTTTGCCATCTCCTATCAATCATTTGTCATTGCTTGAGAGCCTCTCTGTCAAACTGTCAATTCTTTGGTACTTTTAGGCTGCTGCACAGGCAAGGAAGAATAGCTTTCTATTGGAAACAATTCTCTTAGCACAGAGATATAAATTCTGGCATTAGAAGGTGTCTGTTGTTAGAATTACACAGTCTGAGGAATAGGGATAGGCACTGATAGCAAACCCTACACTCTTATGGCATCATTCTTATTTTGTTTCAAGCCATGGAAAGATTCAGGACTGGGCACGGTGGCTCCCGCCTGTAATTCCAGCACTTTGGGAAGCAGAGGTTGCAATGAGCTGAGATTGTGCTACTGCCCTCCAGCCTGGGTGACAGAGCGAGACTCCATCTCAAAAAAAAAAAGGAAAAGGAAAAATTCAGATTACATACCACAATGTAAAATTCTTGAAACACTTTACCAAAACATAGTCTAGCTATTGATGGCATGAAGTGTAAGTTAAAATATAAGAAAGGTGAATGAGCAGTAAACACATACAAATGTATCCAAATTCTGACAACTTGGATGACAAATTTAAATGTTTTTAAAACAAGTTTTTCTGTGGAGAATATTTAAGTATTAAGAAACCAATTCAATAGTGTCAGCATTCTTGGTTGTTACCTGTAGGTTATATTGACCATTATTAGAAAAGTGGAGAGAGGGCCTTGTGGTGAGACCAGAACGTTGGAAGGCTGAGGCAAGCAGATCACTTGAGCCCAGGAGTTTGAGATCAGGCTGGGCAACATGGTGAAACCCTGTCTCTACTAAAAGTAGAAAACTTAGCCAGCATGGTGGTCTCAACACTTAGAAAGCTGAGGCTGGAGGACCTCTTGAGCTCAGGAGGTGAAGGTTGCAGTAAGCTGAGATCCTACCACTACACTCCAGCCTGGGTAATAGAGTGAGACCTTGTCTCAAGAAAATTAAGTAAGAAAGTAGAGAGAAGAGGTGAATCAAAGTAAATTTATATTATAGTAAATTTCTATTTTCACATAAAGTGGAATTTATTCGTTATAACATATTTCAAACGTACATGCAAAGAAAGTTGTGAATATAAAAGTAAAAATCCTAGGCTATATTTAAATGAAAACAAACAAAAGCATACTCTTCTGGTCACAAGTGACAGAAGCCAATTTCAGATAGCCTTCTTATTGAAATGATAGTGGAAAGTCTTATAGAACCCAAGGACAGGAGTACAGAGGGACGCCTGGAACAGATTAGAACTGAATTGTTAGATACTCGCAGGGCCTCACCTGTCCATGGTGACTTCATCTCTATGGGGGTAGACTGATGTTCTCTTCAACACTGGCCCCGTTCCAGGAAACATGGCCACCTCAATCTCCTGATTTCAATGTCACATATCCAAACTCTTGGTGAGCAATTTCTCTTTTTACTTTTTCTTCTAAATTTTCCAGAAAAAAGTATTACGTGGATAAACGTAAGTTGGTTACCTACCTTCTGACCCAATCAGAATTGTGGTAGGCACCACTACTCACAATGCCACTGTGTGCACTGTGGTGGTCCCAGGGCACAATGATGATCATTTCCTAGAGCAGGCAAATAACTGATCACTTCTGCCCACTAAGCCAAGAATCAGAAACCACCACTTAATCGTTCTCAGAAATCATGACTGTCATAAGATATTTTTACTTACCTCAGTATTGTCTAAGTAGGCCTTACTTTTATTGCTCAGGGCTTATCAAACTTAATGCACAAACTGTTTCAGCTTGCTTTGTTCCTAGTATTAAACAAAACAAAATAAAGGTCAAGCTAGCCTGTTCTTAATCAGCTTAGCCCTGCTAGGTGACTGCTTCTAGGCATATGAACCCATTAGAGGTCTGTCTGTGATGTTTTCAAGAGCTTAGCGACAATCAACTGGATAAATTTTTAAAATTTAATTTTTTAATTGGCACATGCTAATTGTAGATATTTATGGGATAATAGTGATTTCATACATAGTCATCAGATCATGGTAATTGGCATATCTATCATCTCAAACATTTATACACTTTTTCTGTTAGGAACATTCAGTATACTCCTTATAGCTTTTTGAAGCTATGTAACATATTATTGTTAACTACAATCATCCTATAGTGGTATAAAACACTAGAATTTATTCCTCCAGTTTAACTGTAATTTTGTATCCTTTAGCAAACGTCTTCCTATTTCTCCCTTACCCTACCTTTTCTATCCTTAAGTATCCTCTGTTGTACTTTTTACTTCTATGAGATCAACTATTTTTAGCTTTCACGTGAGTGAGAACTTTGCATTTAACTTTCTCTTCCTGGTTTATTTCACTTAGTACCCTCCAGTTCCGTCTATGCTGTCACAAATGACGGGATTTCCTCCTCCTTTATTATGGCCTAATAATATTCTATTGTGAATAGATCCCCTCTTTTCTTTATCCATTGATCTGTTGTTGAATATCTACGTTGATTTCCTGTCTTGGTTACTGTGAAAAGTTCTCCAATAAATATGGGAGTGCAGATGTCTTTTCAATATATTGATTTTTTTTCCTTTAGATAAATGTTCAGTAGTGCGGTTGGTAGATCATGTGGTAATTAATTCTACTTACAGTTTTTTGAGGACCCTTCATACTGTCTCCCATAGTGGCTATACTGTTTTACATTCCCATCAACAGTGTATAAGAGTTCCCCTTTCCCCACATTCTTGCTAGCATTTTTTTTTTAATTGAGATGGAGTTTCGCTCTTGTTACCCAGGCTGGAGTGCAATGGCACCATCTCGGCTCACCACAACCTCCACCTCCTGGGTTCAGGCAATTCTCCTGCCTCAGCCTCCTGAGTAGCTGGGATTACAGGCACGAGCCACCGGGCCCAGCTAATTTTTTGTATCTTTAGTAGAGACGGGGTTTCACCATGTTGACCAGGATGGTCTCGATCTCTTGACCTTGTGATCCACCCGCCTCGGCCTCCCAAAGTGCTGGGATTACAGGCGTGAGCCACCGCGGTTATTTTTTATCTTTTTGATGTTAGCCATCCTAACTGGGGTGAGATGATACCCTATTGTGGTTTTGGTCTGCATTGCACTGATTATTGGCGATACTGAGCATTTTTTCATATTTGTTAGCCATCTGTATGTCTCCTTTTGAAAAGTACTGTTTAGATCATTTTCTCCTTTTGTAATCAGATTGTTCATTTTATGCCATCGAGATGTTTGAATTCTTTGTATGTTCTGGAATATTGATTCTCTGAAATGGTTTTCGAATATTTTATCCTATTTTGTAATTTGTCTTTTCAATCTATTGGTTGTTGCTATTGCTGTATGGAAGATTTTTGGTGTGATATATTTCCATTTGTTTATTTTTGCTTTTGTTGCCTGTACTTTTGAGTTCTTATTCTCAAAATATTTACCAAGAACAATGCCCTGAAGCATTTTTCCTGTTTTCTTTTAGTGGTTTTTAGAGGTTCAGGTCTCACATTTAGGTCCTTGATCCATTTTGAGTTGATTTTTATATGGAGTGAGTGATGGGATTCTCGTTTCATGCTTCTGCATATGGATAGTCAGTATTTCCAGCATCATTTATTGAAGAGACTGTCCTTTTTATAATGTGTTCTTAGTACTTTTGTCAAAAATCAGTTTGCTGTAGATGTGTGCATTTATTTCTGAGTTATCTATTCTGTTGCATTGGTCTATGTCTCTGTTTTAATGACAGTACCATGCTGTTTTACTTACTAGAACTGTGTTACATATTTTCAGGTCTGTTGATGCCTCTAGCTTTATTATTTTATCTCAGGATTGCTTTATCTATATGGGGTCTTTTGTGGTTCCATGTGCATTTTACAATTTTTCTTCTCTTTAAGTAAGGAATGTTATTAGTATTTTGATAGAAATTGCATTGAATCTGTAGATCACTTAGAGTAGTATGTTAGTATGAGTAATATTGTTAAAATATGCTTCCAGTTCATGTGCATGGGATGTATTTTCATTTGTTTGTGTTCTCTTCAATATATTTCAGCTGTGTTTTCTATTTTTTTTTTTTTGTGAAGGTCTTATACCCCTTTAGTTAAATTAATTCTTAGGTATTTTATTTTTCTGTAGCAATTATAAATGAGTTTGCCTCTAAATTTCTATATCAGCTTGTTTGTTGTTTATGTATGAATATGGTACTGATTTTTGTATATTGGTTTTGTATCCTGCAACTTTACTGAATTGATTTGTCAGTTCTAAGAGTTATTTGGTAGAGTCCTCAAGATTTTTCAATATATAAGATAATGTTATCTACAAATAGTGACAATTTGACTTCCTCTTTTCTAATCTAAATGACTTTTATTTTTTTCTCTTGCCTAATTGCTCTGGCTAGGACTTTGAATACTATGTTGAATAAGAGTTGTGAGAATAGTCATCGTTGTCTTATTCTAGTTCTTAGAGGAAAATCTTTCAGCTTTTTCCTGTTCAGTATGATATTAGCTGTGTGTTTTGTCATATATGGCATTTTCTTATGTTAGGGTACTTTTTTCTATACATAATTTATTAAGATTTTTAAAAATCAGCCAGGTGCAATGGCTCATGCCTGTAATCTCAGCACTCTGGGAGGCCGAGGTGGGCAGATCACGAGGTCAAGAGATTGAGACCATTGAAGCCAGCATGGTAAAGCCCTGACTCTACTAAAAATACAAAAATTAGTTGGGTGTGGTGGCACACATCTGTAGTCCTGGCTACTCACAAGGCGGAGGCAGGAAAATCATTTGAACCTGGGAGAAGGAGTTTGCAGTGAGTCAAGATTGTGCCACTGTGCTCCAGCCTAGCAAGAAAATGAGATTCTGTCTCAAAAAAAAAAAAAAATGAAGTGATGTTAAATTTTATCAAAATCATTTTTCTGCGTCTATTTAAATGATTAATTCGTTTCTGCTCTTCATTCTATTGATGTGATATATGATGTTCACTGATTTGTATATATTGAGCCATCCTTGTATTCCTGGTAAGTTCCACTTGATCATGGTTTATTGTCTTTTTGATGTGTTGTTGGTTTCTGTTCTATATATTTTGTGGAGGATTTTTGCATTTATCTTCATCAGGGATATTGGCCTGTACTTTACTTTCTTCTGTGTTGTTTTTTTTTTCCCCCAGTTTTGGCATCAGGGTTATGCTGGCCTCATAGAATGAATTAGGAAGAATTCACTTTGCTTCAATTTTTTGGCATAGTTTAAGAAGAATTGGCATTAATTGTTCTTTAATGATTTGGTAGAATTCAGTGGTGAATCCTAAGTCTTTGGCTTTTCTTAGCTGGAAGGCTTTTTTATTACTGACCTAACGTTATTACTTGTTATTGATCTGTTCCATTTTCTACTACTTCTTGTCTCAATCTTGACAGGTTATATGTATCTAGGAATGTACCCATTTTCTCTAAGTTTTTTAATTTATTGATACATAGTTAGTTGTTCACAGTAATCTCTAATGATCCTTGGTATTTCTGTGGTATCTGTTGTGACACCTTTTCAATTTCCAGTTTTACTTATTTAGGTCTTCTCTCTTTTTTCTTTATCTCTCTAGCTAATGGTTTGTAGATTCATCTCTTCAAAAAATCAACTTTTTGTTTCATTGATCTTTTGTGTGTACATAAATATATTTTTGTATATTTTGTGTATGTATGCCTCTATTTTGTTTATTTCTGCTCTGATCCTTATTTCTTTCTCATAATTTTGAGTTTGGTTTATTTTTGCTTTGGTGCAGTGTTTTTCAGTGTTTCTCTTATCAGTGTCTAGGTTTTTTATCCATTGTGGTCAGATAAGATCCTTGATATAATTTCTATTTTTAAAACATTTTTGAGACTTGTTTTATGTCCTAACAGATGGTCTGTCTTGGAGAATGTTACTTGTGCTTATGGAAAGAATGTATATTCTGCAGCTCTTGGGTTAAATGTTTTGCAAATGACTGTTAGGTCCTTTTGGTCTGTGGTACAGTTCAAATGGGATGTGCTTTATTAATTTTCAGTCTAGATGATCTGTCCCATGCTGAGAGTGCAGTGTTAAAGTTTCCAACTATTGTTGTATTGGAGTCCATCTCTCCCTTTAGATCTAATGCTATTTGCTTTATATATCTGGGTGCTTCAGTGTTGGGTGCATATATATTTTTAATTGTTATTTTCTCTTGCTGAATTGATCACTGTGATATACATTATTTTTCTTTTTCTCTTTGTATGTTTGACTTGAAGTCTGTTTTGTCTGATACTTGTTTAGCTACTCTTGCTTGCTTTTTGCTTTTGTATAGAATATCCTTTTCTGTCTCTTCACTCTCAGTCTATGTATGTCTTTGCAGGTAAGATGAGTTTCTCATAGGTAGCATATTGTTGGGTCTTGATTTTTCATCCATTCAGCCAGTCTATATCTTTTAAATGGGGAATTTAATCTGTTTACATTCACAGTTACAGTTGATAGGTCAGGTCTTACACCTGTCATTTTAAAAATTGATTTCTGGTTGTTTTGTATATTCTTTCTTCTTTACTTTCACTCTTGTTACCCAGGCTGGAGTGCAATGGCATGATCTTGGCTCACTGCAACCTCTGCCTCCTGGGTTCAGGCAATTCTCCTGCCTCAGCCTCCTGAGTAGCTGGGATTACAGGCGCACGCCACCATGCCCAGCTTATTTTTTGTATTTTTAGTAGAAACGGGGTTTCACCATGTTGACCAGGATGGTCTCGATCTCTTGACCTCATGATCCACCCACCTCGGCCTCCCAAAGTGCTGGGATTATAGGCTTGAGCTACCATGCCCAGCCCAGTTTCACATGTTCTTATGATGGTGATTATCATCTTTTAACTTCCAGTGATAACCCTTTCTTGAGGATTTCTTGTAAGGCTGATACAGTGGTGATGAATTCCCTTCATTATAGCCTGTCTGTGAAAGATGTCATTTCTCCTTCATGTCTTAAGGTTATCTTGGCTGTGTATACTATTCTTGGGTGCCATATTTTTCTTTCAGTGTTTTCAAAATATCCTATTTTCTCCAGGCCTGTAAGGTTTCTTCTGAAAAATTCATTGCTAGTCTAATGGGGATTTCCTTATATGTGACTTGACATTTTTCTCTAGCAGCTTTTAGAATTCTTTCTTTGCCTTTGACTTTCAACAATTTGACTATAATGCATCTTGAAGAGGATCTGTTTGGGTTGAATCTATGTGGGATTCTTTGAGCTTCCTGGACCCAGATGTCTATCTCTCTCCAAGATTTGACAAGTTTTCAGTCTTACAACTTCGTGGCTAGCCTGTGTGCATGTCTGCTGGGGTAGCCCACAGGGCTGTTTTTCAGGCATGGGATGTAGGCTCGAGGCTGCTGGCTTGGGGATGTGTCTGCTGGGTGGGGTAGTGGGCCCATGGTGCTGTTTCTCAG
This sequence comes from Leontopithecus rosalia, assembly GCA_028533165.1. Lineage (NCBI taxonomy): Eukaryota > Metazoa > Chordata > Mammalia > Primates > Cebidae > Leontopithecus > Leontopithecus rosalia. Next base: position 8,509,290 of record CM052651.1, read on the forward strand.
ATTTGGAATGTGGGTGCAAGGCTGTTCAACTGGTTTAGGGGCATACCCATCTAGGGTAACCTGTGGGACTAATTCTCAGGCTTGGTATGCAGGTGTACAGCTACTCAGCTGACCTGGGGGCATGTCTGCCATTGGCTGCATAGCTGGTGTGAGGGTGCTTCTGCTGGGGTGGCCTACAGGGCTGTTTCTCAGGCCTGGTATGTAGGCACACAGCTACTCAGCTGGCCTGGGGGTGTGTCTGCCAGAGGCAACCTGCAGGGCTATTTCTCCTGGCCAGGATGTGGGTGGAAGGCTGCTTAGTTGGTTTGTCACATGCCCACCAAAGGTGGCCCATGAGGCTATTTCTCAGGTTTGGCCCATGAGCTAACAGCTCCTGGCCAGCCTGAGGGAATGCCTTCCAGGGATGCCCTGTGGGACTATTTCTGTGGTCCTTACTCGGGTCACAGGACCGTTGGGCCAGCTAGAGGCATGTTTGCAGGGATAAGGGGAATGATGTGGGACTGTTTCTTAGTCCGGAGCATGGGTGGGCAGTCACTCCACCACCCTGTGGGTGTATCAGCTCCTCAGAGGCTCAGGGCCTCTTCCTGTGAGGGTATGCAGCAGTTTGGCCAGCTCCAAGATAGGTTTAATCTGTGGAGGACTGACAGATGGTTTCTCTTCCTGAAAATGTAGAAGCAGGGGTTGATATCCCTGCTGTACTGAAACAAAATCATAGGTGATCCTTAGCCTAGGCTCCTTGCAGCTGGGGTTATGGCATTCAGCCACCCATGTGGGCTTGATACAGTGGCATCCCAGTGCTGGAGAGGGTGCAGGGTGAACTCCAGAGGTGGTTCTCTTCTCAAGGTGGTATCATGCTACAGCAGCTTGGCTCCCAGCAGGTAGGCTGGGAGTGCAGAGTGCACACCTTATGCTCCTAGTCTGGGGCAATGCATCTGCACAAATTCCTGGAAGCTCTCCAAAGTGGATTCAGAGCTTGTGAGACTATGGGATTCTTTTGTAGTAAGGACTATAAATGTTTGTGGTGGCAATGGGGACTGGCATTTTTTTTGTTTTTTACCACACACAAAAAATCCTTCCTGACTCCTAGGAGATTTTATCTGGGCCAGGGGGTCAGAAGAGGCACAGTGCCTCCACGCTGCCCTTCTGGACTTGCAGCCATCATTGGTGTGTCTGTACCCCTCCAGTGCACTCCAGTGTTCTCCCTTTAGTACTCCAGTCAAATCTTAGCTGTTTATTCACTGTCTTGGTTCTTTCTTGTTGGGACAACAAACTCCAGATATCTCTAGTCAGCCACCTTGCTGAAGTCCTGGAAAACTATGGTAGTTTTACACTGGTGAGCAGCAAGACCTGAACAATAGCACTAGTAACTCTGGAATGTTACTTAATTTATCAGGATTATAAATCAAATTCTACACAAAGACCTGAATTCTTTTAGTATGAGTAGAGTAGTCAGTTTGTTTCCTACCTTGTAACTATGATCTGAGAAGAATTCAAGTGATTGCATTTTCAGAATCAAACAATGACAATGGCCAGAGAAGCTGCACAACATGATCAAGGAGGAACCTAAGCAGCTCTCTCATTAGCATTGGTCAAAGAATGAAGATTCAATCTATGTATAATAGTCGCCTAAGAGAAACCAAAACAAATGGAGAAATAATTAGGTAAAGGATGGACCCTATGCCTTCCAAATAGGAACCTCAAAAGAGGAAAACATGACCTGGAATTTAGCCACCTGCATTGGGCTCTGCCTTCCTCTTTTCTGATAGTATAGACTGAGATGTATTCTATGAGAAATTGCTAGCCAATCATTAATAGACTAAGGCAACCTGTCCTCAGTGTTTAGCAAAGCTAATAATAGTAATATTCAAAATGCTAATGCTAATGAGGACAACAAAGGCAATGCATATTTGAGGAAGTAACATTCAAGCTGAGAGCGGAAAAATCAGAAGCATTTTAAGCCACGTGTAAGGGAAAGAAAAAGAGTGTTCTTGGCAGAGTGAATTTACTATGAATAAAGACCTAGAGAATAAAGCACAATAAATTAAATACAAATATAAAATTGTATTATAGTCGGAGGAAGAAATATGATGAGAAATGAGGACTGAAAAAGGAAGCATAAGTGTGTCTTGAGATTCCTATCCAGAGACTTCTGTTTATTCACACATTAGTTATTTTTCTGTCTTTCCCTACTATAGAATACTAATTTTGTTCGAGAGCAACAGTATTCTCAGCTTAAAGACAAATAAACAAAAACTAAACCCTTTAACATTCAGAGAGTGACGGCTGTTAGGCACACTCTGAATGAAGAGACCACCTAAACAGGATTTGTGTGAGGAACAACATTGTTCATTCACCCGGGTGTGGGTGGGCTGAGTCGGAAAAGAGAGTGAGAGAAGGGCAATGGGATAGGAGTTGGTTTATAGGTTTGGGGAAGGCAGTGCAAAGTTACAGTTCAGGGTGGTTTTTTGGAAGCCAGGAGAAGTGTTGCTGGGGAAAGGGGAGTGTCACAAGGTCCAGAGTCACAAGGTTGGGTTATCAGTTGAGGCAGGAAAGCGGTTGAGGCCGGAACAATAGCAGAATGTTGCACAGTTGGTTAATTAGGCACTGCAGGAGCAGGTCATTCTTCTTCCTCTGTGGTTTTCCTGTTACTCCAGACTTTCTGGCTCTGGGAGGCCATCTGGAGGTGTATGTGCAGGTCACAGGGGTCACTATGTCTTGAGTATGGTAGGGTCCACATTGGAGTCAGTTCAATGAACTTTGCAATGGCCATATGACTAAGTTCTAGCCAATGAGATATAATGGAAGTTATGGTTGCAGATTTTGGACAGGCTTGACACATGGGGGTGAACTCAGTAGGCAAATAGCTTTCTCCCTCACTCTTCACCTTTTTATGGCTAGCTCAACAAGTAGAAGCCTCATGTGGGAAAACATCTGCATCAACCAATCCAAGGCTTTGAGAAAAGATGGGATTCACGATTTTTCCCTCCTCTTTCCTCTCAGCCTTAGTCAGCCTGGCTCTCCAAGTCCCCCAGAATCACTGGTAATTTACTTAAATTGTTTGATTTTTGAGTAATTACAAAATCTATTACTTCCGAAGACACTGATTCTGAGAGGAACCACTCATTCCCTCCTCTCTTATGCTGTGGTTTATACGGATTATTGCATTCATAAGAGCATAACAGAGGCTTATCTAATGACTTTTGCTTAGGGAATCTATGGTAGGTTACCAACAAAGCATTTTTCTAGACCTGTATCTTATCATCTTATAGTCTCTCAAAATGGCTTCTGATTTGAATGTTATGCAGAAATTAAAATTTTAAAAATGCTTAAAATACGAATAAATGTTATTCACTGTATTTCCAGTTTTAAAAAGCTCAAACATATTTATAATTCTATCTCTATAATCAAATACATTGTTAATTCCCTTGTTCATAAAACACGTTCTTCACATGACTTTCAGGAACTGTGGCCTCTGGATTATTCATAAGATACTACTTCTCAGTCTCCCTTGATATATTCTTCATCTATTGTCTAACTGTAAGCACTGGAATTTTCCAGGTATCAGTCCTCACATTTCTTTCTTTCTTTTTTTAAACTATGTTCATTTCTATGGGACTCATGATTTAAATATTATTTATATATTGAGGCATCACAAATGTATATCTTCTGTCCTGCCTCTCCTTTGAGTTTTGACCAGTTTTCCCTACAGTCTACAAGATATTTTTCATATAGTAGCACAGTTGTCATAGCAGATTTCATACCAGCATCTCCTTTGTGAAATATTCCAGTAGCCTCCTAACTGGTTTTCCTGGTTTTGCTTTTTTGCATAGTGATCTGGATGAGATTTTTAAGGTAGAAATCAAATCATGTCACTCTCCTGCTCAGAACCTTACAAAAGGATCCCACACCCTTTAGCAAGAAGCCCACCGTGATAATCATGACAAGGTTCTGCCTGTTCTTTGATTTCATTTTTTTGATAACTTCCTCACCTCTTGCTGAAACCTCTCCAGCTCCACTGGCTTGCTTGCTATTTTTTTTTTTGTGCCAGGTGCCAGGCTGGAGTGCAGTGGCACAATCTTAGCTCATTGCATCTTCCACCTCCCATGTTCAAGCAATTCTCCCGCCTCAGCCTCCCGAATAGCTGGGACTGCAGGCGCACGCCACCACACCCAGCTAATTTTTGTATTTTTAGTAGAAATGGGGTTTCACCATGTTGGCCAGGATGGTCTCGATCTCTTGACCTCGTGATTGACCTGCCTCGGCCTCCCAAAGTGCTAGGATTACAGGCTTGAGCCACCGCACCCAGCCGATGATCATATTCTTTCATGCTTTATGCTTCTGATGAATTGTTTCTCACCACCTTCTAGGTATGTTTACTTGAAAACTATCTATTACTGTTATTTAAAAATCGTATCAGATATCTACAATAATGCCTGGTTTTAGAGTTTTACTGTCCCTGTTTCCAGAAGTGTCTGGTTAACAAATCTTCTTTGAAAAATATTTTTTTCTTAGTCCTTATAGCTATTTTATTCATTGCCAGTTTATCATTCCATTTTCATAATCGAGAAGAATTAATCCCAATCTTTGATAGTATCTATAGAGTCAGGCATTCTTTTGAAATTCTCTATTTTAAAGATCATTGTTTCAACTAGAAAATAGAAAAACATAAGCTTTTCTTCCTGCCTCCCTGCTTTAAAATGGCTAAAATGGTGACATCTTAAAACTGTAAGCTGCTGCAACCAGTAAATGCCCCTGTACAGGGTTCCGTCCCAGCCCAAGAATGATCCTTACACTAAGAAAGGAGGAAAGTTTTTAATTTGAAGACATTTTTGTTCACTTATAGCTACTTTAAATGATTTCCAAGATTATTCCTGGTATTCATTTCTAACTGGTGAAGTTCCAATTGATTTAACTAGCACAGAGAGAAATTTTCAAACATTGTTCATATTTGCCTTTGTGGCTCAGTAACAGAGTAGACTTTGTAAAGACTTTCCTTCCTTCTCTGCGTAGGCTGTGCTTAAATGAAGAAGCTGTCCAGCGAGGTCTAATAAAGTGTATTTCTCCTTTCTTGTCACAGAAACAGAATTTGATCAGTATTTTTTTAAAAAAGATTTTTTTTCTCCCTTTAGAAATTGTGTGGGTTGAGAAATTCTCCATGCTGTCAAGCTCTTCATGACTCATAAATGTTACCTGTATCAAGTCTTGTAATTATCTCCAAGATTTTGGATTTTAGAGCCAATGATTTCATTATTTTACCATCTGCCAAAGAGTGTTTTTGGCAGAGTGCAGTAGAAAAATAGGCAATGTGGATGAAAACTTGACTAATTAAATACTAAACCGACTTAGAAAAATGATACTAGGGGAGTTTTGCTTAAGGGAACCTGAGCTGCTGCTTTTGGTGCTACTGGGTCCACGGTGAACTTGAGTGCTTCCCATGCCTTATCCACTGACTGTGTTGCCCATGCACAGGAGAATTAAGGAGGAAGAGAGGAGTACTTGCCACAGCAGTTAATGGTCAATTCTTTAGGAAACTAGTTTATATTTAAATAACTTGATTTCAGATTATTAAAAATAACATATTAACAAAGAAAGCCAAAAACATAAACGACTACATCTTTTGCAAATTTGTATCTGCTACATAACTAATGTGTGCATTGAGATCTAAAGTGTTTCTTATGATCCTTATATGTTTTCTTATCCATCACACAGAGGGTTGTAGGCATGTGAATTTTGAACTCCTTCAGTAGCTTTAGATAACTCATGTCTAGATGGGTCTGCACAACCCACAAACAAATAGGTTTGGTCCTGGCCTTTCTATTAGCTCTTAGTAAGATTACACATGCAAGCATCTGCTTCTAAACTGCTTCTAAAAGGAAATGCTCCATGTGTGAACTTTTATCTAAAGAAGACCCTTAGACACTGACATGTGCCCTTTTACGTAAAGAAGTCCTGTAGACACTGAAGTGGTCCAATTCCTTTTATGCCATGAAGGTGCCACACTACTCTTTTAATAGCAAACTGGTATCATTGCATGTTCCGTGCATTATCTTGCAAAAAAAAAAAAAACTGATCATAAAACACAGTCTTAGGGGTGTGAGTGTATTTGTTCAGAGGTGCTCCTGTGGTGTTTCCATCTTTGGAACCTGGATTTGAGCTCTTAACTGTGCTGTTTACTATCTAACCATGCAGAAAGTATTTTAACCTCTCCTATATGCCTCAAATTCTGCCTCTAGAGAGGACGGATGATAATAGGACCTTCCTTAACAGATAGATGTGAGGACAAATGAGTTAATCTCTGTGAAGCACTTAGAACAATGTCTGATACATTAGTAAGCCCTCAAGAAATGTTACCTAAATAGAATGTGTTTTGTATCATTGACATAGAAATTATATTCAGAAAAATTTTTCCAACACACATGGGTATAGAAAAGAATATGCACTGGAACATTTATAAGTATATAAATATGGTAGCAAATTTAGCTACATCTGTATCCTAACTTAATATTAAGCAATAGAAATATGACATAAGATTTCATGTAAATATTATTTCACTGATATAAAACAACAAGCAAAGTGCAGTATAAATAAAACAATGTTAATAGACAAAGATGATCAGATTTATGGGGTTTTTCTTCACACCTTAGCTCTTTGTTTCTACAATAAATATGACTACAGAAACAAAAAGTAATGTATGTTAAAGTAAATTATTCTATGAATTATAACAAAGTCACTATAGAAGGGAAACATAAACTATGAAAACTGGGGGATATTTCCAAGATCATTTATCCTAACCTCTCTCTATTAATGAGGGAATAGTAAGTTCAGAAAATGGCTTGGTTTGAACTTATTGATAATGTTTAATAGGCATGTATTATCAATCTTTTGATATTTGAGGCATTATTTGAAGTCATACAATTAGAGTGTAAATAGAGATGTTAAATTTCTATAGTGGTCTAACTTGTTAAAATACATGTGTTGAATGAGGTTTTGCTGTGATACTATCTCATGCATACATGATTAAGGAAAATATGAAATGATCTTTTGGAAACTGGAAATTATTTTCTTTGGTGCTATGCAAGAATGTGTAAGTCTTTAAAGGAAAATGTCATTATGACCAAAGCTGTAAAACAATACTGGTATTTCAGAGAGACAGATTTTAATCAGTTTAAAGGGAATGGAGGGAAAATGTTTTCAGTTAGGTAACTATCCTAATACTTTGGTGTTAGAATATAAAGTTAATACTGTATAATTCTCCCTGGCTGACGGGAGAGTGACAGGTGAAGTTGGAGTCACTGACCAATTAGACAAGATTCTGAGAGGTGACATCTCAAAAGAAAGTAGCAATATCACGTATTTGAATTAATGAACTTGCCCTAATAGGTATGCATTGTCAATCTTTTGGTATTTGAGGCATTATTTGAAGCCAGTATTAGGTGTATATACCTTACCTATGACTGAATCTTACTATCATAGCTCTCCTTTCTCTTTTGTTTTGGACTTAGTTTATCTTGCTGATATAACATTTCCTTGAAAGTCACCCTGACTCATTTCTAGAATATAATGGGGCACAAATAGACTATTTTGTTATTGCTGTGATTATTGCTACCCTAGGACTTATTCCTACCATTTTACTTTGTTTTCTATTTCTTATGCTTCCTTACTATACATTCACTCTTTTCTAGTGGGTAGAGGAATTTTTTCTTTACTTGTCTTAAAGTTCTGCATTCTATTTTTATTCTCCTGGTGGTTACCACGGATTTTTAACACTTAAATGCATGCTTATTTAGTATTTAGCAACACTAAAGCTAAGATGCACCTATGTTTTCATTACCCTGGGCCAGCAAACCGTTTAGTTGGCCTGTTCTCATCTTCCATTGGTGCCAAGAATACCGCCTCCAGTTTCCAGTCAAGTAAGTATTTTCTAGAGTTTTAATACCAGATTATATGAATTAGATTTTTACAAAGTTTTTGCATATTTTGACAAGTTCATCCATCTGCTTTTCCTCTATATCTTACTGCCTTCTGCATTTATTTTTCTTCTTCCTGAGGTACAACATCTAAAAATTCTTTCAAAGTGGATCGTGTTGTAATACTATTTGAGATCCTTTAACCCGAGAATATCTTTAATCCTCTTTTATCTTAAGTGCAAATTTAGGTATATATGGAATTCTTTATTTAAATTTAATTTCTTTGGCCCTTCCAAAAAAGTTTGATTGTCTTCTCCAGCCAGTGTTGCTGTGAAGCTACTTAATGCCAGCCCAATGTTTACTCCTTCGAGAGAATCTGATTTTTCTCTCTAGACACTATTGTGGTTTTTCTTTGCCTATAGTGTTCTTAAATTTTACTAGAACGCATCTAGAGTACTTTTCTACCCTATGTGACACTCTCTGAGCCCTGTTATTCCAAAAGATTATGACAAATATCTACTATTTGTAAAATTGCCATTATATTCTCAAATTATTCCCTTTCTGTTTGCATTTTTTTTTCTGGGGTTCCTTTTGGGTAGATGTTGAATGTTCCTGTCTTCTTCCATGTTTGTTACCTTTCCTTTTTCATTTTTCCTTTTTAGATGCCTTTTAGGAATATTCTTTGACCTCAGCCCTTGCTCACCAAATGTGTCTATCCATTGAGATTATTCAACAACTGTGTCTCTTATCCCAAATGTCTCTGATTGATTTTTCTTCACAGCTGCTTTTTCCTACTTCATGTTCCAAATACCCTCATCCATCTATGAGTATTTTAAACTCTACTCTCTTTTTCATTAGGACTGTCTCATTTTGTAGAGCTTCTTCAATTTGTTATTTTACTTTTAAGTCCTCAAAACTATTGATTTCACAGTAACTGAAATTTTATCCTCTGCCATCAGTAGCTGTATTGACTACCTTTGTCAACTCTATGGGAATTGATGAAAGCCTGGGCTTTAGCCTTGCGCTCACTCCAGTGAGGGAAGAGAGCTTCAGAATAGGGAGCCTCTCTCTTGTAATCCAGGCCTCTCTTTCTATCAGCTCTTAGTAAGATTCTCTTGGCATCCGAGCCAAGAGATTCCCAGGCATCTCTTGGCTGCTGAGAAAATTCTTCAGTGCTTCTGATCCAAGTTGTGTTTTAATCCAAGATGAGACACATTTTAAGGTTATTGCTTAGTTCAGGGAATGCAGAAAAATGTTCTGGATCACTGAAATATTTATTGCTATTGGCTGCCCAATGGAGCAAAGGTACAAGCAATTAAAGAAAAGGGCACTACTAGAAAACTCTCCCTAGGCCAGGCCACAAATGCACACCGGTCCTGGAACTCTCCTGCTGGAATCTGTTTCATCCTGGGACTCATTCACTCTCTCACTCCCTTGGATTTTCACTAATACTCTTAGTTGCCATTGGCATCTCCAAATCTGGGTTGAAGGGGGGTGCCAGAAGCCTGGACTTGTTATTTGCTTATAAATATATACAGTATCATTTATATGTGAACTATAAATAAGTTGATTTTTTTTTTAGACTAGGATTCTATCATTTAACTTCAGGTATATACAGAGAATTTAACTGAATGAAAGCTATGATAAATTTGCTTAGTAATTAAAATTTTAAACAACATTTTAGTTTTGAAAGAATAGTACCCGGATACAAAATACAGATATATATAACTCAAATAATATGATAATAATACATTAATATTGAACACACTTTAAAGTTTGCATTTTTCAGAGAAAATGCTTCACAGTTTAAGCACTCATGGCATATTTTACCAATAGAAGCTGCAGAGGAAATCACAATACATTTTGAAAAATATTTTAACTATTCACATCATTGTATTGAATTGTTTCAAGAAAATTTTTAAACAATAGTAAAAGGCTAAACAAACACTATCAACAACATAAAACATAAAAGCAAGCTTTTTAGAAATGAAAACTTACCTGCTAAAAACCATGGAGATCAAATTATAAATGAAAATGCTGGTTATATATCAAGGTTGGCCAGGATGTAGGAAAGTGGACATGCATACATACTATTGTTGTGTGAACGAATAAGCCCTTTGTGGAGAGCAATTTGAGGATGCTTATCAAAATTAAACATGTACATACCCCTTGACCCAGGAAACCCACTCCCTGAACTCTATTATAAAGAAATATTTGTACATGCAGGCAATGATAGAGCATAGGAATGAACATTTACAGCCTTTAAAAAATGTGATGCATATTTACGTGAGTAAAAACTATTTAAAACAATAAAGAGACTGGTGGCAGTTGGTAACATTGGAAAGAAAACTGGTTTGAGGTAAGGTATGGTAGAAAGTATTTTTTTATTTCATATTTCTGTATTGCTTGAAATTTTATAATTGATAAGCCATAAGGTAATAATATTTTTAATTCTAGAGTATTTTAGAAGTAATCATAATGTATTAAAAATGTCACTATAACAAGTGGCCAAGGATCTTTTTACACACCACTTCAGATCCTTGAGTGCTAACTTTATACTAGAATGAATGTAAATATGTAAATAAAATAGTCAGTCATAGAAACTGAGTATGTACAACAAAGTGGCTCTAAGAAAAACATATCAAAAGCAAAAGCTGATAAGGATTTAGCAAATACATCTAAGAGCTGGTTCTTTGAAAATTTTAATAAAATAGAAAACACATTGGGAAATCTGGAGATTAATGTAAATACTCAAAATTAGAAATGAATACAGAGAGAAAAAACACAAGGTAATATTTTGTATGCCTTTAAGCTACTTTATTTGTATTTTGATCATTTCATGATTTTCTTGAAAAAAAATTTATAAAACTGATCTTTCTTCCTAAATTACAAAAATCAAAATAAACCAAGAACCAATATCTATAAAGGTTCTAGGACCTAATCATACAGAAAAAAATTTTATTGAATAAATGAAACATAAATAACTCTTCAGTCATTTTCTACTCTCATAGCCATTACATAAAGTCATTACATAAAACCTGTTTTATTTTCAGCCATTTTTTTACTGTTCGTGTTCAATGCAAATAAATTCCATACCATAAGAAGTTACTATGAATCAAAGCATACATACACAAACACAACATACAGTCCAAAATAGATGTACAGCATTCTGGAATGAAGCAAGAGTATTCATTCACATACATGGTAGCTTCAGATCTGCTTGATCTGTTTGTTCCCATGTAGTTTTCTAAAGATGGGAAAAAATGACTTTGATCATCAAGACTACTGTGGCCATATTAGATTACTGGAACATCTCAGCATCAGTGTGTGAGCATGCGAACAAAAGACTTCAGGGAATGTCTATTTTCAAAAAGGTTTCTGTGTGTCAAGGCAGTTGTAAAAGATTTACTGCAGGATCAAGCCCAGTTTTAAGCTTAGGACCAGGTTCTATATAAAAATACTGAATGATAATAAAAAGGGTCCTCATGTGGCTATCCTGATCTAGCTGTTCAAGTATACACAGGAAAAGTATAAAAGTTTTTGTGAATATAATACAAAATAGCTTCCAATCTTCATTTTTCAAATACTTGATTGACAATTTTGGCTCCTTTACATTTTTGCCTTTTTAATTTCAAGATTTGTAATTTTACCTTCAAAACTTTTTAATTGCAGAAAGTATTCAACATACGCAGAAATAAAAAGCATTTTGATGGCTGGGCACGATGGCTCACGCCTGTAATCCCAACACTTTGGGAGGCTGAGGCAGGCGTATCACCTGAGGTCAGGAGTTCAAGACCACCCTGGGCAACATGGTAAAACCCATCTCTACTAAAAATACAAAACGTAGCCCGGCATGGTGGCAGGCATTATAATCTCAGCTACTTGGAAGACTGAGGCAGGAGAATCACTTAAGCCTGGGAGGAGGCAGAGGTTGCATTGAGCTGAGATCACACCACAGCACTCCAGCTTAGGCAACAAAGCAAGACTCTGTCTCAGAATAATAATAATAATAATAATATAAGCATTTTGAAATTAGTTGCAATCAGTGCACTTCTCTGGAATCAGTTTAGCTAAATGAATGTAGTGCTTTGTTGAATGGAAATAGGTGATAGGAAATGCCTACCATTTGACTCGATATGGACAATCAAGAATTACTCAGTACTCTTGGACCTGGGGGTAGATTCGAATTCATCATTACCCTGGCACTTGTCAATTACTACATAAAAGGTCAAATGCAATGTCAAATCCAAAGCCTCAAGAGGAAAGTGAGTTCAGGTTCCAAGAGATCAGTGATAGATCAACCATGTAAAACTTCATCTAGAGTATATCCACATTAAATTAGTGCTGTCGAAACAATGTGTTAAGGAATTACAGTAACACTTGAAAATTCCTTCTAACGTACATATAAATAGAATCAGGGGAGCTTTTTATGTTACCTTGCTTTTTTTTTGGAGAGGAATCTGCATTTTATTCTCTGATGAGCCATACAAATGACATTTCAGCTATATGGGCTAGCTTCCAGGTTTTCTGTTGTTGTTTAGAAGATGCTATTATTCTTTTCTTTTTTAAAAAATTATACCTTAAGTTCTGGGGGTACATGTGCAGATCTTGCAAGATTGTTAGGTATACACATGCCATGGTGGTTTGCTGCATTCATCCTCACGTCACCTACATTAGGTATTTCTCTTAATGTTATTCCTCCCCAATGCCCCAACCCCTGCTATCCCTCCGCTAGCCCCACTACCTTCCAACAGGCCCCAGTGTGTGATGTTCTCCTCCCTGCGTCCTTGTGTTCTCATTGTCAAACACCCACTTATGAGTGAGAACATGTGGTGTTTGGTTTTCTGTTCTTGTGTCAGTTTGCTGAGAATGATGATTTCCAGCTTCATCCATGTCCCTGCAAAGGACATGAATTCATCCTCTTTTATGGCTGCATAGTACTCCATGGTGTGTATGTGCCACATTTTCTTTATCCAGTCTATCATTGATGGACATTTGGGTTGGTTCCAAATCTTTGCTATTGTGAAAAGTGCTGCAATGGACATACATGTGCATGTGTCTGTATAATAGAATGATTTATAATCCTTTGCATATATACCCAGTAATGGGGTTACTGGGTCAAATGGTATTTCTGTTTATATTACCTGTTTTATGCCCTTATAGAATTAATGAACCAAATAAAACTGCATCTCCAGTCCACAATCACATCCTTTATTTCTATTCTTATCTCCTTTAGTTCTGCTTTGATCTTAGTTATTTCTTGTCTTCTGCTTGTTTTCGAGTTTTTTTTTTTTATCTTGCTCTTCTAGCTCTTTCCATTTTGAAAACAGGGTGTTGATTTTAGGTCTTTCCTTGTTTTTCATGTGGGCATTTATTGCTATACATTTTCCTCTAGACACAGCTGGGTTCTGGTACATCGTGTCTTTGTTTTCATTGGTTTCAAAGAACATTTTTATTTCTGCCTTCATTTCATTGTTTATCCAGTCATTCAGGAGCAAATTGTTCAGTCTCTATGTGATTGTATGGTTTTGAGGGATTTTCTTAATCCTGAGTTCTAATTTGATTGCACTGTGGTCTGAGAGTGGTTGTTAGGATTTCTGGGGTTTTTTTTTTTGTTTGTTTGCTTTGTTTTTGCATTTGCTGAGGAGTGATTTACTTCCAATTATGTGGTCAATTTTAGAGGAAGTGTGATGTGGTGCTGAGAAGAATGTCTATTCCGTGGATTTGGGGTGGAGTGTTCTGTATATGTCTATTAGGTTTGCTTGGTCCAAATCTGAGTTCAAGTCCTGGATATCCTTGTTGACTTTCTGTCTCATTGATCTGTCCAATATTGTCAGTGGCGTGTTAACGTCTCCCACTATTATTGTGTTGGAGTCTAAGTCTCTTTGTAGGCCATTAAGAACTTGCTTTATGTACCTCGGTGCTCCTCTATTGGGTGCATATATATTTAGGATAGTTAGCTCTTCTGGTTGCATTGATCCTTTGCCATTATATAATGCCCTTGTCTCTTTTGATCTTTGTTGGTTTAAAGTCAATTTTATCAGAGACTAGGACTGCTACCCCTGCTTTTTTTTCTCTCTCCATTTGCTTGGTAAATCTTCTTCCATCCCTTTATTTTGAGTCTATGTGATTGTTTGCACGTGAGATGGATCTCCTGAATACAGCACACTGATGGGTCTTGACTTTTTATCAAGTTTGCCAGTCTGTGCCTTTTGATTGGGGCATTTAGGCCATTTACATTCAACGTTAATATGGCCCCTATGTTTGAATTTGATCTTGCTATTTTGTAACAGGCTGGTTGTTTTGCCTGTTGGTTGACATGGTTTCTTCCTTGTGTCATTGTTCTTTACCATTTGGTACATTTTTGCAGTGACTGGTACTGGTTGTTTTTTTCCATGTTTAGTACTTCCTTCAGTAGCACTTGTAAGGCAGGTCTTGTAGCATCAAAATCTTTCAGCAATTGCTTGTCTGTAAAGTATTTAATTTCTCCTTCACTTACGAAGCTTAGTTTGGCCAGATATGAAATTCTGGGTTGAAAGTTCTTTTCTTTAAGGATGTTGAATACTGGCCCCCACTCCCTTCTAGCTTGCAGAGTTTCTGCCGAGAGATCCACTGTGAATCTGATGGTCTTTCTTTTGTGGGTGACTCGACCTTTCTCTCTGGCTGCCCTTAGGATTTTTTGCTTCATTGCAACCCTGGTGAATCTGATGCTTATGTGCCTTGGGGTTGCTCTTCTTGATGAATATCTTTGTGGTATTTTCTGTATTTCCTGGATTTCAATATTGGCCTGCCTTGTTAGGTTGGGGAACTTCTCTGGGATAATATCCTGAGGAGTGTTTTTCAACTTGGATTCATTCTTTCTTTCATATTCAGATATGTCAATCAAGCGTAGATTAGGTCTTTTCACATAGTCCCATAGTTCTTGGAGGCTTTGTTCATTTTTTCACTCTTTTTTCTCTAATCTTGCCTTCCTGATTTACTTCATTGATTTGATCTTCTATCTCTGATATCCTTTCTTCTGCTGGATCAATTTGGCTGTTGAAACTTGTGTATGCCTTGTGAAGTTCTTGTGCTGTGTTTTTCAGCTCCAACAAGTCACTTATGTTCTTCTCTTAGCTGGTTATTCTTGTTAGCATTTTGTATAACCTTTTTTCAAGGTTCTTAGTTTTTTTGCATTGGGTTAGAACATGGTCTTTTAACTCAGAGTAATTTGTTATTACCCACTTTCTGAAGCCTGCTTCTGTCAATTCATCAAACTCATTCTCTGTCTTGTTTTGTACCTTTGATGGTGAGTAGTTGTGATCCCTGGGAGGAGAAGAGGTGTTCTCGTGTTTGATGGTTTCATCCTTTTTGCACTGGTTTCTTCCTGTCTTCATGGATTTATTTCCCCTTGATCTTTGAAGTTGGTGATTTCAGGAGGAATCTCTGAGTGGACATCCTTTCTGTTGCCATTGGAGCTGTATATCTTTTTTGGCCTGTAAAGTTGCTGCTGACCTGCCTGTGATTCAGTCAGGCTGCTGGGTGGGTGGTTCTTCCCTGGAGTTTGTTTGCAGGTGAGATTAGCCCCGCCTTCCCAATAGCATCTCTCCTTCCCCAAGCTCCATCTTCCCGGTTGGGGTCAAACTGATGTATTTGCTGCCAAGCTCTGCAGCGTGTTGGCTTCAGTCTGGGTTTTGTGGGGGTGGGGCCTGCCAGGCCTTACGGCCTGTTTCCCTGCCTTCAACTCTGCCTCTTTCTGTGGGATGGTCCATCCACCTGGTGTTAGTCCAGACTCCCACCAACAACTTGTAGCACCCGGCAGGGAGCCATAGCTCAGGTCTGTACCTACAACTTGTGGTACTTGGCAGGAGCCACTGCTCTGATTTCCATCAACAACCCATGGGCACCCCTCAGTCTGGCAGGGTACTTGTGGACCTTGGGTTGCAGGAGGGATGAGGTAAGCATAGGATCCAAATTGGAGCACCAAGGCGGTAAAGTCCCCAACCCTCCGAGCGAGCTGCACATTCCAGGTGGGGACATGCCTCACCCTGTCTCTGTTCACCCTCCCTGGGTGGCTCTCGCCCTGTGGCTCCTTCCCTGGGCTATTTTCAGTGCCCTAGCAGTCCCACCAAAGCAAACACAGCACCTCACTTGGAATCGTGAAGTCCTCTAGCCCTCTGCATCTCATTTGCTGGGAGCTGCATTCTGGTGTTACCTCCTCCAGGCCATCTTGGCACACCCCACATTGGTCTTAGATTTAAACCTGACCCATGAATCTTGATTTTAATAGAACCATTTGAATTTGAAAGCCAGTGCTGTGTCTGAAATTTAACAGTGCAGTTGAATTACATCTTGATGAACTCTCACAAAGTGAATAACCCAAAGCTGTGCAACCACAATGCAAGAGAAGAAATAGAACATGGACAGCATGTTCTATTTCTACCTTTACACTTCCTCTATTTTATCAAAATGTAACTACAATAATTTATTTATCTCTTCTACTTCTGATGAACATTTGGATTCGGGAGAGGTTTTCTTTAAAAATATTATTCTAAAAATACAAAAAAATTAGCTGGGCACAGTGGCACATGCCTGTAATCCCAGCTACTTGGGAGGCTGAGGTAGAAGAATTGCCTGAACCCAGGAGGTGGAGGTTGCGGTGAGCCGAGATCAAGCCATTGCACTCCAGCCTGAGTAACAAGAGCGAAACTCTGTCTCAAAAAAAAAAAATTATTTTGAAATAATTTTAAACATACTATAGATGGTAGAGTTCCTATCAACCTTTCCCTAGTTTTTCTAGCTTTCCCTAATGATAGCATCCTATAAATGCACAGTAAAATTATCAAAGTGATACTAACATTGGCACTGTGCTGGTAACTGGAGACTTCATTCACACGTTACCAGTTTTTAAATAAAGTTCTTTCTCTGTTCCAAGATCCAACCCATAATTCCCTATTACATTTAGTCATTGTGTCTTTTTAGTTTCCTTCAATCTGGGGCAATTTTTCAGTCTTTTATATGTTGCTGGATTTGGCTGGTCAATAATGTGTTGAATTCTATGTCTATATTCATAAAGAATTTTGGTCTGCAGATCTTTTCCCCTAGAATGTTTTGTTTGGTTTTGATATCAAGGTAATATTGGCATCAAGGAATGAATTAAAACTGTTTTATCCTCTCCAATTTTTTTTTGGCATTTTTTTTTAAGGAAGCAACTAGAGAAAGCTTTTATTTGTTCAAAGTAACCAGTGCTATGGATGCAAAAGTAAAACTCCATCAACTCTTCCAACACTACTTTCAAAATGAACATATCAAACTTGGTTTTCATTAGGATGTAGGTATTTCATCACACTAGTAAATAAAAAACCAAGACCCAAATTATATATATATATATATATAAAACATATATATATATATAAAACATATATATATATAAAAAACATATATATATATATAAAACATATATATATATATAAAAAACATATATATATATAAACATATATTTTAAAATATATATATAAAACATATATATATATATACACACAAAACATACATATACACACACACACACACACACACACACTATGTAAACAATTACTGAGCTTCATCTTCTGGACAAGATTGCCAAGTTAATCTCTCTTCATAAAAAGCAATTACAATTTTAGGAGGACACTTCTTATTTGCCTCTTTCACCAGCAGCAAGTCCACCTCATATTAATCTTTCCATTTCATGAGAAACATCCTTCTCCACTGCTGTCTGTGGCAACGATTATTCTTTCAGGATCAAGGCCTCTAGCAAAATCCTCTTGGTTTGTCAGCAGCATCTCTTTTCTTCTTTGATTTGCTGTTGTCAGATTCACTGCTAAAGATTTTTTTTTTTGTACGGTCTTTTCTCTTTGCCAGTTATTTGAGAATTAAATGCTTCAATCAACTCTGAACAATATAAATTTTCTTTGGGTTCTTAAGTATTGTCAGCATCTGTAAATCGCTTCAACTGCAGGAAATATTCCACTTTCCATTCACTACCCATCAATCTAGTACTTCTTCCACCAGATTCTCCAGATTCTGCCTCCTCAACTTTATGACTCTTTTCTTTTTTTTATTTATTTTTTATTTTTTTAAATTTTTATTGCATTTTAGGTTTTGGGGTACATGTGCAGAACATGCAAGATAGTTGCATAGGTACACACGTGGCAGTGTGTTTTGCTGCCTTCTGCCCCCTCACCCATATTTGGCATTTCTCCCCATGCCACCCCTCCCCCGCTCCCCCCCGCCCTGCTGTCCCTCCCCTATTTCCCCCAATAGACCTCAGTGTGTGGTGCTCCCTTCCCTGTGTCCATGTGTTCTCATTGTTCATCACCCACCTATGAGTGAGTATATACGGTGTTTCCTTTTCTGTTCTTGTGTCAATTTGCTGAGAATGATGTTCTCCAGATTCATCCATGTCCCTACGAAGGACACAAACTCATCATTTTTGTTTGCTGCATAATATTCCATGGTGTATATGTGCCACATTTTCCCATTCTGTTTCTTTCCCATTTTTTGCAATGCAGTTTCATTGGAGGCCATTTTTTATGGCAGACTTGAGCTACTATTCACCAACTCCTAGCTGCTCTGGGTCGTGGGTCTACGGCATTAGCATTCTTTTTTAAGCTTGGTAAAATTCAGCAACAAAGCCATCAGGTCCTGGACTTCTCTATGTGGGAAATTTGTTGATTACAAGTTATATCTGTTTACCTATTGTAGGTCTAATCTATTTCTTTTTGAATCATTTTTTGGAAGTTTATGAACGTCTCTCTTTCATAAAAAAATACTTGAACAAAACTATGGACTTAATAGCCCTACAGATGTCTGTAGAACACTCCAAACAATAAAAATTATAGTCTACTTAAGGGCACATGGAATATTCTCCAGAATAGACTATATATGGCTTTGTAGATATAAGATACAAAGATATAAAACAAGTCTCAATGAATTTTAAAGTGCAGAAATCATATAGTATATATTCTCCAAGTACAATGGAATGAAATTAGAAATCAATAAGAGAAGGAAATGTAGGAAATTCACAAATATTTGGAGATTAAACAACACACTACTAAATATCAGTATTTAAAAATATTCTGAGATGAATGGATGTATGATGCAACAAACTAATATGTGTGGAATTCAGCTAAAGCAGTGCTCAGAGAGAAATATGTAGATTAAATGTATATCTATTACTAAAAGTGAAATATTGAAGTCTCCAAATACTAATGTTTAATAGTCTGTTTCTTCCTTCAATCCCATTAGTTTCTGCTGTGAGTTCTCGGTGTTATGTTGTTAAGTGGATACAGATTTATACTGCTATATTTTCTTGATGGATTGAGCCTTTTATTATAAAAGAATGTCTTTCTTTGTCTGTAGTGACAATTATTATCTTAAAGTCTATTTTGTTTGATATTGGTATATCAGCTCTCTTTGTTTACTGTTGACATAGTATATCACTTTCTACCTTTTTAATTTCAACCTGTGTGTGTCTTTGAATCTAATGTTGGTCTCAATTACATAGCATATAGTTAGATGATGGTTATAGTTAGGTCATGGTTTTTTCTTAAAAATCATTTTTGCATATCTCTGCCTTTTGATTTAAGTGTTCAGTTCACTCACATTCAATGTAATGATTGATAAGATAGGGTTCATCTCTACCATTTTTTAAATTGTTTTGTTTTCTACTGGTCCCATGTTATTTTTATTCCTCTATCTCTCAATTAATTCCTTCTTTTGTGAAATAATTTTTTTTTCAAAAATGCCATCTTGCTGGGCGCGGTGGCTCACGCCTGTAATCCCAGCACTTTGGGAGGCCGAGGCGGGTGGATCACGAAGTCAAGAGATCGAGACCATACTGGTCAACATGGCTAAACCCCGTCTCTACTAAAAATACAAAAAATTAGCTGGGCATGGTGGCACGTGCCTGTAGTCCCAGCTACTAAGGAGGCTGAGGCAGGAGAACTGCCTGAACCCAGGAGGCGGAGGTTGCGGTGAGCCGAGATCGTGCCATTGCACTCCAGCCTGGGTAACAAGAGCGAAACTCGGTCTCAAAAAAAAAATGCCATCTTAAATCTCTTATTTCCTTTTCTGTGTTCTTCATGTTATTCTCTTAGTTGTTTCCCTAGACCTTACAATTAACATCTCAACATATAACAAGCTAGTTCACATTACTACTAACTTAATTTCAGTAGCATATAAAAATTTTGCATTATATAGGTATATTCTCTTCTCATCTGCAAGATTTGTGCTATTATTGGAACACAAGTAATTTCTTTATACATTATATGCCCATCAACATATACTTATAGTTGCTGCTTGATACAGTTGTATTTTAACTCACAAAAAAGATAAAAAGATCTACAAACAAAAGCACATTTAACTGTGTTTATATTTTCCTATGCATTTGTTTTGATCAGTGTTCTTTATATCTTCATGTAGATTTGAGTTAATGTATCATATTATTTTATTTCTGATAGAGGACTTTATTTTTCATATAGGGCAGGTTGGTTAGTGATAAATCTAGTTTTTGTTTATGTGGGAATGTTTTAATTTCTTCCCAATTTTTGAATGATAGTTTTGCTAGATTTAGAATTGTTGGTTGACAGTCTTCATTGTTTAGGGCTTTGTATACATTGTCCCACTTCCTCTTAGCCTCCATAGTCTCTGAATGAGAAATCAGCTATTAATATTGCCCATCACTTGTGATACATTGCTTTCCTTGCTCTTTGAGGACGTGTCTTTTAATAATTTGATTATGATACAGCTAAGTGTAAATCTGTTAAAATTAATTCTATCTAGAGTGTGTTGTGCTTCTTGGATGTAAATATTAATGTTTTTCACTGAAACTAGGGGCTTGACCATTATTTCTTCAAGTATTAATTTTATTCCCTTTTCACCTTTTCTTTGAGAATTTTCATTATGCATATGTTGAAAATTCTGAGGTCTCTGAGGCTCTTTTATTTCTCCAGCTTTCTTCTGTTTCTGGATAGTCTCAGTTGACCTGTCTTGAAATTTGCTGACTTTTTTATCCTATCTTCAGGTTTGCCAACTAAACATGCTATGTGCCTCTCTACACTTGATCTTAGCCAAAAGGCCGAGAAGCGATGTGCCTCTCTATCCTATATTGTGTTTTTTGTTTCAGTTATTGCTTTCTTAAATCTAGAGTTTGTGTTTGTTTTATTTTTGTTTCTCATACTTATAGTTCCTCAGGCAGTTTCTTTTAGTTTCTTAACATATTTAAAATATGTAACAAAATATTTAGTAAGCCCAACATCTGGCCTTCCTCAGTGATGCTCCTCCTATATAGCTGTATTTTCTCCTCTCTTTTTTCCTGCTATTATTATTGTATATATTATGCTTCCTTTGGTTATATAATACAATCATACATTATTATATATTTATATATTGTATATATTATGTTTACTTTGATTATAAAATATAGTCATACATTATAATTATTACTTTATATGATTTTATGTCATTTAAATAAGCTGAGAAAACAAAATAAGATATTTATTGATCTTGTTATGATTACTATTTACTTAGTTTTTCTGTTTTCCTTAACTTCATTTTGTGGTTATAACATCTAATGTCTTTTCTTTGCTACAGTACAAATTTGTGCCCACCTGGTCCTTTGTGTTATTATTGTTTTATATATATATATATATAAATTTTATATCTTGTATATACATATGTTATAGGTCCACAAAGACAACTGTATAATTATTATTTTATATAATTGCCATTTAAATAATTTAATTAGAAAAAATATGCAATTTACTGTCTTTAGTAATTAACTAATTACCTTTATTGATACTATTTATTTTGTGTGTAGATTTTGTGTCAATTACTTTCATCCTGAATAACTTTCTGTGGTATTTCCTGTAAGCTGTTTCTGCAGACAACAAATTCTTTCCTTTTTTGTTTATCTAGTGATGTCTTAATTTTACCTCCTCCATTTAAAAAATATAGTGTGACTGGGTATAAATTTATTGTTTTTTTTTTTTTTCTTTTTAGAACTTTGTGAGTGTTTTCCTCCTGGCCTCTACAGCTTCTGTTGAAAAGTCTGCTGTTAATTTCATTGCATTTCCTAGTAATATTCTCCTACTGCTTTCAAAATTTTCTCTGTCTTTGTATTTTAGAATATTTTCTATGATGGCTCTGGAGGTAGATCTCTGCATTGAAAATACTTACAGCTCAATTTTTAGATTTGTGGATTTAGGTTTTCTATCACATTTCTATCGGATTTTATTTATTTGTTTCCAAATACTATTTTTTTCTTTCTTACCTTCTCCTATTTCCATTACACATATGTTGGTGAGTTTAATGATACATTACCTTTTTCTGAGGCTCTGTTCATTTTGTAAATTCTTTTACCTCTCTGTTCTTCAGATTGCTTAATCTCTATTGATCTATCTTCAAATATACTGACTCTGCTAGCTCAAATTTTATGCTGAGTCCTCTTAGTGAGTTTTTAATTTTAGTTATTGTATTCATCAACTCTACAATATGTATTTGGTTCCATTCTATAATTTCTATATCTTTATTGATACTGTCTATGTTATGAGGTATTATCATCGGACCTTTCTTTGTTTCTTTAAGCATGGTTTCTATTTGTTCTTAAAATACATTCATTTTAGCTAGTTTGAAGACTCTGGGGGGCAAATATGACATCTGGGCCTTTTCAAAGTAAGTTTCTGCTGCCTACTATCTCCTCCATCTATATGTTGTGGTCTCCTATGTTCTTTCATGTCTTGTGAGTTTTTCCGTTTTCACTATGGACGTGTGAATATTTATTGTTGCAACTCTGAATACTGATTTATTTTCTCCCAACCAGAGGTTTGTAGTTTTTTAAATTTTTACTTACTCATTTAGTGACTTAGTATTTCAGTGAAGTCAGTCACTCTATTGAACCTCCTCTGATGTTGCATCTCAGAGGTTACAGCTTTGGGTATGTGCACAGTCAACCTATCCATCACCAACTTCCATGGATAAAAGTGGTTTTCGTTAGTTTTGCTTTAACTATCTTTTCTTATTTCTGTTGAGCTTCTCATTGGTCTGCCTATATTGGTTCCATACTCAGCTGTTAGCCTCCAATAATTGTGCCATTGTTTTCAACAATACCCAAAGGGATAAGTTGCTCCACAGTCTGACTAAATTAAGAAGGTTTGTTGGGATAATCTTTGATGCCAGTCATTAAGACTTGTTCTTCTTCTCTTATTATTATACTTTAAGTTCTGGGATACACGTGCAGAATGTACAGGTTTGTTACATAGGTATACCTGTGCCATGGTGGTTTGCTGCACCCCTCAATCTGTTATCTAGGTTTTAAGCCCCACATGCATTAGTTATTTGTTCTAATACTCTAACTCCTCTTTCTCTCCAGCCCTGACAGGCTCCAGTGTATGATTTTCTCTTTGTGTCCATACAATCCCATTGTTCAACTCCCACTTCTGAGTGAAAACATGCAGTGTTTGGTTTTCTGTTCCTCTTTTAATTTGCTGAGAATAATGGCTTCACTCATCTCCCTACAAAAGAAATGAACTCATCCTTTTTTTATGGCTGCCTAGTATTTTATGGTGTATATGTGCCACATTTTTTTCATCCAGTCTATCATTGAGGGGCATTTGGGTTGGTTCCGAGTCTCTGCTATTATGAACAGTACCATAAAAACATACATGTGCATGTATCTTTATAATAGAATGATTTATACTACTTTGGGTATATACTCAGTAATGGGATTGCTGGGTCAAATGGTATTTCTAGTTCCACATCCTTGAGAAATTGCCACACTGTCTTCCAGTGGTTTAACTAATTTACAGTCCCACCAACAGTGTAAAGACATTCCTATTTCTCCACATCTTCTCCAGCCTCTGTTGTTTTCTGACTTTTTAATGATCATCATTCTAACTGAGGTGAAATGCTATCTCAATGTGGTTTTGATTTGCACTTCTCTAATGACCAGTAATGATGAACTTTTTTCATGTTTCCTACCTGCTTTCATGTCTTCCTTTGAGAAGTGTCTTTTAATATCCTTCACCCACTTTTTGATGGGGTTGCTTGTTTTTTCTTGTAAATTTGTTTAAAGGTTTTTGTAGATTCTGGATATTAGCCCTTTGTCAGATGGATATGATTGCAAAAATTTTCTCCCATCTCTAGGTTGCCAGCTCACTGATAATAGTTTCTTTTGCTGTGCAAAAGCTCTTTAGTTTAACTGCATGTTCTCACTCATAGGCGGGTATTGAACAATGAGAACACATGGACACAGGGAGGGGAGCACTACACACTGTGGTCTGTTGGGGGGAAATAGGGGAGGGACAGCGGGGGTTGGGGAGTTGGGGAGAGATAGCATGGGGAGAAATGCCAGATATAGGTGATGGGGAGGAAGGCAGCAAATCACACTGCCACGTGTGTACCTATGCAACAATCTCGCATGTTCTTCACATGTACCCCAAAACCTAAAATGCAATTAAAAAAAATCTCTTTAGTTTAATTAAATCCCATTTGTCAATTTTGATTTTTATCGCCATTGCGTTTGGTGTTTTTGTTATGAAGTGTTTGCCCATGCCTATATCCTGAATGGTATTGCGTATGTTTTCTTCTAAGGTTTTTATGATTTTAGGTTTTACATTTAAGTCTTTAATACATATGGAGTTAATTTTTGTATAAGCTGTAAGGAAGGGGTCCAGTGTCAGTTTTCTGTGTGTGGCTAGCCAGTTTCCCCAGCACCACTTGTTAAATAGGGAATCCTTTCCCCATTGCTTTTGTCAGATTTGTGGAAGATCAGATCGTTGTCGATGGTGGTGTTACTTTTGAGGCCTCTGTACTGCTCCATTGGTTTATTTATCTGTTTTGGTACCAGTACCATGTTCTTTTGGTTACTGTAGCCTTGTAGTATAACTTGAAGTCAGGTAGAGTGATGCCTCCATCTTTGTTCTTTTTGCTTAGGAGTGTCTTGGCTATACAGACTCTTTGTTGGTTCCATATGAAATTTTAATTAGTTTTTTTCTAGTTTTGTGAAGAAAGTAGTTTGATGGAAATAGAATTGAATCTAAAAACTACTTTGGGCAGTATGGCCATTTTCGTGATAGTGATTCTTCCGATCCATGAGCGTGGAATGTTTTTCCATGTGTTTATATCCTCTCTTTTTTCTCTGAGTAGTGGTTTGTAGTTTTCCTTGAAGAGGTCCTTCTCATCCCTTGTCAGTTATATTCCTAGGTATTTTATTTTCTTTGTTGTAGTTGTGAATGGCAGTTAACTCATGATTTGGCTCTCTATTATTGCTGTGTAGGAATGCTTGTGATTCCTGCACCTTGAGTTTGTATTATTAGCTGAAGTTGCTTATTAGCTTAAGGGGTTTTGGGGCTGAAATGATGGGATTTTCTAAATATATGATCATGTCATCTGTAAACAGTGACAATTTGACTTCCCCTCTCCTGATTTGAATACCTTTATTTCTTTCTCTTGCCTGATTGCCCTGGCCAGAACTTCCAATATTATGTTGAATAGGAGTGGTGAGAGAGGGCATCCTTGTTTTGTACCAGTTTTCAAAGGGAATGCTTCCAGGTTTTGCACATTCAGTATGCTATTGGCTATGGGTTTGTCATAAATAGCTCTTATACTTGTGAGATACGTTCCATTAATACCTATTTTATTGACTGTTTTTATCATGATGCAGTGTTGAATTGTATCAAAGGTATATTCTGCATCTATTGAGATAATCATGTGGTTTTTAATCATTGGTTCTGCTTATGTAATGGATTACATCTGTTGACTTGTGTATGTTGAACCAGCCTTGCATCCCAGCAATGAGGCCACCTTGATCATAGAGGATAAGCTTTTCGATGTGCTGCTGGATTTGGTTTGCCAGTATTTTAATGAGGATTTTTGCATCAATATTCATAAAGGATATTGGTCTGAAATTTTCTTTTTTGTTGTGTCTCTGCCAGGTTTTGGTATCAGGATTATGCTGGCTTCATAAAATGAGTTAGGGAGGATTCCCTCATTTTGTATTGTTTGGAATAGTTTTGGAAGGAATGGTACCAGCTCCTCTTTGTACCTCTGGTAGAATCTAGCTGTGAATCCATCTGGTCCTGGGCTTTTTTTTGGTTGGTAGGCTGTTAAGTACTGCCTCAGTTTCAGAGCTTGTTATTGGTCTGTTTAGGGATTTGACTTCTTCCTGGTTTAGTTTTGGGCAGTGTATATGTGCAGGAGTTTATCAATTTCTTCTGGATTTTCTAGTTTATTTGCATGGAGGAGTTTATAGTATTCTCCGATGGTAGTTTGTATGTCTGTGGGATCAGTGGTGATATCCCCTTTACCATTTTTTATTGTGTCTCTTTAATTCTTCTCTCTTTCCTTCTTTATTAGTCTGGCTAGTAACCCATCTATTTTGTTAATCTTTTAAAAAAACCAGCTCCTGGATTCACTGATTTTTTTCAAAGGATTTTTCATGTCTCTTATTTCCTTCAGTTCTGCTCTGATCTTAGTTATTTCTTGTCTTCTGTTAGCTTTTAAATTTATTTGCTTTTGCTTCTCTAGTTGTTTTCATTGTGATGTTTTGGTGTCAATTTTAGATCTTTCCTGCTTTCTGATGTGGGCATTTCGTGTTATAAATTTCCCTCTTAACACTGCTTTAGCTGTGTCCCAGATATTCTGGTACATTGTGTCTTTGTTCTCATTGGTTTCAAAAAACTTATTTATTTCTGCCTTAATTTTGTTATTTAGTCAGTAGTCATTCAGGAGCAGGTTGTTAAGTTTCCATGTTGTGCAGTTTGGAGTGAGTTTTTTAATCCTAAATTCTAATTCATTCAATTGCCCTGTGGTCTGAGAGGACTGTTTGTTACAATTTCTGTTCTTTTGCATTTGCTGTGGAGTTTTTCAATTCCAACTATGTGGTCAATTTTAGAGAAAGTGCTCTGTGGCACTGAGAGGAGTGTATATTCTGTTGATTTAAGGTGAGAGTCCTTTTTTTGTTTAATAGGTCCTCTTGGTGCAGAGCTGAGTTCAAGTCCTGAATATACTTGTTAATTTCCTGTCCCGGTGATCTGTCTAATATTGACAGCAGGATGTTAAAATCTCCCTCTATTATTTTATGGGAGTCTGAGTCTCTTTGTAGATCTCTAAGAACTTACTTTATAAATCTGGGTGCTCCTGTATTAGGTGTATATATATTTAGGATAGTTAACTCTTCTTGTGGCATTGATTCATTGATTCATTTACCATTATGTAATGTCCTTCCTTGTCTTTTTAAATCTTTGTTGATTTAAAGTCTATTTCTTCAGAGACTAGGATTGTAACCCCCGCTTTTTTTTCCTTTCCTTTTGCTTGGTAAATATTCCTCCATCCCTTTATTTTGAGTCTATATGCGTCTTTGCATGTGAGATGAGTCTCCTGAATACAGCACACCAATGGGTCTTGACTCTATTTAATTTGCCAGTCTGTGTCTTTTAATTGGGGGATGTAGCCCATTTACATTTAAGGTTAATATTGTTAAGTGTGAAATCGATCCCATCATCATGATGCTATCTAGTAATTTTGCACATTAATTGATGTAGATTTTTTCCCATACTGTCATTAGTCTTTATATTTTGTTATGTTTTTTTCAGTGGCTGCTACCGGTTGTTCCTTTCCATATTTAGTGCTTTCTTCAGGAGTTTTTTTTTTTTTTTTTTTTTTGAGATGGAGTTTTGCTCTTGTTACCCAGGCTGGAGTGCAATGCCGATCTCGGCTCACCGCAACCTCTGCCTCCTGGGTTCAGGCAATTCTCCTGCCTCAGGCTCCTGAGTAGCTGGGATTACAGGCACGAGCCACCAGGCCCAGCTAATCTTTGTATTTTTAGTAGAGATGGGGTTTCACCATGTTGACCAGGATGGTCTCAATCTGTTGACCTTGTGATCCACCCACCTCGGCCTCCCAAAGTGCTGGGATTACAGGCTTGAGCCACCAAGCCCGGCCTCTTCAGGAGTTCTTATAAGACAGGCCTGTTGGTGACAAAATTCCTCAGCATTAGCTTGTATGTAAAGGATTTTATTTCTTCTTCCTTTTTGAAGCTTAGCTTATTAGTTTCACCACACCCGGCCTCTTCAGGAGTTCTTATAAGACTGGCCTGTTGGTGAGAAAATTCCTCAGCATTTGCTTGTCTGTAAAGGATTTTATTTCTTCTTCCCTTTTGAAGCTTAGCTCATTAGTTTATGCAATCGGGTTGAAAACTCTTTAAGAATGTTGCATATTGGCCCCTACTATCTTCTGGATTTCAGGATTTTTTTCAGAGACATCCACTGTTAGTCTGATGGAATTCCCTTTGTAGGTCACCTGACCTTTTCTCTCTGGCTACCCTTAACATTTTTTTCCTTCATTGCAACTTTGGAGAATCTGATGATTATATATCTTGGGGTTGCTCTTCTTGAGGAGTATCTTGGAAGTGTTCTCTGTGTTTCCTGATTTTGAGTATTGGCCTTCCTTGCTACATTGGTGAAGTTCTTCTGGATAATATCCTGACATGTGTTTTCCAACTTGGTTACATTCTCCCTGTCACTTTCAGGTATATCAGTCAAATGTAGATTTGGTCTTTTCACATAGTCCCTTATTTGTTGGAGGCTTTCTTCATTCCCTGTTTTGAAAAAATTATTTGTTATACTTTAAGTTCTGGGGTACATTTGCAGAACATGCAGGTTTGTTACAAAGGTATACACGTGCCATGGTGTTTTCCTGCATCCTTCACCCCATCATCTACATTAGGTATTTTTGCTAGTGAAATCCCTCCCCAATCTTCCCATCCCCTACTATACTTCACCTAGCCCCCGCACCCCCTGACAGGCCCCAGTGTGTGATGTTCCCCTCCCTGTGTTCATGTGTTCTCATTGTTCAACACCCACTTATAAGTGAGAACATACAGTGTTTGGTGTTCTATTCTTGTGTCAGTTTGTTAAGAATGATAATTTCCAGCTTCATCCATGCCCCTGCAAAAGGAATGAACTCACCCTTTGTTATGGCTCCATAGTATTCCATGGTGTATATGTGCCACATTTTCTTTATCCAGTCTATCATTGATGGGCATTTGTGTCAATTCCTAGTCTTTGCTATTACGAACAGTGGCACAAAAGAATGATTTTTAGTCCTTTGCATATATATCAAGTAATGGGATTGCTGGGTCAAATGGTATATTATACTTTAAGTTCTGGGGTACATGTGCAGATCCTGCAGGTTTGTTACATAGGTATATATATGCCATGGTGATGGGTTGCTGCATCCATCACCCCATCATCTACATTAGGTATTTCTCCTAATGCTATCCCTCCCCAATTCCCCCACCACCTGCTATTCCTCCCCTAACACCCCACCCACCAGGCCCCAGTGTGTGTTGTTCCCCTCCCTGAGTCGGTGTGTTCTCATTGTTCAATACCCACTTATGAGTGAAAACATGCAGTGTTTGGTTTTCTGTTCTTGTGTCAGTTTGCTGAGAATGGTGATTTCCAGCTTCATCCATGTCCCTGCAAAAGACATGAACTTATCCTTATTTATGGCTGCATAGTATTCCATGGTGTATATGTGGCACATTTTCTTTAACCAGTCTATCATTGATGGGCATTTGGGTTGGTTCCAAGTATTTGCTATTTTGAACAGTGCTGCAGTGAACATATGTGTGCATGTATCTTTATAATAGAATCATTTATAATCCTTTGGGTATATACCTAGTAATTGGAATGCTGGATCAAATGGTATTTCTATTTCTAGATCCTTGAGGAATCGCCACACTCTCTTACACAATGGTTGAATTAATTTACATTCCCACCAACAGGGTAAAAGTGTTCCTTTTTCTCCGTATCCTCACCAGCATCTGTTGTCTCATGACTTTTTAATGATTGCCATTCAAAGTGGCATGAGGTGGTATCTCAATGTGGTTTTGATTTGCATTTCTCTAATGATCAGTGATGATGAGCTTTTTTCATGTTTGTTGACTGCATAAATGTCTTCTTTTGAGAAGTGTCTGTTCATATCCTTTGTCCACTTTTTGGTGGGGTTGTTTGTTTTCTTCTAGTAAATTAGTTTAAGTTCTTTTTAGATTCTGGATATTAGCCTTTTGTCAGATGGGTAAATTGCAAAAATTTTTGCCCATTCTGTCAGTTGCCAGTATACTCCATTGATAGTTTCTATTGCTGTGCAGAAGCTCTTAAGTTTAATTAGATCCCATTTGTCTATTTTGGCTTTTGTTGACATTGCTTTTGGTGTTTCAGTCATGAAATCCTTGCCCATGCCTATGACCTGAATGGTAATTACAGAATGTTTCTTCTAGAGTTTGTTATGGTGTTAGGTTTTCTGTTTAAATCTTTACTCCATCTAGAGTTAATTTTTATATAAGATGTAATGAAAGGATCTAGTTTCAGCTTTCTGTATATGACTAGCCAGTTTTCCCAACACCATTTATTAAATAAGGAATCCTTTCCCCATTGCTCGTTTTTGTCAGGTTTGTCAAAGATCAGATAGTTATAGACGTGTAGCATTATTTCTGAAGCCTCTGTTCTGTGCCATTGGTCTATATCTTTGTTTTGGTACCAATACCATACTGTTTTGATTACTGTATCCTTGTAGTATAGTTTGAAGTCAGTAGTTTTTTTGTTTGTTTTTGTTTTGTTTTGCTTAGGATTATCTTGCCTATACAGGCTCTTCTTTGGTTCCATATGAAATTTAAGGTGTATTTTTCCAATTCTGTGAAGAAGGTCAATGATAGCTTGATGGGGATAACATTGAATCTATAAATTATTTTGGGTAGTATGGCCATTTTTACGATAGTGATTCTTTCTAACCATGAGTGTAGAATTTTTTTCCATCTGTTTGTACCCTCTCTTACTTCCTTGAGCTGTGATTTGTTGTTCTCCTTGAAGAGGTCCTTCACATCCCTTGTTAGTTGTATTCCTAGGTATTTTATTCTCTTTGTAGCAATTGTGAAAAGGAGTTCACTCGTGATTTGGCTCTCTGTTTGACTGTTTGGTCTATAGGAATGCTTGTGATTTTTGCACATTGATTTTGTATCCTCAGACTTTGCGGAAGTTGCTTATCAGCTTAAGGAGATTTTGGGCTGAGATGATAGGGTCTTTTAAATATTCAATTATGTCATCAGCAAATAGAGAAAATTTGACTTCCTCTTTTCTTAATGAATAACCTTTCTTTTTCTTGCCTGAGTGTCCTGGCCAGAACTTCCAATACTATGTTGAATAGGAGTTGTGAGAGAGGGCATCCTTGTCTTGTGTCAGTTTTCAAAGGGAATGCTTCCAGGTTTTGCCTGTTCAGTATGATATCTGCTGGGGATTTGTCATAAATAGCTCTTACTATTTTGAGATATGTTTCATTGATACCTAATTTATTGAGAATTTTTAGCATAAAGGGCTGTTGAAATTTGTCAAAGGCCTTCTCTGCATCTATTAAGATAATCATGTGGTTTTTGTCTTTGGTTCTATTTATGTGATGGATTATGTTTATAGATTTGCATATGTTTAACCAGCCTTGCATCCCAAGGATGAATCCAGCTTGATCGTGATGGATAAGGTTTTTGATGTGCTGTTGGATTCAGTTTGCCAGTATTTTATTGAGGATTTTCACATCAATGTTCTTCATAGATATTGGCCTGAAATTTTCTTTTTTAATTATGTCTCTGCCAGGTTTTGGTATCAGGATGATTGTGGTCCCTGAAAATGAGTTAGGGAGGATTCCCTCTTTTTGTATTGTTTGGAATAGTTTCAGAAAGACTGATACCAGCCCCTCTTTATGTGATTGGTAAAATTCGGTTTGAAACCATCTGGTCCTGGACTGTTTTTGGTTGCTAGGGTATTAACTGCCGTCTGAATTTCAGACCATTTTATTGGTCTATTCAGAGATTCAGCTTCTTCCTGGTTTACTCTGGGGAGGATGTAAGTTTCTCAAAATTTATCCATTTCTTACAGATTTACTGGTTTCTTTGCATATAGATGTTTATAGTAATCCCTGATGGGAGTTTGTATTTCTGTGGGATTGATAGTGATATTCCTTTTATTTTTTATTGCATCTATTTGATTCTTATTTCTTTTCTATTAGTCCAGCTAGTGGTCTATCTATTTTGGTGATCTTTTCAAAAAGCCAGATCCTGGATTTGTTGATTTTTTTTAATGGGTTTTTGTGTCTATATCTTCTTCAGTTCAGCTGTGATCTTAGTTATTTGTCTTCTGCTAGCTTTGAATCTGTTTAATCTTGCTACTCTAGTTCTTTTAATCATGATGTTGTTAGGGTGTCAATTTTAGATCTTTCCTCATTTCTCTTCTGGGCATTTAGTACTATAAATTTCCCTCTAGACACTGCTTTAAATGTGTCCCAGAGATTCTGGTATGTTGTCTTTGTTCTCATTGGTTTCAAAGAACATCTTTATTTCTGCCTTCATTTAATTATTTATCCAGTAGTCATTCAGGAGCAGGTTGTTTAGTTTCCATTTAGGTGTGCAGTTTAGAGTGCGTTTCTTAATCCTGAGTTCTAATTTGATTGCACTGTGGTCTGAGAGACTGTTTGTAATGATTTGCATTCTCTGTCATTTGCTGAGGAGTGTTTTGCTTCCAATTATGTGGCCAATTTTAGAATAAGTGTGATGTGGTGCTGAGAAGAATGTATATTCTGTGGATTTGGGGTGGACAGTTCTACAGATGTCTATTAGGTCCACTTGGTCCAGATTTGAGTTCAAGTCCTGGATATCCTTGTTAATTTTCTGTCTTGTTGATCTGTCACAGTGGTGTGTCAACATGTCCCATTATTCTGTGGGAGTCTAAGTCTCTTTGTAGGTCATTAAAAACTTGCATTATGTATATGGGTGCTCTTGTATTTACTGCATACATATTTAGGATAGTTAGCTCTTCTTGTTGCATTGATCCCTTTACCATAATGTAATGCCCTTCTTTGTTTCTTCTGATCTTTGTTGGTTAAAGTCTGTTTTATCTGAGAGTAGGATTGCAACCCATGTGTTTTTTTTTGTTGTTGTTGTTCTCCATTTGCTTGGTAAATCTTCCTCCATCCTTTTATTTTGATCCTATTTGTGTCTTTGCACATGATAGGTCTCATAAATGCAGCACACTGATGGGTCTTGACTATCCACTTTGCCAGTCTGTGTCTTTTCATTGCTGCATTTAGCCCATTTACATTTAAGGTTAATATTGTTATATGTGAATTTGATCCTGCCTTTTCGATGCTAGCTGATCGTTTTGCCCATTAGTTGATGCAGTTTCTTCGTAGTGTCAATGGTCATTACAACTTGATATGTTTTTGCAGTGATTGGTACTGGTTTTTCCTTTCCATGTTTAGTGCTTTCTTCAGGAGCCTCTTGTAAGGCAGGCCTGCCTGGTGGTGACAAAATCTCAGCAATTGCTTCTCCATAAAGGATTTTATTTCTCCTTTGCCTATGAAGCTTAGTTTGGCTGGATATGAAATTCTGGATTGAAAATTACTTTCTTAAGGATGTTGAATATTGGCCCCCACTCTCTTCTGACTTGTAGAGTTTCTGCCAAGAGGTCCACTGTGAGTGTGAGAGGCTTCCCTTTGTGGGTAATGTTGACTTTTCTCTGGCTTCTCCTAGCGTTTTTTCCTTCATTTCAATCCTGGTGAATCTGACAACTATGTACTTTGGGATTGCTCTTCTCAAGGAATATCTTTCTGGTGGTCTATATATT
Source organism: Leontopithecus rosalia (assembly GCA_028533165.1). Taxonomy (NCBI): domain Eukaryota; kingdom Metazoa; phylum Chordata; class Mammalia; order Primates; family Cebidae; genus Leontopithecus; species Leontopithecus rosalia. The sequence goes on from CM052651.1 coordinate 8,542,882, forward strand.
TTCTAGATTTGAATGTTGGCCTGCCTTGCTAGGTTGGGGAAGTTCTTCTGGATAATATCCTAGAGAGTGTTTTCCAGCTTGGTTTCATTCTCCTATCACTTCAGGTTCACTATCAAAAGTAGATTTTGTCTTTTCACATAGTGCCATATTTCTTGGAGGCTTTGTTCATTTCTTTTCACTATTTTTCTCTAATCTTGCCTTCTCATTTTATTTCATGGAGTTGATCTTCCATTTCTGATATTTTTTATTCCACTTGCTCAGTTTGGCCATTGAAACTTGTGTAAGCTTCACAAATTCACATGCTGTGTGTTTCAATTCCATCAAGTCGTTTATGTTCTTCTCTAAGCTGGTTATTCTAGTTAGCATTTCATGTACTCTTTTTTCAAGGTTCTTAGTTTCCTTGCATTGGTTTAGAACATTCTCCTTATCTCGGAATAGTTTGTTATAACCCACTTTCTGAAGCCTGCTTCTGTCAGTTTGTCAAAATCATTGTCTATCTAGTTTTGTTCTTTTGCTGGTGAGGAGTTGTGATTCCTCGAAGAAGAGGCATGCTGGTTTTTGGTGATTTCAGCCTGGTTTCTTCCCATCTTCACTGATTTGTCTCCTTTTGGTCTTTGAAGTTGGTGACTTATAGATGGATTCTCTAAGTGGACCTCCTTTTGTTGATGTTGAAATTGTTTATTTCTCTTTGTTAGTTTTCCTTTGCACTGTTAGGCTCCTCTGTTTCAGGTCTGCTGCAGGTCCACTGCAGACCCTTCTTGCCTGGGAAAAACCTGCAGGTGCTGCATAACAGCAAAGATTGCTGCCTGTTCCTTCCTCTGGTAGTTTTGTCCCAGAAGGGTACCTGTAAGATGTCAGTCAGAGCTCTCCTGTATGAATTGTCTCCCATTCAGGATACAGTGGGGTCAGGGAGCCACTTGAGGAGGCAGCCTGTCCCTTATCAGAGCTCAAGTGCTGTGCTGGGGGATCTGTTGCTCCCTTCATAGCTTCCAGACAGGGATGTTTAAGTTTCCTGAAGCATTACTCAAAACTGCCCCTATTCCCAGTTGCTGTGTCCCAGGAAGTTGGGAACTGTATTTATAAATACCTGAAGGGCTGCTGCCCTTTTTCAGAGATGCCCTGCCCAGCCAGAAGGGAGTCGAGTTGACAGTTTGCCTGCTGAGCTGTGGGTTCCACACAGTTGCTGTGTAAACTTTGTGGAGACTTTGTTTACACAGAAGAGGTTAAAAGTGAGTTGGAAGCCTCAGCAATGGTGGGTGTCTCTCCCCACACCAAGCTTGAAAATCCCAGGTCGAGCTCAGACTGCTGTGCTGGCTGCAAGAATTTCAAGCCAGTGGATCTTAGCTTGCTGGTCTTTATGGGGGTGAGACCTGCTGAGCCAGATCACTTGGCTCCCTGGCTTAACCCTCTTTTTCAGGGTAATAAATAGGACTTCCACCAACAGGGCTAAATAGGAAAACCTCCAGTCCGCAGTTCCCAGCAAGAGCAATTCAGAAGCCGAGTGACTCTGCATTTCCAGGTGCCACTCTGGTATGAGGAAAAAAAAAAACCTGTGTCTACGACAGCTGTCCAGTTTTTTCCTGGAAACCCGGGGCACTTGTATTGTAGGCACGGTAGGGAATCTGGTCTGCGGGTTATGATGACCGTGGGAAAAGCACAGTATCTGAGTCACAGAGCCAGAGTGTTGGGATACGTTCCTAATGGCTTCCCTTGGCTAGGAGAGGGAGTTCTCTAGCCCCTTGCACTTCCTAGGTGAGGTGACACCCCACCCTGCTTCAGCTTGCCCTCCTTGGGCTGTACTCACCATCTAACAAGTCCCAGTGAGATGAACCTGGTACCTTGGTTGGACACGTGGAGATCACTCACTTTCTGGATTGCTCTTGCTTGGGACCTGCAGACAGGAGGTTTTCCTATTCAGCCATCTTGGCAGAAGTCCTGTTCATTCCTTTACATTCTTTTTTCTCTAATCTTGTCTTCACCTTTATTTTATTAAGTTGGTCTTCAGTCTCTGATATTCTTTCTTTTATTGATTTGGCTGTTGATACTTGTGTATGCTTCATGAAATTCTTGTGCTGTGTTTTTCAGCTCCATCAGGTCATCTGTGCTTTTCTCTAAACTGGTTATTCTAGTTAACATTTCCTGTAACCTTCTATCAAGGTTCTTACCTTCCTTGCATTGACTTAGAACATGCTCCTTCAGCTCAGTGGAGTTTGTTATTATTCACCTTCTGAAGACTACTCTGTCAATTAGTCTAAGTCTTACTCCATCCAGTTTTATGCCCTTGCTGGAGAGAAGAGCCATTCTGGTTTTTGGAATTTTCAGCATTTTTGCATGGGTTTTTCCTCATCTTTGTGGATTTAACTACCTTTGATCTTTGATGCCGATGGCATTTACATGGGATTTTTATGTGGGCATCTTTTTCGTTGATGTTATTGCTTTCTGTTTGTTACTTTTCCTCCTAACAGGCCCCTCTTCTGCAGGTCTGCTAGACTTTGCCGGAGGTCCACTCCAGACATGGTTGGGGAGGCTGTCACCAGTGGAGGCTGCCAAACAAACAGCAAAGATTGCTGCTTGCTCCTTCCTCTGGAAGCTTTGTTTCAGAGAATTACCCGCCTGATGCCAGCTGGAGCTCTCCTGCATGAGGTGTCTGTTGACCCCTGTTGGGAGGTGTCTTCTAGTCAGGAGACATAGGGGTCAGGGACCGACTTGAGGAGGCAGTCTGTCTCTTGGCAGAGCTGCAGTGCTGTGCCGGGAGATCCTGCTTAAGTTTGCCAAAGCTGAACCCACAGCCGCACCTCCCACCATGTGCTCTGTCCCAGGGAGATGACAGTTTCATCTATAAGCCCCTGGCTTGGGCTGCTGCCTTTCTTTCAGAGATGTCCTGCCCACTGAGAAGGAATCCAGAGAGGCAGTCTGGCCACAGCTACTTTTCTGTGCTCCAGTGAGCTCTGCACAGTCCAAACTTCCTGGTGGCTTTGTCAACAGTGTGAGGGGAAAACTGCCTACTCAAGCCTCAGTCATAGCAGAAGCCCATGCCCCGCACCAAGCTCAAGTGTCCCACATTGACTTCAGACTCCTGTGCTGTCAGCATGAATTTCAAACCAGTGGATCTTAGCTTGCTGGGCTTCGTGGGAGTAGAACCCTCCAAGTGAGACCCCTTGGCTCCCTGGCTTTTGTCCCCTTTCCAGGGCCATAAAGGGTTCTGTCTTCCTGGAGTTCCAGGCACTGAGGTACAAATAAAAACTCCTGCAGCTAGCTCGGTGTCTGCCCAAACAGCCACCTAATTTTATGCTTGAAACCCAGGGCCCTGGTGGTGTAGGCACACGAGAGAATCTCCTGGGTCTCAGTTGGAAATGCAGAAAATCACCCACATTTTGGGTTTGTCTCATGGGGAGCTGCAGACCAGAGCTGTTCCTATTCAGCCATCTTGCCAGCAGAGGGCGAGACATTCTTACCCCAGGAGGGCTAGTTGGTACTTTCTTTCCTTTTATGGGTTAAAATTCTAGCTTATCTACAATTTTGCTTACCCTTATCATGGAATACCAGCCTCCTCTGAATTGCAGATGGGCAGAATATTCATTGATATTGACAGCATTCAAAAGCTTGAACCTTCTGCGCTGTGTTCTAAATAAAGTCAGCCCCATTGGGAGAGCGTTAGAACTGTCTGTTCTTTTGGGCTGCTTTTCTCACTGTGCCAGCGCTCTAGACCTGGGTATGAGGACAGTGATCTCTTTCTCAGAGTGATACTACTGTTGTACAGATTGGATGTTGGGCAAGTATGATGGCCACTGTTTCTCTCAGCTTGACTGTCCTGGCATGAAACTTCCATCCTATAGATACAGTGAGGCAAGGGTGACTGGGGTCCAGAACTCTCAGCCTACTGCTCCTGAGATAGCTCTACAAGTGGGATCCGGCTGAATAAAGGGAACCTCAGACATCTTAGCTGCACTTGTCTGGAATACAGCTCCTGCAACACAAAGTTGGGGAATAAATAAGGAATTTTTGGGGCTTGCCTTACCCAGGGATAAGTGTAACCCTGAACTGGATCTTTGGGGAGAAAGAGCTCCATCCTCTTCACTGCATCTTCCTAGAGAAGAGCTTCCATCTTACTGAGTTGCTGGTCAGCAGAAGAAAGTCATGGATCAAATTCCATAGATGCTCTCTTTTCTCACCAAAAGTTAGATTTGATAGATTATCTGGATAAATCCACTTAATTGGCTGTATCTCCTGGGACAAATTCCAGAAAGTTTAAATAATTGCTTTTTGTAATTTTCAACAATTATGATTTATAATTGTGAAGATTTGTACAGATTCTTCATGCTGCCATTCCAGAAATTACTTTCTATTCTTTTATCTAGACAACACTAAATAGACTTTATACTATTGCTTCCTTAGGTGTCTGGTAGGACACTCAAGTGAAACCATCTGACCTTAGAGTTATTTTTCTTAAAAAGCATTAAAGTAAAAAAAACGTATTTAATAGATACTGAACTCTTTAAGTTATTCCTTCTTAACTTTTGTAATGTTGTATCTTTCAAGTATTTGTTAATGTTATTTAAGTTGTTAAATTCATGTGCACTGAGTTGTTCAAAATATTTCCTTTAGAGCCTTTTAATGTCTGTAGGTTCTCTAATGATGTCTAATTTTCATTCTTAATATAAATAATTTATGATTTTCCTTTTAATTTTTGGTCATTCTGGCTACAGCATTATAATTTTTTTCAAAAGAATTATCTTTTATTTTCTCTATTTTGTTTTCAATTTACTGACATCTGCATATATATTTTTTAATTTGTACTTTTTCTTTTATTTTGAATTTAGTTTGCCTTTCTTTAGATTCTTACCATGGAAGCTTAAGTTGCTAAACTGACACATTTTTTTCTTTTCAATAAAGATACCAAATAATATAATTCCACATCTATGTAATGCAATAAAAGCATCATAAAACTTTTGATAGATTGTATTTCTAGGTGGGTTTTTTTTTTCTGTCAGTTCAAAGTATTTTACAATTTTACTTGAGATTTCCTCTTTGACCCATAGGTTATTTTGAAGGTTTGTTTTTAAAAAAATCCAAATATTTGGGTATTTATTATTTTTATTGATTTCTAGTTTAGTTCCATTATGGTCTGAGAATATATGATTTCTACTATTTTACATTGTTAAGGCTTAAACATTTATTATTTATCATTTGAATATTCTATGTCTATTCTATTTTTTGTTAGATTTCTACAAACTTTCTGTAAATTCCAGTTACGTCAAGATGTTCTATCATGTTTTTAGGTTTTATATATTCTTACTGATTTTTGTCTATTTGTATTATGCATTACTGAGAAAGAAATGTAAGTAAGTTTTTAACCATAATTATGGATTTATTTATTTCTCATTTCCTTCTGTGTATTGTTTCTTTATCTATTTTGAAACTCTGTTGTTATCCATCTAGGATAACATTGACATTCTTGTATCTCCTTGGAGAACTGACTCTGTCATTTTATATATATATAATAAATATAATAAATATATATATAAATATA
>CM052651.1:8548911-8618120 GCA_028533165.1 Leontopithecus rosalia
TATTATATATAATATATATCTTTATCTCTGATAACACTCCTTAATCTGAAGACTATTTTGTCTCTTACTAATACGACTACTTAGTCTTTTGTTTTGGTTCATGTTTGTAGGTATATCTTTTTCTATCCTTTTAACTTATGTACAGTTCTATATTTAATGTAAATTTCTTATAGACAACATATAAATGGGTCTTGATCATTTATTAAATCTGACAGTTTGTTTCTTCTGGTGATGTCAATTGACATGAATGAATTAAAATATACTTTCTAACCATTTTTTATTTGTTCTTCAATTTTATTCTTCCTCTTCTGTCTTTTTGGTACTTTTAATTTATTTCCTTTATTGACATATTTTTACACCTTTTAAGGACTGTTTAGTGGTAGTCTTAAAGAGTTTGCAACATGCATATTTAATCAATGTCTACATTTAAATAAGATTATCTCTTTATGTGTACTGTAAGAGCTTTACAACAGTATGTTCCCAATTTTCCCTTTGCATTTATTGTGCTATTATTGCCACACTGTGCTTTTTTATGTGCTATGGACATAGTGCATATTTCTGCTGTCTATGTTTTGAAGTGTCAGTTGTCTTTTAGAATAATTAAAAGTAAGAAGACACTTTCATGCTACCTCCTCCAGCACTCTTCTTTTCTTTGTGTAGAGGCAAGGTTCTTTCAGTTTTATTTCTCTACCCAAAGAACTTCATGCATTATTTCTTAAGTCTTCTGTCAAATTCCCAGTTTATTTTTATTAACTTGGAATAGATTCTTATTTTCTTAAGAATTTAAAAGATATTTTTGACCAAGTACAGAATTATCAATTGATAACATTCTTTTCTTTCAGACGTTTAAATATTTTACTTCCTTGTTTTCTAGTTTGTATGGTTTCTGACTAAAAACTGGTTTCTTATCCTCAAGCTTGTCAAGATAATGTCTTTTTCTCTGACTGACTTCAAGATTTTTATTTTTTTGCCGTGAGAAAAATCAGTTTGAATATTATAGTCTTGCATGTTGCATGGTGTAAATGTGTGGTTGGTTTGGAGTTTGAATACTATAGTCTTGCGTGTTGCGTGGTGTAAACGTGTGCTTGGATTGGAGTTTGAATATTATAGTCTTAGGTGTTACATGGTGTAAATGTGTGCTTGGTTTGGAGTTTGAATATTATAGTCGTGCGTGTTGCATGGTGTAAATGTGTGCTTGGTTTGGTATTTTTCCTGCTAGGGATTTCCTGAGTTTCTTATGTCTGAAGTTTGATGTATAATTAAAAATTTTTTTCATCATTATTTCTTTACATGTTTTTCTGTGCTCTGTTTTTCTGAGATTCCACTTACACAGATTGTATGTAATATAAAATTACATATGATCTTGAATGAGCTTTTCTTTTGCAGTTTCTTTTTCAGTTTCACTTCTTGTAATTTTTATGAGCTTATCTTCAAGTTTGCTAAATCTTTTCTTATGTTCTGAGCTGTACTGTCTGCCCCTGATACCTGGCCCCAAGAAACTCAAAAGAAACCAACTTTACCAACACCTTAATATCAGATTTCTAACTACATAATTGTGAGAAAATAAGTATCTGTTTTTTAAGCCACTCAGTCTGTGCTACTTTTTTATGACAGCCTTAACAAACTAACATACCTTGACTATGTCAACTGTACTATGAAGCTGGGGTGTTTGTTACTCCATTACTGTATTTTTCATTTCTAACACTTCTAATTAATACTTTGAGAGTTTGTTTCTCTCTGCCGAAATTACCCAATTGATACTGCACGTTATTTACCTTTTCAATTAGAGCTTTTAACATCTGAATCACAGTTAATTGAAACTCCTTGCCAGATAGTTCAAAACTCTGTCATATCTGAGTCTGCTTTTAAGGATTGCTTTGTTTCTTAGAAATGTGCTGGGCTTTTTTCTTTCTTCTCTTATGCTTTGTACTTTTTCCTGAAGACTTGAAATTTTGTGTACTCCAATAAAAGTATACAGCATTTATTCCTGGAAATGGTCATAGTTTCCTTTTGCTAGGATTTTATTGTGGAGAGTTTAGGGTTAATCTAATTAGAAGCTGAGCTGTGCTTTTACTTTGTTGTTTGCAATGGTTATCCTCAGTGCGCCACATATTCTTCTAGTGATGCTTTGTGTTTAGAGTGGGGACTATTTTGTCTGAAGGTTTTTACCCTCTTTTTTTTCCAGTATCGACTCTATCAGCTTTTAGCCTTTCCTTAATGCCATGTATATAGAGAGGGTCTATATCCTGAAAGCTATTTCATTCTACATGCTGGTTAGCCTGTCACAGAGGGGTATTTTCTATTTTGACTAAGCTTCAGTGTTAGGTCATCACATATCTACATCTTGTGTTTTTGGGTTTCACCACTGATCATATAGTCCTGAGCCCAGCTTGCATTCCTGCTTCTTCCTGAAAGATAGAGATTATTTTCCTATTTTCTTCCCACATTTGCAGTAGGCAAGGTGATACTGCACAAAGTGATACTTGTTGCCCTTCCTCCTTCCCTTTGCACATTAAGGCTTTTAAACATAGGGAAGACGGGAGAAAGGTGTTGACTAAATTCTTCTTATTACTCCAAATCTTTTCAGGATGTGCTTTCTATCTTCTTATTGGAAGTTACCACCTTTCATATAAAATATATCCGATAAGGTTTTATTTTTAACTTTGGGAGATCAAATTAAATAGTTAAAATTTAATGAACTATAAAAATTTAATAGTTTAAATTTCTTTGTTATTAGTAACATAGAAATACAATGGAAATGTTATCAAAGTGCTCATTTCAAATAGGCATTAGGGCTGTTCAATGATTAATGTAGCTCTCCTCATTCCAGTTGCATTGTGAGACTGCATTTTCCTATTTCCTTGAAGGTGAGTGTGTTATTTTGTTTATGGAAAATGAAATTTGAGTATAAGTGCTAGAAGACAGTTTGATATTCTGCACACTGTCTACTTTCTGCCATCAGAGGATCTAGCTATACTCCAGTTACAGACAGGGTTCCCAGCTGGGGACATGGAGTAAAGAGATGTGAGATAGACTCCATGGTCAATTCAAAATGAACATGTAGCTAGAGCAAGAAAACACTTTTGTTGTTACAAGACACTAATATTTTTTTTACACCTCACCATTACATATCTATTTTAATCCTATTGCATTTCTCAGGGAAATGAATTTCAGCCATGGTATCTATATTTCAGTAGACATCTAAACTACCTCTGAATGTGGAAGGCCTAGGACAGTAACACAATGTGTTATTAGTAACCCATGATAATTTTATTGTAAAAGAGACACACTAAAATTCACGTGAAGACATTAAGTTGTACTCAGGGATGTAGAAAGCTGGAAATAGACCTGGCATATACTTTGTAGAACACCTGTGTCATGGGTTATTCCATTTTCTTATGTAGGGTCCCTTAGGCTAGCTGTATTTTTATTTTCACCAATATTTCCAAGTTCTTGTTCTTCCTCCTCTGTTTAACAGATAATATTCAGCCCCTTTTTTATATCCTTTGGGAATAATCTTTTTAGATGATCATATTTGCTCTTATAAATGACATTTTTCATTTATGTTAAATTGCCACATTACTCCAAAAAGATTCTAAGGATGTATATTATTCGGCCATTGACATATTTAAAGAAAGACATTTGTGTGTATATTTTCTTTTTCTTTTTTTTTTTTGAGAAGGAGTTTCGCTCTGGTTACCCAGGCTGGAGTGCAATGGTGCGATCTTGGCTCACCACAACCTCCGCCTCCTGGGTTCAGGCAATTCTCCTGCCTCAGCCTCCCAAGTAGCTGGGATTACAGGCATGCACCACCATGCCCAGCTAATTTTTTGTATTTTTAGTTGAGACAGGGTTTCACCATGTTGACCAGGATGGTCTCGATCTCTTGACCTCGTGATCCACCCGCCTCGGCCTCCCAAAGTGCTGGGATTACAGGCGTGAGCCTGCGTGCCCGGCCTATATTTTCATATATAATCACATATATCTCCACATTCATGTCTGCTTAATGTCAACTCTAACAGAATTGCTATGAAATATCACATAAACGTATATTTTCAGTATCATTTTATATATCTTTAGTTTTATATATGTCCACTATAATTTTTCTTTGAAAACATCTATCTTGTGGTGAGACACCTGACTACGCTAAGGGAGAAATTATTTGATGCTATTTTAAAATAATCATTGATAGCTGGGTCAGGAGTAGGAAAAATTTCCATTTAACTTAATAGAAGATACAGCATTTCCGTTTCTTTAAAGCGGCAACAAAGGAGTTTGTGTACCCTATTCTGATAAGGTTATGGCAACACAGACAAAAAACTTGTAATGTGGGTTGACAGTGAATACAGGCCCCTCTCCACTACTGATTAATTTTCAGGTGATCTTATCACCTGTCAGAGCAGGAAGAGAGGCTGAGGGTGCCTTATAGGGAAGAAAAATCAGGCTTTGAGTTCTGGCCACCTGGATGTTTGACTCTTTCAGGTACTTTGCTCATTTTGGTGATACCATTTTGTGAGGAATTTTGTTTAGTTTTTCTATCAGTATTTCCCCTCACACTTCACTAAAATGTAAAATAAACTTAACTGACTGCCAAAACCAAGCTTATAAGTAAACAGTGCTAGAGAGAGCAGAGGCAGAGTTCTGAGCAGGAGACCATGGAGAGGAATGAGAGTCTAGACTCACAAAAGCCTTAATAGGAGCCTCTTTGAAATGACTTAACAATAACAGACTAAAACATTCAGGAAGAAAAAAATAATGTTTAAAAGGTTGTAAAGCAAAGAGGCTAGCAGCAAATATATGACCCAAAATGTTCTGAAGCTGCTTCGCCGTTCTCTCTCCCTCCCAGAGCTGTTTTGGCTTGGTTTCAGGTTCCAGGATGTGGCTCAAAGGGACCCTGTGTCTTTTGGAAACTTTGTGCCAAGAGCCTTGGGTCCAGAATGCCTCTGGGAGCCTGGCTTGGTTCTGCAAAGTTGGCATAGACTCTGGAGAGAACACAGAGAAAATAGATATATTTTTTTAAATTGTAAAAGCTTCGTCTTCCTCATCAACTGGTTTCACCTCTTTTATTTTTCCTCTCAGTTTGAGATATCCTGAGGTAGCACTGAGGCAGAATTTTGAGCAAAAATTATAGGGAAGAGCACAAGTTCACATTGTTCAAGCCTCTAATAAAACATTAAAATCTCTATTCCTGTACCATCGTTTCAGTCATTGTTCTCGTCAACATTAAATTTTCCCTGTATCCAAATCTCTATGGTTTCTACAGTCTCTACATTTGTGCTGATTTATTAAAATTCTGGGGTACATGTGCAGAACATGCAGGTTTGTTACTTATGTATACACGTGGGATGGTGCTTTGCTGCATCCATCACCCCATCATTTACAAGAAATTAGGTATTTCTCCTCCTAATTCTACTCCTCCCCAATCCCCCCACTGCCTGCTATACCTCCCCTATCCCCCCACCCCTCAACAGGCCCCTGTGTATGATGTTCCCCTGCCTGTGTCCATATGTTCTCATTGTTCAACACCTACTTATGAGTGAGAGCATAAGGAGTTTGGTTTTCTGTTCTTGTGTCAGTTTGCTGAGAATGATGGTTTCCAGCTTCATCCATGTCCCTGCAAAGGACATGAACTCATCAAAGGTATATACTGGGTATATACCCAGTAATGGGATTGCTGGGTCTAATGTTATTTCTCTTTCTAGATCCTTGAGGAATCACCACACTGTCTTCCACAATGGTTGAAATATTTTATACTTCCACCAACAGTGTAAAAGGGTTCCTATTTCTCCACATCTTTTCCAGCATCTATTGTCTCCTGATTTTTTTAATGATTGCCATTCTAACTGGTGTGAAATGGTATCTCAGTGTGGTTTTGATTTGTATTTCTCTAATGACCAGTGATGATGAGCTTCTTTTCATGTGTTGCTTGGTGGCATAAATGTCTTTTTTCGAAACATCTCTTCATATCCTTCACCACTTTTTGATGGGGATGTTTTTCTCTTGTAAATTAAGTTCGTTGTAGATTCTAGATATTAGCCCCTTGTCAGGTGGGTAGATTGCAAAAATTTTTGCCCATGCTATGGTTTGCTGGTGTACTCTTATGAAAGTTTCTTAGGCTGTGCAGATGCTTTGTTTAATTAGATCTGATTTGTCTACTTTGACTTTTGTTGCCATAGCTTTTGGTATTTTAGTCATGAAGTCCTTGCCCATGCCAATGTCCTGAATGCTACTGCCTAGATTTTCTTACAGGGTTTTTATGGTGTTAGGTCTTAGGTTTAAATCTTTAATCTATCTGGAGTTAATTTTTGTATGAGGTGTAAGGAAGGGATCAAGTTCTAGCTTTCTGCATATGCCTAGCCAGTTCTCCCAACACCATTTATTAAACAGGGAATCCTTTTCCCATTGCTTTTGTCAGGTTTGTCGAAGATCGGATGGTTGTAGATGTATGGCGTTATTTCTGAGGCTCTGTTCTGCTCCATTGATCTATATCTCTGTTTTTGTACCAGTACCATGGTGTTTTGATTACTGTAGCCTCATAGTATGGTTTGAAGTCAGGTAGCATGATGCCTCCAACTTTGTTTTTTGATTTTTTTTTTTCCTTAGGATTGTCTTGGCTCTTTGGGCTTCATTTTGGTTTCATTCTAAGTTTAAGATGGCTTTCTTTTTTCCAATTATGTGAAGAAAGTCAATGGTAGCTTGATGGGGATAGCATTGAATCTATAAATTATTTTTGTCAGTATGGCCATTTTCATGATAGTGATTCTTCATAAACATGAACATGGAATGTTTCTCCATCTGTTTGTGTTCTCTCTTATTTCTTTGAGCAGTCGTTTGTAGTTCTCCTCAAAGAGGTCCTTCACATCCTGTGCTAGTTGTATTCCTAGATATTTTGTTCTCTTTGTAGCAATTGTGAAAGGGAGTTCACTCATGATTTGGCTCTCTGTTTGACTGTCATTGGTGTATAGGAATGCTTGTGATTTTTGCACATTGACTTTGTATCCTGAGACTTTGCTGAGTTGCTTATCAGCTTGCTTAAGGAGATTTTGAGCTGACATGATGGGTCTTCTAAATATACAATCATGTCATCTGCAAATAGAGAAAATTTGACTTCCTCTTTTTGTTATTGAAGACGCTTTATTTCTTGTTCTTGCCTGATTGCCATGGCCAGAACTTCCAATATTGTGTTGAATAGGAGTGGAAAGACAGGTCATCCTTGTCTCATGCCAGTTTTCAAAGGGAATGCTTCCAGTTTTTGCCTGTTCTGTATGATATTGGCTGTGGGTTTGTCATGAATAGCTCTTATTATTTTGAGATATGTTATATTGATACCTAGTTTGAGAGTTTTTAGCATAAAGGGCTGTTGAATTTTATTGAAGGCATTCTCTGCATCTATGGAGATAATCATGCAGTTTTGTTTATGTGATGGATTATGTTTACAGACTGCCATATGTTGAGATGTTGAGTGGTCTTGCATTCCAGGGATGAAGCTGCCTTAATCATGATGGATAAGCTTTTTGATATGCTGTTGGATTTGGTTTGCCAGAATTTTCTTGAGGATTTGTTGCATCAATCTTCATCAGGGATATTGTCCTGAAATTTTCCTCTTTAGTTGTGACTCTGCCAGGTTTTGGTATCAGGATGATGTTGGTCATAAAATGAGTTAGGGAGGATTCCCTCTTTTTGTATTGTTTGGAATCATTTTTGAAGGAATGGTAGCAGCTCCTCTTTCAACCTCTGGTAGAATTCCCCTGTGAACCCTCTGGTGCTGGACTTTTTAGAGTTGTTAGGCTAGTAATTGCTGCCTCAATTTCAGACCTTATTATTGATCTATTCAGGGATTCACCTTCTTGATTTAGTCTTGGGAGGGTGTAAGTGTCCAGGAATTTATCCATCTCCTCTAGATTTACTGGTTTATTTGCATAGAGGTGTTTGTAGTAATCTCTGATGGTAGCTTGCATTTCTGTGGGATGGGTGGTGATATCCCCTTTATCATTTTTTATTGCATCTATTTCATTCCTTTCTCTTTTCTTTTTTATTAGTCTGGCTAGTGGTCTGTTTTGTTGATCTTTTCAAAAAACCAGCTCCTGAATTTATTCTGATTTAGTGAAGGTTTTTTTTTTTTTGGTATCTCCTTCAGTTAAGTTCTAATCTTAGTTATTTCTTGTCTTGTGCTAGCTTCTGGATTTGTTTGATCTTGTTCTTGTAGTTCTATTAATTGCGATGTTAGGGCGTCAATTTTAGATCTTTCCTTTCTTCTCACGTGGGCATTTAGTGCTATAAATTTCCCTGTAGACACTGCTTTAAAGGTGTCCCAGAGATTTTGGCACATTGTGTCTTCGTTTTCAAACAACATTTTCATTTCTGCTTTCATTTCATTATTTATCCAGTAGTTATTCAGGAGTAGGTTGTATAGTTTCCATGTAGTTATTTGGTTTTGAGTGAGTTTCTTAATCCTGAATTCCAGTTTGATTGCACTGTGGTCTGAGAGACTGTTAATAATGATTTCCGTTCTTTTGCATTTGCTTACTAGTGTTTTACTTTCAAGTATGTCGTCAATTTTAGAATAAGTGTGATGTGGTGCTGAGAAGCATGTATATTCTGTGGATGTGGGGTGCAGAGTTCTGTAGATGTCTATTAGGTCCACTTGGTCCAGATCTGAGTTCAAGTCTTGGATATCCTTGTTAATCTTCTGTCTCATTGATCTGTCTAATTTGACAGTGGAGTGTTAAAATCTCCCACTATTATTGTTTGGGAGTCTCTTTGTAGGTCTTAAGAACTTGATGAGAACTTGCTTTATATATCTGAGTGCCCCTGTATTGGGTGCACATATGTTTAGGATAATTAGCTCTTCTTGTTGCATTGATCCTTTACCATTATGTAATGCCCTTCTTTGTCTCTTTTGATTTTTGTTGGTTTAAAGTCTGTTTTACACGAGGCCAGGATTGTAACCCCTGCTTTTTTGTATTTGCTGGTAAATATCTTCCTCCCTCACTTTCTTTTGAGCCTATATGTGTCTCAGCATGTGAGATGGGTCTCCTGAATACAGCACACCGATGCAGCTTGACTCCTTATCCAGTTGGCCAGTCTGTCTTCTGATTGTGGCATTTAGCCCATTTACATTTAAGGTTAATATTGTTATGTGTGAATTTGATCCTGCCATTTTGATGCTAACTGGTTGGTATGTTTTTGCAATGGATGATACTTTCCATGTTTAGTGCTTCCTTAAGGAGCTCTTGAAGGGCAGGCCTAGTGGTGACAAAATCTCTCAGCAGTTGCTTGTCTGTAAAGGATTTTATTTCTCCTTCACTTATGAAGCTTAGTTTGGCTGGATATGAAATTCTGGGTTGAAAATTCTTAAAGATGTTGAATATTGGCCTCCCCTCTCTTCTGACTTGCAGGGTTTCTGCCAAGAGATCCACTGTGAGTCTGATGGACTTCCATTTGTGGGTAACTGACCTTTCTCTCTGGGTGCCCTTAGCATTTTTTCCTTCATCTTAATTGTGGTGAATCTGATGATTTTGTGCCTTGGGGTTGTTCTTCTCGAGGAGTATTTTTGGAATGTTGGCCTGCCTTGCTAGGTTGGAGAAGTTCTCCTGGATGATATACTGAGGAGTGTTGTTTTCAAACTTCGTTCATTCTCCTGTCACTTTCAGATACACTGATGAAACATAGATTTGGTCTTTTCACATAATCCCGTATTTCTTGGAAGCTTTGTTCATTTCTTTTCATTCTTCTTTCTTTAATCTTGCCTTCCCACTTTATTTCATTGAGTAGATCTGAAATCTCTGATATCCTTTCTTCTACTTGACTGATTTGTCTACTGAAACTTGAGTTTACTTCACAAAGTTCTTGGGCTGTGTTTTTCAGTTTCATTCAGTTGTTGATGTTCTTCTCTATGCTGGTTATTCTAGTTAGCATTTTGTCTCATCTTTTGTCAAGGTTCTTAGTTTCTTTGCATTGGATTAAAACATGCTCCTTTAGCTTGGAGAATTTTGTTATTACCCACCTTCTGAAGCCTCCTTCTGTCAATTCATCAAACTCTATTCTCCATCCAGTTTTGTTCCCTTGCTGGTTAGGAATTGTGATCCCTTGGAGGATAAGTGGCATGCTGGTTTTTGTGATTTCAGCCTTTTTGTACTGGTTTCTTCCCATCTTATCTACCTTTGGTCTTTGAAGTTGGTGACTTTTGGATGGGGTCTATGAGTGGACGTACTTTCTGATACTATTTATTTCTGTTTGTTAGTTTTCCTTCTAACACAACCCTCTGATGCAGGTCTACTATAAACCCTGCTTACCTGGGAATCATCCATAGTGGCTACAGAACAGCAAAGATTGCTGCCTGTTCTGTCTTCTGGTAGCTTCGTCCCAGAAGGACACCTGCCAGATGGCAGCCAGTGCTGTCATCCACGAGGTATCCCCCAGTCAGAATACACAGGACTCAGGGAGCCAGTCTGTACATCATCAGAGCTCAGGTGCTGTGCTGGGAGATTTGTTGCTTCCTTCACACCTGCTGGGCAGGGACGTTTAAGTCTGCAGAAGTGGTACTCATACTGCCCCTTTTCCCAGGTGCTCTGCCCAGCAAGAAGGGCGTCTACTTGACAGTCTTCCTGCCGAGGCCTTGCTGAGCTTTTGTGGGAAAAGGGGTGGTTATGGGTTCACCTTCAGCAGACTGAAATATCCCTACCCAGCATCACTGAAGGAAGCGATGTATCTCTTAGCACAGTGCTGGAGGTCTGATAAAAACACTGTCTCCTCGACCCCCACCCATGCATCCCTGATACAGGAGAGCACTGGCTGGCATATGGCAGGTGGCCTTCTGGGATGAAGCTACCAGAGGAAGGAACAGGCAGCAATCTCTGCTGCACTGCAGCCCCCATGGGTAAGTCCCAGGCAAGAAGGGTCTGTAGTGGCAAACTCCAGCAGACCTGCAGCAGAGAGGCTGAGTGTCAGAAGGAATACTAACAGAAAAGACGTCCAATCAGGGACCCCATCCAAAGGTCACCAACTTCAAAGGTAGATAAATTCACAAAGATGGGAAGAAGCCAGTGCAAATAGGCTGAAATCACTAAAAACCAGAAAGCCTCCTCTCCTCCAGAGGGTCACAACACCTCACCAGCAAGGGAACAAAACTGGATGGAGAACGAGTTTGATTAATTGACTGACAGAAGCAGGCTTCAGAAGGTGGATAACAACAAACTATTCTGAGCTAAAGGAGCATGTTTTAACCCAATGCAAGGAAGCTAAGAACCTTGACAAAAGGTTAGACGACATGCTAACTACATAACCAGCATAGAGAAGAACATCAACAACTGGATGGAGCCGAAAGACAAAGCACGAGAACTTTGTGAAGCATATTCAAGTTTCAGTAGCTGAATCAATCAAGTGGAAGGAAGGATATTGGAGATTTAAAATCAACTCAACTCAATGCAATAAAATGAGAAGGCAAGATTAGAGAATAGACAGTGAAAAGAAATGAACAGAGCCTCCAAGAAATATGGGATTATGTGAAATAACCAAATCTACTTTTGATCAGTGTACCTGAAAGTGATGGGAGAATGAAACCAAGTTGGAAAACACGCTCCAGGATATTATCCAAGAGAACTTCCCCAGCCTAGCAAGGCAGGCCAACATTCAAATCCAGGAAATAGAGACAACCACAAAGATACTCCTGGAGAAGAGCAACCCCAAGGCACATAATTGTCAGAGTCACCAGGGTTGAACTGAAGGAAAAAAATGCTAAGGGCAGACAGGGGGAATGGAAGCCCATCAGACCCACAGTGGATCTCTTGGCAGAAACTCTACAAGCCAGAAAAGAGTGGAGGCCAATATTCAACATCCTTAAGAATTTTTAACCTAGAAATTCATATCCAGCCAAACTAAGCTTCATAAGTGAAGATGAAATAAAATCCTTTACAGACAAGCAATTACTGAGAGATTTTGTCACCACCAGGCCTACCTTACAAGAGCTCCTGAAGGAAGCACTAAATGTGAAAAGGAACAACCAGTTCCAGCCACTGCAAAAACATACCAAATTGTAAAGACCATCGACACTATGAAGAAACTGTACCAACTGATGGGCAAAACAGCCAGCTAGCATCAAAATGGCAGGATCATATTCACACATAACAATATTAACCTTAAATGTAAATGGGCTAAATGTCTCAATGAAAAGTCACAGACTGGAAAATTTAAAGAGTCAAGCTGCATCAGTGTGCTGTATTCAGGAGACCCATCTCACATGCTGAGACACACATAGGCTCAAAATAAAGAAATGGAGGAAGATTTACCAAGCAATGTAAAGCGAAAAAAAAAAAAAAAGCAGGGGTTGCATTTGTAGTCTCTGATAAAACAGACTTTAAACCAACAAAGATCAAAGATAGATACAAAGGAGGGCATTATATAATCATAAAAGGATCAGTGCAACAAGAAAAGCTAACTATCCTAAATATATATGCACTATGCACCCAATACAGGATGACACAGATACATAAAGCAAGTTCTTAATGACCAACAAAGAGACCTGGATTCCCTCACAATAATAGTGGGAGACTTTAACACCCCATTGTCAATATTAGACAGAAAATTAACAAGGATATCCAGGACTTGAATTCAGATCTAGACCAAGAGGACCTAATAAACATCTACAGAACTCTCCACCTCAAATCCATAGAATATATATTCTTGTCAGCACTGCATCACACCTACTCTAAAATTGACCACATAATTGGAATTAAATCACTCCTCAGCAAATGCAAAAGAATGGAAATCATAACAGTCTCTCCAACCACATAATCAAATTAGAACTCAGGATAAAGAAGCTCACTCAAAACTACACAACTACATGGAAACTGAACAAGGTGCTCTTGAATGACTACTGGATAAATAATGAAATAAAGATGTTCTTGGAATCCAAAGAGAATGAAGGCACAATGTACCAAAATCTCTGTTACACTTTTAAAGCAGTGTCTGTCTAGAGAAAAATTTATAGCAAATGCCCCCAAGAGAAACAAGGAAATATCTCAAATTGACACCCCAACATCATGAATGAAAGAACTACAGGAGGAAGATCAAACAGATTACAAAGCTAGCAGAAGACAAAACATAACTAAGAGCAGAACTGCAGGAGATGGAGACACACACACAAAATCAATGAACCCAGAAGCTGTTTTTTTTTTTTTTTAAACATCAACAAAATCGATAGACTGCTAGCCAGACTAATAAAGAAGAAAAGAGAGATGAAATAGATACAGTGAAAAATGATAAATATCACCACCAATCCGACAGGAATACAAACTACCATCAGAGATTACTACAAACACCTCTATGCCAATAAACCAGTAAGTTTAGTAGAAATAGATAAATTCCTAGACACACCATCCCAAGAGTAAACCAGGAAGAAGTTGAATCCCTGAATAGACCAATAACAAAGTCTGAAATTGAGGCAGCAATTAATAGCCTAACAACTGTGTAAAAAGTCCAGGAACACATGGGTTCACAGCCCAATTCTACAAGAGGTCGAAAGAGGAGCTCGTGCCATTCTCCAAAAACTATTCCCAACAATACAAAAAGAGGGAATCATCCTGATACCAAAACCTGGCAGAGTCACAACTAAAAAAGAAAATTTCAGGACGATATCCCTGATAAACATTGATGCAAAAAGCCTCAATAAAATACTGGCAAACTGAATCCAACACCACATCAAAAACCTTATCCATCATGATCAAGTTGGCTTCATCCCTAGGATGCAAGGCTGGTTCATCATATGCAAATCTACAAATGTAATCCATGACATAAACAGAACCAAAGACAAAACCCACATGATTGTCTCAACAGATGCAGAAATGCCTTTGACAAAATTCAACAGCCCTTTATGGTAAAAACTCGCAATAAACTATGTATCAGTGGAATGTATCGTTTTATTTTGTCATAATAAAAACTACTTATGACAAATCCAAAGCCAATATCATACTCAATAGGTAAAAACTGGAAGCATTCCCTTTGAAAACTGGCACTAGACGAGGGTGCCTCTCTTGCCACTCCTATTCAACATAGTATTGGAAGTTCTAGGCAGAACAAACAGGCAAAAAATGAAAAGAAAAAGAAATAAAGGGTATTCGATTAGGAAGAGAGGCAGTCAAATTGTCTCTATTTGCAGACGACATGATTGTTTATTTAGAAGACCCCATCCTCTCAGCTCAAAATCTCCTTAAGCTGATAAGCAACTTCAGCAAAGTCTCAGGATACAAAATCAGTGTGCAAGCATTCCTATACACCAATAACAAACAGACATGAATCACGAGTGAACTCCCAATCATAATTGCTATAAAGAGAATAAAATACCTAGGAATACAACTAACACGGGATGTGAAGGACCTCTTCAAAGAGAACTACAAACCACTGCTCAAGGAAATAAGGGGGCACAAACAGATGGAAAAACATTCCATGCTCATGTTTATGAAGAATCAGTATTGTGAAAATGGCCATACTGCCCAAAGTAATTTGTAGATTCAATGCTATCCCCATCCAGCTACCATTGACTTTCTTCACATAATTGGAAAAAAACACTTTAAATTATATGGAACCAAAAAAGAGCCCACAGAGCCAATACAATCCTAAGGAGAAAAAATAAAGTGGCGGCATCATGTTACCTGACTTTACACCATACTACAAAGTTGTAGTAATCAAAACAGATCAATGGAACAGAACAGAGGTCTCAGAAATAATGCCACACCTCTACGCCCATCCAATCTTTGACAAGCAATGAGGAAAGAATTTTCTATTTAATAAATGGTGTTGGGAAAACTGGTAAGCCATATGCAGAAAGCTGAAACTGGATCCATTCCTTATACCTTATACAGAAATTAACTCCAGATGGGTTAGATTTAAATATAAGACCTAACACCATAAAAACCCTAGAAGAAAACCTGTGCAGTATCATTCAGGACATAGGCATGGGCAAGGACTTCATGACCAAAACACCAAAAGCATTGGCAACAAAAGCCAAAATAGACAAATGGGACCTAATCAAACTCCACAGCTTCAGCACGGCAAAAGAAATAGTCATTAGAGTGAACCAACAACCAACAGAACGGGAAAAAATTTTTGCAAGTTACCCATCTGACAAAGGGCTAATATCCAGAATCTACAAAGAAGTTAAAAAACTTACAAGAAAAAACAACCCCATCAAAAGTGGGCAAAGGATATGAACAGATACTTATCAAAAGAAGACATTTATGCAGCCAACAAACATTTTTTTAAAAGCTCATCATGACTAGTCATTAGAGAAATGCAAATCAAAACCACAGTGAGATATCTCACGCCAGTTAGAATGGTGATCATTAAAAATATCAGGAGATAATAGATGCTGGGGAGGATTTGGAGAAATAGGAATGCTTTTACACTGTTGGTGGGAGTATAAATTAGTTCAACCACTGTGGATCTAGAAATAGATTCCTCAAGGATCTAGAAATAGAAATATCATTTTACCTACCACTACCATTACTGGGTACCTACCCAAAGGATTATAAGTCATTCTCTTATAAAGACGCATGCATATGTTTGTTTACCACAGCACTGTTCCCAGTAGCAGATACTTGGAACCAACCCAAATGCCCACCAGTGATAGACTGGATAAAAAAAATGTGGCACATATACAGTGTGGAATACTATGCAGCCATATATAAGGATGAGTTCATGTCTTTTCCAGGGACATGGATGAAGTTGGAAACCATCATTCTCAGCAACTGCCACAAACAGAAACCCAAACACTGCAGGTTCTCACTTATAAATCGGAGTTGAACAATGAGAACACATGAACATAGGGAGGGGAACATCACACACTGGGATCTTCAGGGGAGGGGAGGGATAGCATTAGGAGAAATACCTAATGTAGATGACGGGGTTGAGGGATGCAGCAAACCATCATGGCATGAGTATACCTATGTAACAAACCTGAGCATTCTGCAACGTACCCCAGAACTTAAAGTATAATAAAAGAATGAAAAAAAAAAAAACAAAACCAGCACAACAAAAACGTAGTGAGTAAAGAGACGAATATCCATGGGGCAGGGAAGAATTGCAGTTTCTATCACAGACACAGGAATACTTTTTCCTAATACATAAATAGCTTTTCCAATTTAACAGTAAAAGATAATTGTATAGAAAAAAATGAGAAATTATATAGACAGCTCAAACATAAAAAAAAGATGAGGTTCACTTTTAATAAAATAAAACCACATAGATATGCCATTCTTCATCTGTCAGGTTAATTCAGATTCCACAATTTAGAAGGCTCCCTTGGTGACACTGAGGGATACAGGCATTGTCCAACGGTGCTGATGCATTGCCAGGGAGTTCTCACCACTGTCCTGGCAGATACTGATCACCCCAGCCCTCTAGCAGCTAGATGGATCCTGATCAATTACAGCTCCTACACTTGTTGCCTTTGGCCATAAGTCATCTTTTATAGAATTCACAATCATTTCTAGTTTATCCCATGGGTTATTTGATTGTTGTATTTACTGTAAGTTTCATGACATGAAAAACCTTAGGAAGACCTATAATTGTCAATTTCATATTACCTATCAAAATTATGAACTTATATAACTTTTGACCCATTTCCAATTTAGGAATTAATTAATCCTGCAGATACACCTGCACGTGTTAAATGAAATATATTCAAGGTTATCCCGCATGTCAGGATTCGTAATAGTGAAATACTGGAAGCAACTCAAATGCCCATTAAGAGATTAATAAAGATTAGATAAATTAGGATCATTCAAAGAATGGAACACTATGAAGTGACACTCAAAAAAATCCTGTGCTAGTTTGGAAAGATTCCAAGTAAACTATCTTTTAAAGGGGAGAAAGAAGAACAATGTATATATATGCTAAGTTTCGTTCAGAAATGGTGAGAAATAGTACATGTTCACATTTGCTTGCACAGCATTAGTAAGTGAAGGATACATCATTAGCAGGACTTTCCTGGGGTCAGGTGATGTGGGCTGTGAACTGGTAAATGGGGATGAGAGGCAGGAGCGAGACATTTTGCTGAATATATTTCTGTATTTTTCCATTGTTTTTATTTTGAACAATGTAATTGTCTCACCATGCCAAAAAAAATTAAACACAATGCAGCAGCATTTATTTTCAAAACAAGAAATTAGGACAAGTGGCAGGATTGGTGATAAAACCTGTTATGTCAAATGTCAGACACAAAGAAATATATACTGAATCCCTACGGAATACCAAGGTCAGGAAATGGTAAGTAAGTGTGGTGCATGATCCTAAGCAATTGTCTTTTCTACCAGCATTGGAGATGCCACACCCTGCTCTGATTTTTGGTTACATCCTTCTCTCATGTTTTTTTTTCTTTTTTTTGAGACAGAGTTTCGCTCTTGTTACCCAGGCGGGAGTGCAATGGCGCAATCTTGGCTCACCGCAACCTCCGCCTCCTGGGTTCAGGCAATTCTCCTGCCTCAGCCTCCCGAGTAGCTGGGATTACAGGCACGCGCTACCATGCCGAGCTAATTTTTTTTCTTTTTGTATTTTTAGTAGAGAAGGGGTTTCACCATATTGACCAGGATGGTCTCGATCTCCTGACCTCGTGATCTACCCGCCTCGGCCTCCCAAAGTGCTGGGATTACAGGCTTGAGCCACCATGCCTGGCCTCGCTCATGTTTTAAGGAGACAAGAAAGTGGCTTCTCATCTGACTTATTCACGTTCCCCTCAGTCACGTTCAAAGTAGTCACATAGGGGTAGTACTGCTGACTTTTAAGGAACGCTAGCAACAATGCCTTTAGAATGGAAAGTAGAGCCAAATCATTCATCTAAAGCCATAGGGTAGGAAGATCTGAGACTCTGGGGAGCCTGCTGGGGTTGAGTCCAGCTTCTACTTTTAGACATTCTTACCTTGCTGTTTAATCTCCTTATCAGGAAAAAAGAAATCATAATAGTACCTATCTCGGAATGCTCATTAGTTAATCCATATAGAGTGTTCATGAGGGTGTGTGCCACTTAGAATGAGCTCTGTGCTACTTATTATTTTCGTTATGCAACCCTTACACTCATCAGTAGTGTCTTACACTATCATACCACAGACACTTGAGGAGCTACAGCGTGTGACGATTTTGGAGTTTTGTTCCACATGACGCACCACTTTTTACGTTGAGAAGCAATATCAAAATGTTCTGATATCTATTCAATTCTCTAATTAAAAGGCCAAGAAAAAGGAAGTCTTAAGGTCACAGATGGTCTCCTAGTGCCGAATTACTACAGTGCAGTGACAAATATCACAAGCTTTCGAATCAGGAAACTGGAGACTACCTCGTAGCTCCACGAATTACTTACATCTCTACGCCTCGGTTTCTTCACCTCTGTCAGCCTAATATCAGGCTGACGCGGGCACTGAGAATAATGGGAAGCTACTTGTGTAGAGCTGGGCAAATAAATAGTAGAGGCCAATTCAATAGATGCTATTTTTGTCATCATGAGCCATCTCAGACTTAAAGCATGCAATAAGTAAGAGGAGAAAAATGCAATCCAAAGACAAATTCCCAGAATTAATGAATAATATTGATGTGGAAGAAAGGCTGAGGTTAACTTTTTGGAAAACATTCATGTCATCCATTGCCCAGATCCATTCCAGAGCTATAAAGGTCAGAATTGGTGTCCTTTTCTAACTTTAGAGGTTCATTATACTCTCTCCAAACTCTATGAAACATCAATTGTGTTTTATTCCTTAGATCTCGGCTCTTGAAGAAATATTCTCATTTTTATAAAGAGTACAAGGTCACATGTTACAAAAGCCTTACAATTCACAGGGGATACGCTTGTGAGGCGCTGCAGCTGTCCCAGATTTTACTGATGAAAGCTTTGCTGCTTTCTCTCACCCCAATGCTATTTGGTGTTCATTTGATAAATTTCATTTTACTATAATAATAACTCAAATTAAGTTCAGAACTGTAACCATCTTGTTTGTTGCCTCTCCTCTTGTCTCCAAATATCCTGGTAAAAGGGCTTTATACGATTTGCCAAAAGGCAGGTATTCTTAAGCTGCCTTCCTGCTGTTTAAGGTCAATTCTTCCAGATAAATGTAAAACCCATGATGATAACTTCTTTGAGTGGCCTATTAAGTGAAATTCTGCTGTCCTGCCCACATCACCGGAGTCCTGGCAATCCAATTATGGACTTCTGGACTAGAAGGTGCTACTTTGTTTCCATATCAATCTGTCCCAAGTCCTTGGGGAGACCACAGTGATGAGACATTATCTCTAATGAACTTCATATTAAATAGTCTACTGTACCAATGCAAATCTCAGACTATTGAATGTATAATAGTGGATATACCATCTGTCATGATATAAACTTTTTTGATCAAAACATACACGTGTGAGAGTTTATTTAAAAAATCACAGCACAGTAGAAAGACTTGTATCCCAATGATAGAGATGCATGGTATATATACAACACCGCCTTATTTACTGGGGACACATTCCGAGACCCATAGTGGATGCCTGAAATAACGGGTGGGACCAAACCCTATATAAACGATGTTTTTCCCCTACATACTAACCTATGATAAAGATTAATTTATAAATTAGGTAAAATAAGAATGAACGAAAACTAATAATAAAATAGAACAATATGCCAGCACCACTACTCTTGTGTTTAGGCACCATTATTAAGTCAAATAAGGGTTACTTGAACATACACACTGTGATTTCACGACACTCCCCTGGTAACTAGGATGGCTCCTAGGTGACTAACGGAGCATTTCGATATTCCGGACAAAGGGATGATTCAAATCCCAGGTGGGACAGAACAGATACCATGAGATTTTTGCCATGCTCCTTAGAACAATGTGCAATTTAAAACCTATGAATTATTTCTGGAATTTTCCTTTTAGTATTTTCTGACCACAGTTGACGGTGAGTAACAAACCACAGAAAGCATTAGTCCCCTTTTACCCAAGATTTTGCTAAGTGTCATCAGAAATATGCATTTGGAAGGGGGAGGATCCAAGATGGCCGAATAGGAACAGCTGTGTAGTGCAGTTCCCAGCGAGAACAGCAGAGAGGGTGAGTGCTCACCGCATTTCCAAACAAAAGTTCACTTCCCACAGACCAGGAGATTCCCAGGCCAAGAAGGATCATGACTTTTCAGCACGGTGGTTTCAGCCAGTGCCGGATTGGCACACACAAACACACACAAGTCTGGGTGGCTGTTCTGACTGGCACCTGCAACACCTGGGAGACAGAGTGGCCCATTCAACTGAAAGGGAGGAGGATGAGACAGGAGCCAGGTGATCTGGCTCGATGGTTACCACCGCCACAAAACAAGCAATCTGAAATGCTCTGGATTGAGAGTTTTGCTGCAATCAGAGCTGGACCCAGGACAGTCCAGCTCAGTGGGGGGAAGGGCATCCTCTAGTTTGAAGGCAGTAGGCCACTACTGAGGCAGTTCACACAGCAGCTGGGCAGTGACTGCATCAGCTCAGCAACACCTCTGCTGGCTGACTGTGACTAGACTACTCTGTGTGGGGCAGGGAATCTATGAAAAAAGGCAGACCCATGACAGGAACTTATAAATAAAGCTGACCTTCCTAGGACAGAGCACCTGGGAAAAGAGGTGGTTATGAGTTCAGCTGCAGCAGACTTAAAGGTACCTGCCTAGCAGCTCTGCATGGGAAAATGGGGCTCCCAGCACAGCACTTGAGCTATAAGGGACAGACTCTCTCCTCAAGTAACTCCCTGACCCCTGTACACCCAAAGAGACACCTCATAAAGGAGAGCTCAGGCTGACATCTGGGGGGTACCCTTCTAGGATGAGGATAGCAGAGGAAGAAATTAGTGGCAACCCTTGCTGTTCTGCAGCCCCCACAGGTGATTCCCCAGGCAAGCAGTGTCTAGAGTGGACCTCCAGCAGTCCTGCAGCAGAGGGGCCTGACTGTTAGAAGGAAAACTAAGAAGCAGAAAGAAGTAGTTTCAACATCAACAAAAAGGACATCCACTCAGAGAACCCATCTGAAAGTCACCAACTATAAAGATCACAAGTAGATAAAGCCATTAAGATGGGAAGAAACCAGCGCAAAAAGGATGAAAACACCCAAAACCAGAACGCCTCTCCTCCTCAAAGGGATCACAACTACTGACCAGCTAGGGATCAAAGATGGATGGAAAATGAATCTGATTAATTGACAAACAGGCTTCAGAAGGGGGTAATAAACTTCTCAGAGCTAAAAGAACATGTGCTAACCCAATGCAAAGAAACTAAGAACCTAGAAAAAAGGTTAGATGAGATGCTAACTAGAATAAACAGCTTAGAGAACATAAATGACTTGATGGAGCTGAAAAATACAACATGAGAACTTCAAGAAGCATACACAAGTTTCAATAACTGAATCAACCAAGCAGAAGAAAGGATCTCAGAGATTGAAGATCAACTCAATGAAATACAATGAGAAAGCAAGATTAGAAAAAAGAGTGAAAATAAATGAACAAAGCCTCCAGGAAATATGGGATTATGTGAAAAGACCTAATCTAAATTTTATAGGTGTACCTGAATGTGACAGAGAGAATGAATTCAAGCTGGGAAACACTCTTTAGGATATTATCCAGCAGAACTTCCCCAATCTAGCAAGGCAGGCCAACATTCAAGTCCAGGAAATACAGAGAATACCACAAAGATATTCTTCTAGAAGAGGAACCCCAAGGCACATAATTGTCAGATTCACCAAGGTTGAAACGAAGGAAAAAATGCCAAGGGTAGCCAGAGAGAAAGGTTGGGTTACCCACAAAAGGAAGCCCATCAGAATCACAGTGGATCTCTCAGCAGAAACCCTACAGGCCAGAAGAGTGTGAGGGCCACGATTCAACATCCTTAAATAAAAGAACTTTCAACCCAGAATTTCATATCCAGACAAACTAAGCTTCATAAGCGAAGGAGAAAGAAAATCCTTTATGAACATGCAATTACTGAGAGATTTCCTCACCACCAGGCCTGCCTTGTATGAGCTCCTGAAAGAAGCACTAAACAAGGAAAGGAACAGCTAGTACCAGCCACTCCAAACACATAGCAAATGGTAAAGACCATCAACACAATGAAGAAAATATATCAACTAATGGGCAAAACATCCAGCTAGCTTCAAAGTGGCAGGATCAAATTCACAGTTAATAATATTAACCTTAAATGTAAATGAACTAAATGCCCCATTCAAAAGACACGGACTGGCAAACTGGATAAAAAGTCCAAACCCATTGGTGTGCTCTATTCAGGAAACCCATCTCACGTGCAAGGACACACACAGGCTAAAAATAAAGGGATGAAGGAAGATTTATCAAGCAAATAGAGAGCAAGAAAAAAAATGAGTTGCCATCCTAGTCTCTGATAAAATGGACTTTAAACCAATAAGATCAAAACTGACAAAGAAGGGCATTACATAACGGTAAAGGGATCAATGTATCATGAAGAACTAATGATCCTAAATATATATGCACCCAATACAGGAGCACCCAGGTACATAAAGCAAGTTTTTAATGACCTACAAAGAGACTTTGACTCCCATACAATAATAGTGGGAGACTTTAACACTCAACTGTCAATATTAGACCAACAAGACAGAAAATTAACAGGATATCCAGGACTTGAAATCAGATCTGGACCAAGTGGACCTAATAGACATCTACAGAAACCTCCACCCCAAATCCACAGAATATACATTCTTCTCAGCATCACATGGCACCTACTCTAATACTGACCACATATTTGGAAGTAAATCACTCCTCAGCAAATGTAAACAACTGATTCCTGAATGTTGACTAGATAAACAATGAAATGAAGGCAGAAATAAAGATGTTCTTTGAAACCAACGAGAATGAAGACACAACTTACCAGAATCTCTGGGAAACATTTAAAGCAGTGTCTAGAGGAAAAAATTATAGCAATAAATGCCCACATGAGAAACAAGGAAAGATCTAAAATCGACACCCTATCATCAAAATTGAAAGAGCTAGAGGAGCAAGATCAAAAAAAACTCAAAAGCTAGCAGAAGACAAGAAATACCTAAGATCAGAGCAGAACTGAAGGAGATAGAAACAAAAAAAAAACCTTCTAAAAAATCAGTAAATCCAGGAGCCGGCTTTTTGAAAGATCAACAAAATAGAACACTAGCCAGATTAATAAAAAAGAAAAGGAAGAAGAATCAAACAGATGCAATAAAAAACGATAAAGGGGATATCACCACTGATTCCACAGAAGTCTACAATCAGAGATCACTACAAACAACTGTATGCACATAAACCACTAAACCTGGAAGAAATTGATAAATTCCTGGACAGTTGCACCCTCCCAAGCCTAAACCAGGAAGAAGCTGAAACCTTGAACAGACCAGTAACAAAGGCTGAACTTGAGGCTGTAATTAATAGCCTACCGACCAAAAAGGTCCAGGTCCCAGTGGGTTCACAGCTGAACTCTACCAGATGTACAAAGAACTGGTACCATTCCTTCTGAAACTATTCCA
This sequence comes from Leontopithecus rosalia, assembly GCA_028533165.1. Taxonomy (NCBI): domain Eukaryota; kingdom Metazoa; phylum Chordata; class Mammalia; order Primates; family Cebidae; genus Leontopithecus; species Leontopithecus rosalia. The sequence goes on from CM052651.1 coordinate 8,572,431, forward strand.
AACAATAAAAAAAGAGAATCATTCCCAAATCATTTTATGAGACCAACATCATCCTGATACCAAAACCTGGCAGAGACTGAAAAAACAACAACAAAAAAAAGAAAACTTCAGGCCAATATCCATGATTAACATAGATGCAAAAATCTTCAATAAAATACTGGCAAACTGATTGCAACAGCATATCAAAAAGCTTATCCATCATGATCAAGTAGGCTTCATTCCAGGGATGCAAGGTTGGTTCAACATACTCGACTCTATAAATGTAATCCACCACATAAACAGAACCAAAGACAAAAACCACATGATTATCTCAGTAGATGCAGAGAAGGCCTTTGACAATCTTTAACAGCCGTTTATGCTAAAAACTGTTAATAAACTAGGTATCAAAGGAACATATCTCAAAAATAATAAAGCTATTTACAACAAACCTACAGGCTGTATCATACTGAATGGCAAAAAACTGGAAGTATTCCCTTTGAAATCTGGCTGTAGGCAAGTATGCCCTCTGTCACCACTCCTATTCAATATAGTATTGGAAGTTCTAGCCAGAGCAATAAGGCAAGGAAAAAAAAGTATTCAATTAGGAAAAGAGGAAGTTAAATTGTCTCTATTTTCAGATGACATGATTGTTTATTTAGAAGACCCTATCATCTCTGTCCCAAATTTTCTTAAACTAATAAGCAACTTCATGAAAGTCTCAGGATATAAAATCGATGTGCAGAAATCACAAGCACTTCTATATACCAATAACAGACTAACAGAGAGCCAAATCATGAGCAAACTCCCATTCCCAATTGCTACAAAGAGAATAAAATACCTAGGGATATAACTAACAAAGGATGTAAAGGACCTCTTCAAGGAGAAATACAAACCACTGCTCAACGAAATAAGAGAGGACACAAACAGATGGAGAAACATTCCATGGTTAGGAAGAATTAATATCATGAAAATGGCCATATTGCCCAAAATAATTTCTGGATTCAGTGCTATCCTCATCAAGGTACCAATGACCTTCTTCACAGAACTGGAAAAAAACACCTTAAACTTCATATGGAACCAAAAGAGGGCCTGCATAGCCAAGACAATCTTAAGCAAAAAGAGCAAAGCCAGAGATATCAAGCTACCTGATTTCAAACTATACTACAAAACTATGGTAATCAAAACAGCATGGTACTGGTACCAAAACAGAGATATAGACCAATGGAACAGAACAGAGGCCTCAGAGGCAGTGCCACACATATACAGTCATCTGATCTCTGACAAACCTGACAAAAACAAGCAATGAGGATAGGATTTCCTGTTTAATAAATGGTGTTGGGAAAACTGGCTAGCTATGTGCAGAAAACAGAAACTAGACCCTTCCTGACACCTCACACTAAAATTAACTCCAGATGGATTAAAGACTTAAACATAAGACCCAACACCATAAAAACCCTAGAGGAAAACCTAGGCAAAACCGTTCAGGACCTAGGGATAGGCAAGGACTTTAAAACACCAAAAGCATTGGCAACAAAAAACCAAAATAGACAAATGGGGCCTAATCAAACTCCACAGCTTCTATACAGCAAAAGAAACAATCATTAGAGTGAACCACACTCAACAGAATGGGAAAAAAGTTTTGCAATCTACCCATCTGTCAAAGGGCTCATATCCAGAATCTACAAAGAACTAAAACAGATTTACAAGAAAAAACCCATTCAAAAGTGGGTGAAGGATGTGAACAGACACTTTTCAAAAGAAGACATATATGAGGCCAACAAACATATAAAAAATTGCTTATCATCACTGATTGTTAGAAAAATGCAAATCAAAACCACATTGAGATACCACCTCAAGCCAGTTAGAATGTCGATCATTAAAAAATCTGGAGACAACAGACGCTGGAGAGGATGTGGAGAAATAGGAACACTTTTACACTGTTGGTGGGAGTGTAAACTAGTTCAACTATGTGGAAGACAGTGTGGCACTTGCTCAAAGACCTAGAAAGACAAATTCCATTTGACCCAGCAATCCCATTACTGGGTATATACCCAAAGGATTGTAAATCATTCTGTTATAAAGACACATGCATACGTATGTTCATAGCGTCACTGTTTACAATAGCAAAGACCTGGAACTAACCCAAATGCCCATGGATGATAGACTGGACAAGGAAAATGTGACACATAGACACCAAGGAATACTATGCAGCCATAAAAAACGATGAGTTCATGTCCTTTGTAGGGACATGGATGAATCTGGAAACCACCATTCTCAGCAAACTGAATAAAACAGAAAAACACCACGTGTTCTCACTCATAGGCGGGTATTGAACAATGATAACACATGGACACAGGGAGGGGAGCATCACATTACTGGGGTCTGTTGGGGGCCAAGGGAGGGACAGCCTGGGGGGTGGGGAGGTTAGGGAGGGATAACATGGGGAGAAATGCCAGATGTAGGTCATGGGGGGATGGAGGCCACAAACCACATTGCCATGTATGTACCTATGTAACAATCCTGTATGATCTGCACATGTACCCCAGAACCTGAGGTATAATTTTAAAAAATTCATTTGCATGTTGTTGCTATAAATATATGTACATGTGTAATTTCATTAGTTTTATATAAAGGGATAATGACATCTCATAGTGTAGGTATTACATATGTCTTTACATGTACAAGCATAAAAATTGAAGAGGAAGATCAATTAAAAGCTTTATTTTATGTGTCTCTCTCAAATTAAAAAAATTTAAAAATAGTAACAATGTTATCAGATCCTGGAAAACAGGCATTCTTCACAGCACCTTTAAAATTCTGCTTCTTAGTTAAGATAATGATGCAGACATACTTGCAGAACCAACTAATTGAATATATTAAGCAATATTAATGGTAGTTATATCAGGAAACTTGAAAGGAAAGGGAGCTGAAATGTCATCTTTTCAACCCAATGTACCATATATAAATAAGTTCTAACCTGGGTTTCTTGACTCAACCCCCTATTCTTATTGTTTCACTTATCAGGGACTCTGTTGGAGGGATTTCATGTCAGGTAGAGTGAGTCACTGTGGTGACATGATAAGCCATGTATTCTGGGGTATAAAGAATTGTCTTTTGTTTAAATCATATGATATAATAGCATGGATTAAAATGGGTTATGGTCCCAGGCTCATGAACACTCAAACTGTTTTATTTTTATCTTGCCTTGTGCTCAACTTGGATTTTATTCAACTGAAAGATGTCACCATTTTTTTTTATAATCACACATCCTACTGCAGATGTTTATAGTTCTTGAAAATAAACTGTTTTATATATCTTTGTACTTTTGGCACCTGTGTAGAGCTTTCTGTATGTAAGATTCCTAATAAATGCTTGATGAATATATAAATGGTTTATTTAGAAAATCTTTAACTCATATAAGTACAGGAAAATTCTACCTAGTGCTATAACTTACTTGCAAATCAATATTTGTATTTTTTAAAAAGCACGAGATTCATGGAATAATTAGAGTCTGCTATTTTTTCATATGACTTTGATGTCGATAATTCCCATAAGGCATAAATGGAAAGATGAATTTAACTAATGTTTCTTTTTAGGTAGGATTTTCTAGAGGACTTTGCCAATGGTTAGGCATGAAATACAAATGCTACACAATTCCTTCCTCTCAGTATTTTCCATACTGTTCTTTATTACTAATGAACTTTCACAACTTAGAGAATGCTAAACTATAAAATTCAGGTTTCATTTACTAGCACCACTGCAGTTTTGGGGAGGACACAATTCACATTCTGTCTTTCTCAGAACTTTAAACAAAACTTTCAGGCTATGTGTTACATGTCTTTGAAATCCACCAAAAACAAAGAGAGAAAGAAATGATACCACTTTGAGTAATAACTGCTCTTAAAAAAGACAATCAATATTATCGGTATCAACATCATGAGATAGGTTTGTTCAGTCCATTAGAACCTGGAAACCCTAAGGCCAAACCCACGGATTAATACACAATGAATTGGTTCAACTTATTGTGGGCATCAGCCTTGTGCATACATGCTCTACCACTCATCAACAAAGGGATACAGGATGAATCATTGCCCATGATCACTACCAACAAAACAACTCAGTGCAAGCTCCACATCTGCTAAATACTTAGTCTCTACCTTATTACCTGTTTCTCAGTACCTATACCTGGTATTGTTAGATGTATGTAGAATACATGAAATTAACACAGGTACACAAGCCACACACTCACTTTCCTTCGCTCCCCAAGGTGTACTGTTCTTTCCTCCCTATCCATTGCTCATTTCCACATTATGGCCTTCATTCATTTTTTTTGTGGGGTTTCAATATTTCTTCTTTTGATTCCTTTTCCTTTCTTCACTCTCTTTTCTTGGCTAATTCCTACTCAACATTCAGATCTCACATTAAATGTCATTTCGTCTTATTTTCTCTGATATTCTCCTTATTTATATGAGACAAAAATGTGTAAAACCATATACATCTCGTTTAAAAACCTCACAATTATGATAGAAATAATTATGAGATTGGTTATAAACCATGTGTCTTCTCCACTATAGTGGAAGCTCCATTAAGGCAAGGACAATGTTTTCTTATTTTCTCTTCTATTCCCAACATATAGTAAAAATCTAATTTGTATTCATTGAATAGAAGAAAATATATTTATATATAGATATAAAATACTTAATGCGGTTCTTATACTTTTAGGTTACTGTAAGAAATATTGTAATACTTAATATGTAATAATTAGGGTTTTGCTAAATAAGCACATAATATTAAATTATGTTTTCATATAAAGATTTTTGAAACATAAGAAAAATGCATAGACTGTGAAGTTAAAAAAAAAGCAGGATACAGGATTATACGTGCAATATGCACTAATTGGTATCTATGTTAAAAATCCAGAGTTTGCTGGGAAGATAGCCAAATAGGAACAGCTCTGGTGTGCAGCTCCCAGCAAGATCGATGCAGAAGGTGGGGGTTCTCCATATTTTCAACTGAGGTACCTGGTTCATATCACTGGGACTGGTTGGACAGTGGGTGCAGCCCAAGGAAGGCGAGCAAAGCGGGGTGGGGTGTTACCTCACCCAGGAAGTACAAGGGGCCAGGGAAACTCCCTCTCCTAGCCAAGGGAACCTATTAAGGACTGTCCCCTGCACTTCAGCCCAGATACTGTGCTTTTTCAACAGTCTACACAACCCACAGACAAGGAGATTCCCTCCAGTGCCTGTAACACAAGGGCCCTAGATTTCCAGCACAAAACTATGCAGCCATTTGGGAAGACACAAAGCTAGCCGCAACAGTTTTTTTTTTCCACTCATACCTTAGTGATGCCTGGATTGCCAGTGAGACACAACCATTCACTCCCTGGAAAGGGGGCTGAAGCTAGAGAGCCAAATGGTCTGGCTTGTCAGATCCCACCCCAATGAAGACAAGCAAGCTAAGATCCACTGGCTTAAATTCTTGCAGCCAGCACAGCAGTCTCAGATTAACCAGGGACTTTCTAGCTCAGTGGAGGGAGAGGTGACTGCCATTCCTGAGGCTTGAGTAGGCAGTTTTAACAGTGTAAACAAAGTCACTGAAAAGTTCAGACTGAGTGGCATGCAAAGCAGCTCAGCAATGCCTCTGCAAGCAGACTCTGTCAGTAGACTCCCTCCTCACTGGGCAAGGCATCGCTAAGAAAAAGGCAGCAGCCTGTCAGGGACTTAATAAATAAAGCCCCCACCTTCCTAGGACAGAGGACCTGGGAAAAGGGGCTGCTGTGGGTACAGCTTTAGCAGACTTAAACTTCCCTGCCTGGCAGCTCTGGAGGGAGCAACAGATCTCCCAGCACAGAACTTGAGCTCTGATAAGGGACAGACTGCCTCCTCAAGTGGCCTCCTGACCCCCATGTTTCCTGACTGGCAGACACCTCCCAGTAGGGACCGACAAACACAATGTACAGGAGAGCTCTGGCTGGCATCTGGTGGGTACCCTTTTGGGACGAAGCTACCAGAGGAAGGAACAGGCAGCAATCTTTGCTGTTCTGCAGCCCCTGCTGGTGATTCCCAGGGTCTGGAGTGGACCTCCAGCAAAGCCCAGCAGACCTGCAGCAGAGGGGACTGACTGTGAGAAGGAAAACTAATGAACAGAAAGAAATAGTCATTATCAACAGAAAGGACATCCACTCAGACAGCCATTCCAAAGGTCACTGACTTCAAAGACCAAAGGTAGATAAATCCACAAAGATGGGAAGAAAGCAGCACAAATAGACTAAAAATTCCAAAAACCAGAATGCCTCTTCTCCTCCAGGGGATCACAACTCCTCACCAGCAAAGAAACAAAACTGGATGGAGAATGAGTTTGATGAATAGACAGAAGCAGGCTTTGGAAGATGCGTAATAACAAACTTCTCTGAGCTAAAGGAGCGTGTTCTAATTCAATGCAAGGAAGCTAAGAAACTTGAAATAAAATTAGATGAAATGCTAGCTAGAGTAACCAGTATAGTGAAGAACATAAATGACGTGATCAAGCTGAAAAACACATGACAACTTTGTGAAGCATACACCAGTTCCAATAGCCAAATAAATCAAGTGAAAGAAAGGGTATCAGAGATTGAAGATAAACTCAATGAAATAAAACCATAAGATAAGATTAGAGAAAGAAGAGTAAAAAGAAATCAAAAAAGCTTCCAGGAAATATGGGATTACATGAAAAGAAATCTACATTTGATCAGTGTACCTGAAAGTGAAGGGAAGAAAGAAACCAATTGGAAAATACTCTTCAGGTTATTACCCAGGAGAACTTCCCCAACCGAGCAAGGCAGGCCAACATTCAAATTGGCCTGGAAATATAGAGAATACCACAGAGATACTCCTTGAGAAGAGCAACCCAAGACACATAATCGTCAGATTCACTAGGGTTGAAATGAAGGAAAAAATGCTGATGGCAGCCAGAAAAACTGGGTTACCTACAAAGAGAAACCCATCAGACTCTCAGTGGATCTCTTGACAGAACCCTACAAATCAGAAGAGAGTGGGGGCCACTATTCAACATTTTTAAAGAAAAGAATTTTCAACCCAGAATTTCATATCCAGCCTAACTAAGCTTCATGAATGATGGAGAATAAAATCCTTTATGGACTAGCAACTGCTGAGAGATTCTGTCACCACCAGGTCTGCCTTTCAAGACCTCCTGAAGGAAGCACTAAACATGGAAAGGAACAACTGGTACCAGCTATTGCAAAAACATACCAAATTACAAAGATCATCAATGCTATGAAAAAACTGCATCAACTAATGGGCAGAGTATCCAGCAAGCATCAAAATGGCAGGATCAAGTTGACACATAACAATGTTGACCTTGAATGTAAATGGGCTAAATGCCCCAATTAAAAGACACAGACTGGAAAATTGGATACAGAGTCAAAAGCCATCAGTGTGCTGTATTCAAGAGAACCATCTCACATGCAAAGACACACACAAGCTCAAAATAAAGGGATGGAGGAAGATTTAAGATCAAAAGAGACAAAGAAGGGCACTACATAATGGCAAAGAGATCAACTATTCTAAATATATATGCATCCAATACAGGAGCACTCAGATTCATAAAGCAAGTTCTTAAAGACCTACAAAGAGACTTAGACTCCCTTGCAATAATAGTGGGAGACTGTAACACCCCTCTGTCAATATTAGACAGATCAACAAGACAGAAAATTAGCAAGGATATCCAGGACTTGAACTCAAATATGGACCAAGTGGACCTAATAGACATCTACAGAACTCTGCACCCCAAATTCACAGAATATACATTCTTGTCAGCACATCACACTTATTCTAAAATTTACCACATAATTGGAAGTAAAATACTCAAGAAATGCAAAAGAATGCAAATCATAATAGTCTCTCAGACCACAGTGCAATCAAATTAGAACAGGATTTAAAAACCTGCTAAAAACTGCACAACTACATGGAAACTGAACAATGTGCTCCTGAATGGCTACTGGATAAATAATGAAATAAAGGCAGCAGTAAACATGTTCTTTGAAACCAATGAGAATGAAGACACAATGTACCAGAATTTCTGGGACACATTTAAAGCAGTATATATAGAGAAATTTATAGTACCTAATGCCCACAAGAGAAATGAATAAAGATCTAAAATCAACACCCTAACATCACAATTAAAAGAACCAGAGGAGCAAGAACAAACAAATTCAAAAGCTAGAAGAAGACAAGAAATAACTAAGATCAGAGCAGAAGTGATGGAAAGAAAGACATGAAAAACCCTTAAAAAATCTAGGAATCCAAGCTGGTTTTTTGGAAAAGATCAATAAAAATGATAAAGGAGATATCAACACCAATCTGACAGAAATACAAACTATCATCAGAAAATATTATAAGCACCTCTATGCAAATACATCAGAAAATCTAGAAGAAATAAATTATTGGACACTTACACGCTCCCAAGACTAAACCAGGAAGAAGTGAAATCCCTAAATAGACCAACAACAAGGTCTGAAATTGAGGCAGCAATTAATAGCCTACCAACCAAAAACAGTCCAGGACCAAAGGGGTTCACAGCCAAATTGTACCAGAGGTACAAAAAAAACTGCTACCATTCCTTCTGAAAATATTCCAAGCAGCAGAAAAAGGGAGAATCCTCCCTAACCGATTTTATGAGGCCAGCATCATCCTGATACAAAAACCTGGCAAAGACACAACTAAACAAGAAAATTGCAGACCAATATCCATGATGAACATTGAGCAAAAAGCCTCAATAAAATATTGCCAATGGAATCCAACAGCACATCAAAAAGCTTATCAGTCATGACCAAGTTGGCTTCATCCCTGAGATGCAAGGCTGGTTCAACATACACAAATCAATAACCATAATCCATTATATAAACAGAACCAAAGACAAAAACCACATGATTATTTCAATAGATGCAGAGAAGGCCTTCAACAAAATTCAACAACCCTTTATGCTAAAAAATTCTCATAAACTAGGTATCGATGGAACATATCTCAATAAGAGCTATTTATGACAAACCCACATCCAATATCATACTGAACGGGTAAAAACTGGAAGTGTTTCCTTTGAAAACTGGCACAAGACAAGGATGCCTTCTCTCACCACTCCTGTTCAACATAGTATCAGAAGTTCTGGCCATGGTCATCAGGCAAGAAAAAGAAATAAAGCATATTCAATTAGGAAAAGAGGAAGTCCAATTGTCTCTATTTGCAGATGACATGATTGTATATTTAGAAGACCCCATCATCTCATCCAAAAATCTCCTTAATAAACAACTTCAGCAAAGTCTCAAGATACTAAATCAATGTGCAAAAGTCACAAGCATTCCTACACACCAATGATAGAGAGCCAAATAATGAGTGTACTCCCATTCACAATTGCTACAAAGAGAATAAAATACCTAGGAATACAACTAGCAAAGGATGACCTCTTCAAGCAGAATGAAACCAAAAAAGAGCTCACATAGCCAAGATAATCCTAAGCCAAAAAAAAAAAAAGAAAAAAAAAAAAAGCTGGAGACATCATGCTTCCTGACTTCAAACTATACTACAAGCCTACAGTAATAAAAACACCATGGTACTGGTACCAAAACAGAGATATAGACCAAATGGAACAGAACAGCGGCCTCAGAAATAATGCCACACATCTACAACCATCTGATCTTTGACAAGCCTTACAAAAACAAGCAATGGGGAAAGGAGTCCCTATTTAATTAATGGTATTGGGAAAACTGGCTAGCCATGTGCAGAAAGCTGAAACTGGATCCCTTCCTCATACCTTAAACAAAAACTCCAGATAGATTAAAGATTTAAACTTAAGACCTGACAGCATAAAAACCCTATAAGAAAACCTATGCAGTCCCATTCAGGACACAGGCATGGGCAAGGACTTCATGACTAAAACACCAAAAGCAATAGCAACAAAAGCAAAAATAGACAATTGGGATCTAATTAAACTAAAGAGCTTCTGTACAGCAACAGAAACTATCGTTAGAGTGACCCAGCAACCAACAGCATGGGAAAACATTTTTGCCATCTACACATCTGACTAAAGGCTAATATCCAGAATTAATTACAAAGAACTTAACTTACTAGAAAAAAAAACAAGCAACCCCGTTAAAATGTGGGCAAAGGGTATGAACAGACACTTCTCAAAAGAAGACATTCATGCAGCCAACAAACATATGAAAAAAGCTCATCATCACTGGTCATTAGAGAAATGCAAATCAAAACTACATTGAGATACCATCTCACACAGTTAAAATGGTGATCATTAAAAAGTCAGATGTTAGAATGTGGAGAAAGAGAAATGCTTTTACACTGTTGGTGGGAGTGTAAATTCTTTCAACCATGTGGAAGACAGTGTGGTGACTCCTTAAGGATCTAGAACTAGAAACACCATTTGACACAGCAATCCTGTTACTGGGTATATACTCAAAGGATTATAAATCATTTTATTATAAAGACACATGCACATGTATGTTTATTGCAGCACTGTTCACAATAGCAAAGACTTGGAACCAGCCCAAATGCCCATCAATGATAGACTGGATAAAGAAAATGTGGCACATATACACCATGGAATACTATGCAGCCATAAATAAGGATGAGTTCATGCCTTTTGCAGGGACATTGATAAAGCGGGAAACCATCATTCATAGCAAACTGACACAGGAACAAAAAATTAACACCAGATGTTCTCACTCATAAATGGGTGCTGAACAATCAGAACACATGGACGCAGGGAGGGGAACATCACACACCAGGGCCTGTTGGGGTGTAGGGGTGGGTAAGGGAGGGACAGCATTAGAAGAAATAACAAATGTAGATGATGGGGTGATGCATGCCCCAAACCACCATGGTACGTGTATAACTATGTAACAAAACTGCATGTTCTGTCCATGTACCCCAGAACTTAAATAATAAAAAAAAAAAATTAAAAAAAAGAAAACTCAGGAAGAAAATTCATTGAAATGCACAAAACAGCATCTGAATGATGAGACTAGGGATGTTTTATATTTTAAATATACTTTTATAGTTTCTTTTTCATAATTACCATAAATTGAGAAAATAAAGCTTTTGGAAAAATAAACATTTAAATTATGTCTTAATCCTTGATTGAGCATCTTTTTTCCAGACTCTGGGCAAAAGCAAGCAGTGACAATAAACACAGTCTCTGTCTGTTTGAATCTACATCCTTATGAGGAAGTATATAAGAAATCAGCAAATGAACAAATAAGAGAATGTCACATAGAAGTAAGTGCTCTCAAGAAATAATGCAAGTCACTGGGACAGAAAATGAGTAAGGACAAAATTTTACACAGGGAATTCATGGTGAGCTGTTCATGACAAAAATAATAGCTACACTGTTTAAACAACTGCTTTGTACCAACCAACCTAATTGTCTATTTAAAAGCTTGACCTCATTTTTTTCCTCACAATATTCCTGGGAGATAGATGTTGTTCTTATCCCATTTTAACACACGGGAAGTAGAGGGTTAGTGATATCACATAACTAAGATTTAATAACCAATTTGTGATCTACCTCAATGACAGTGTTCACCACCTTGTAATTATTTATTTCATTCTTTGTCTTCACTATCATAGTCTCTGTTTCATGACTTCTGGGCCAAGGTCTCAAAGTACTTTATATCTTTAGCATATATTCCAGAGACTAAAACATAATTGATTATCAACATATTTTTGTTAGATGAGCAAACAGATGAGTCAAAAATTTAAGACAAAGGAGAAAACTCGTCATAAGAGAAAGGTAACATTATTCTGAAAAGTATACCTCATAAAATTAGTAAAAATTATTCTGTAACTTATCTGTTAATGTTTGCAATATTATAGGGCAAAAATTTATATAAAATAATAGAAGTTCATCAAAAATAATAAATGAAACATTAAAGCAAATTATAGACTAAAAATTTAAAAGAGCTACTTGATGTTTTAAAACCCCAATCTCATGGCAGAGTAAAACTGATTTTATTAAAAACCTACACAGAAGTTTAACAATATAGTAAGAAATTTAGAATCTTAACTAGAGGATTTCAAAGCTTTAATGACGGAATTTAATATATTACTTTCAAACTTGATCAACCTGAGTACGTGAAAATTATATAATAGAACTTTTGAATATGTAACACAATTAATAAATTCAACATGATAGCATATAAGAACTTGATAAAAAAGAAAAACTATAAAATTTGTAAGAGATATTAAGAAGCCATAATGATGAGTCATATGTTACTTTAAGAGAAGCGTGAATATTATAAAGATACCGATTCATCTGTATTAAATCTATAGGTTTAAAGCTTATTCCAAATAAAACCTAAATACATTTAACGTTAGGTCTTTGACAAAATGACTTAAAGCCTTTCTGAAAAATAAAGTTTCAAATAGATTAGAAAAAGCATCACTAGAGAAGATGTAAGGAGGGGATAATCGTATTAGGTTCTAGTTTTCATTTGAACACCGTAACAATTTAATCAACAGAGCACAAAGACCAACGGAGGGTACAGAGAGAAGTACAACATGGTTGTTTAGGCCGTGAATGTTAATTTATAAAAAAACAAGATTTTGACATTTCTTCTTTCAGCTCCTTTACCTAAGCAGCTTGGAAGTCATCATTCTCATCCTTACCAGACAAAAGGTGAGCACTCTTAAAATCATTGAGATTTATTTAATTTATAATTGAGATCCCAGGGTAAACTGCCACCCTATAAAATCTACAGACAGGTAAATATGAGGCACCACATTCCAAATAAGCTAACCTTGGGCAGAAGCCACTGCAGCATAAACTGGTGGAAACACTTAAACGGTAATATTAACGAATTACTCAAGGCAGCCTGTGGATTAGCCTAAGGGTAAGAAATTCTTTAGGCACTTCACTTTAGGAGGGCCGCAATACTTTTACCTCCAGAAATCCCATCAGGTTCTCAAGGATTAAAGACTCACGAAAAATTCTCTCATGTCTTGTGCAGGGAATGAGAACAGTAATCATTTAGAAATGCACCTAGAATGTTCTCCCTAAGAAATACCTTCAAATATAGTTAACTAATCTTTGACAGAAGGACAAAGGCTAATCAAAGAAAAAAGTATTTTCAATAAATGCCCCTGCAACAATTGGACAGCCATATGCAATGGCAATAGAATTTAGAAACTGACCTTATACTTTTTACAAAAATGCCTTAAAATGGAGTATAGACCTATTTATATAATATAAAACTATAACGTGTCTAGAATACGACACAAAATGTAGGTTACTTTGGATTGAGTAATGAGCTTTTAAATACAACACAAAGAGCATGATTCATAAGAAAAAAAATTGACGTTTGATTTTATTAAAATTAAAAACTTCTCTGTGAAAGACACTAAAGAAAACGAAGCAAGCCACAGAGAATGAGAAAATATATGTAAAGTACATACCTCAGCATGGAACTTGTATCCAGAATATACAAAGAACACTTAAGAGTGAATAATAAGAAAACTAACAACTCAAAGACCTGAACATCTTATTAAAAAAGACATACAGATGAAAATAAGCGTATGATAGATGCTCAACGTTATATATCATCAGGGATTTGCAGATTAAAGCAACAAGAAGACACCAGTACATAACCATAAGAATGTTAAGTCCAAAGCACTAACAATACCAATGCTGACAAGGACGGGAACTCTCATTCATTGCTGGCGGGGATGCAAAATTGTGCAGCCACCTTGGAAAATAGTTTAGCAGTCTTATAAAACTGAACACTGTCTTGCCATAAGATTCAACAATTGAGCTCTTTGCTATTTGCCTAAATGAGCTGAAAGCTGTCCACATAAAGTCTGCACACAAATGTTTATAGCAGTTTTATTCATAATTGTCAAATTTGGAAGCAACCAAGATGCACTCCAGTAGGCAAGTAGGCAAATAGACTGTGCTACATCCAAACCATAGTAATTTACTCAATGACTTAAAAAGAAATGAACTATCAAGCTATGACATGGGGAACATTAAATACATATTTTTAGTGAAAAATGATCTTAACTATATGACATTATGGAAAAGGAAAAACTATGGAAACATTAAAAACATCAGTGGTTGTCATTGGGGAAAATGTGAGAGAGACAGAATAGGTATATTATAAACAATTTTTAGGGCAGTAAAACTATCTTTCAGGACACTGTGATAATAATGGGTGTTTGGTATTATGCATATGTCAAAAACCTTATAGAACTTTACAACACAAAGACTGAACCTTAATACAGGCAAATGGAAAAAAAAACATCATTTAGGCGATCATGGGATCCCAGAAATGAATGAAGACTATAACAACAGAATATAACTGTTACAAATGTATAAAACAGCCTCATTGAAAGGAGTGGGAGAAAAGGTGCTATCCTGAGTAATTGGAAATGAATGGAGTTTGTAAGACTTAAAAAAGGGATTGGACATAAGTACTATACTGTAATTGATAATGTTGCCTTCCACAGGTATACAATTCTGATACTGCTATATGTATCTATATGCTGGAATTGAACAATTACATAAATAAATGGCAAATGGTGGAAGACTGGTTTCTCGCAGTTAGAATGGGAAGATACAGGTAAGTGAAGGGACTAGGCTAGAATGATCTATGTGGTAACAGAGTTCAAGACATAAGTAAAAAATCATATTGACCTTAATATATATGAATGATTGCTTATAAAATATTTATAGATATGCATTTACTTGCAAGTTAGTATACACATACATATACATATATATTGTTGCTCTTTCAGCTGAGCAAGCCCAAAATAAATGACACCACAGTAGTAGTGCCTAAATCTTAGTTTCTTTCTTTCTTTTTTTTTTTTTTTTTTCGACAGTGGTTGCTCTGTTGCCCAAGATGGAATACAGTGGTGCAATCTTGGCTAACTGCAACCTCCACTTCCCAGGTTTAAGCAGTACTCCAGTTTCAGACTCCCAAGTAGCTGGGATTACAGGCATGCACCATCACACATGGCCAATTTTTATATATATATAAAATTATTATTTTAGACAGAGTCTCACTCTGTGTTGCCAGGTGCCAGGCTGGAGTGCAGTGGCACAATCTTGGCTCACTGCAACCTCCGCCTCCCGGGTTCAAGCACTTCTCCTGCCTTAGCCTCCTGAGTAGCTGGGACTACAGGTGCACGCCACCACGCCCAGCTAATTTTTGTATTTTTAGTAGAGACGGGGTTTCACTATGTTGGCCAGGATGGTCTCGATCTCTTGACCTCTTGATCTGCCCCTCGGCCTCCCATAGTGCTGGGATTACAGGCTTGAGCCACTGCACCCAGCCCAGTTTTTATATTTTTAGTAGAGATGGGGTTTCAACATGTTGCCCAGGCTGGTCTTGAATTCCTGAGCTCAAAGTGATCTACCTGCCTTGGCCTTTCAAAGTTCTGGGATTGCAGGTGTGAGCCACCATGCCTGGCCTAAATCTTAGTCTCTAATACTCTTTTCCAATAAAAGGAACCAGATCTCCTTACAGAAATCACTGAGTCTAAGAATGGATGGGAAAATAAGCAAAAGAAGTCTAAAGTATATTGTAGTACCAGAGTAAAGAAATGTCAAAAATATGTAAATAAAAGACAATACACATGTTGATAGGATATATCCAAGGAACACAGGAGCCAACTTAAAGAGCTCTCAATGGCCAAAGTTGGAATGATTTGAGCATCACAATAAACAAAGTAGTATTAGATTAGAATCCTATTTATCCTAAATAGAATAGCTATTTGTCAGTCCGTATTGATGAAAATAAATTATTTGGATGCATAAACAAATGGGGATGAATAGACAAATTTCCCTTATAGAAGAATTCCAAATAAATTATGTATTAATAGTTACTGTACTCAGAATAAAGGGCAAAATGACTCCCAAGTCTTAAGTATGGACTACAAATAGTGACTTCCTTTCAAAGGGCATACAGAAAAGAAAGAGGGGAATAACTGGTAGGTGGAGAAACCTGACAAACACTGCTTCACTCAGGTGAAGGTCGACATCAGCCATCATAAATCATATTGTTAGTGCATGCCCTTGATATGCTGTGATAACAATGGCATTGTACTGCTGTGATTTTCCTCCCCAAATCCCATAACCCTAGGATAATCATGAGAACATTAAACAAATCCTTATTGAGATGCATCCTATAACATGCCTGGCCAGTACTAAGCAAAACTGTCAAGGTCGTCAAAAGCAAGGAGAGTCTGAGAAAGCATCATAGCCACGAGGACCCTAAAGAGGCATGACAATTGACGGAAATGTGGTATCCTGGATGGCGTCCTGGAATAGGAAAAGGACATGATGTTAAAGTAAGGGAATATGAAGAAAGTATGAATCTTAGTCAATAATAATGTATTCATATTGGTTCATTAATTGTAATAAATATATCATACTAAGTAAGACCCTTAACAGGGGAAATTAAGTGCAGTGTATATGGGAACTCCTTGTACTACCTTCAAATGTTTCTGTGAATCTAAAACTGTTCTAAAAAAAGTAAAGATTATTAATGAAAAAAAAAGAAAACTCCAGTTCGAATCCTGGCTCCACTACTTACTAGGTATACTGCATGGGAAAGTTATTCAAAGCTCACTAAGCCTGTTTCCTCCTCCGCAAAAGGGGGATAAAATAAATGTTTGCTTCTTAGCACTACTGTAAACAATGAATTAAATAATGCATGTAAAGGGCTTATAACAGTGCCTGACATATGGTTAATGTTTGAAAAGCCTTAATTATACTTACATATATCATTATTTCACTGCAACAAATCTGACTATACTTAGAGGATTTACTGTATGTTAATAATGATATTCTATGTTGGACAGGGAAAAAATTATTGGTTAACTATTTTGGATAAACCTTTCTTACCGGAGCTGTCCCTGAGATCAATTCCATTGAGATTAATGAGTTAAATGATAAAATATCAAACCATACAAAGTATGAATATAATGACTATCGAATTGCCAAGTGTGTAATACATTTTTAGGCTGAAATGCATTGCAAAGAAAAGACAAGTATATGTGACTTCGTATACTCACAGGTGGATATCACTGGGCGGCAGTGATGAATTTAACAAGTACCCCCCCGACCCAGGAACGTGCTCTTGCCTCCGGGTCCTGCCACGGTGGCTGACTGGTTGACAGCCTTGGGGCTGGTTACAGGTAGCTAGACCCTATCATGTCATGATCACCATCTTACCACATGGCCAACTAGCTGCAGTCAGAAGGAGCGGAAAGACCAGGACATCAGGAACACTGGCACACTCTGAGTGGATCTTTGGAGGAAAGGCATTGAGAGTGGACAGAGAGGGCCCCAGACTGGCAACACCCACTGGCATCATTTGATGCCTGACCAGGGTGCTTCCTGGGGACCCTCATCATAGCTCTTTCACCAGCAGGTGGCGCATGACCATCAGCGAACTCCAGCAGAGCAGCCCCCGCCCAAGTTCACAACCCTACCCCTACTGTAGACTCTCCCCACGCTGCAGGCACTCGCCCACAACTCCACCTCCCCACCATGGCTTTGCTGGTGCGTGCACACAGATGAGCCTTGCATTTCATCTCTTGCTGGTGTGTGTGAATGGGCACGATTTAACACTGCTGCTGGCGTGACCACAACTCACTGTCCTACCAACCCCCAAACACACGGCCATTTAGCCATGCCGCCATTGCTGGCATGAACAAGTGCACAGACAACAGTGATACACACAGTCACACCACCGCCACCGACACTAACGTGTTCATGGATGCCAGTGGACCCACCTCACCACTGGAGCAAATGTGCCCACAGATGCCAGCAGCCATGTCCCCACACCTGTGCCAACACCACCACCAGCATGAATGTGTGCATGGACACCAGAAACTCCTCCCAACTTCCGTGCCACCACTGCTACCGCTGCAGTCATGTGCAAGGACACCAGTGGCCCTGCTCCCCCAATGCTGCCACCACCAGTGGTGCAAACACACGAATGCTGGTAACCCTACCCACCTCCATGCTGCCACTGCTGGCAGTGTGAATGCACACACAGAGCTGGCAGATGTGGGGCAGCACCCCACCACTGCCAGGGCAAGCGCAAGCATGGACACTGCCAACCATGCCCCAGCCAGTGCTCCACTGCCAGCATTCATACACGCAGGAAAGCTGCAGCCCCATCTCCACCAGTACCACACCCGTATCAGTCTGTCCGGGCATTGCCGTAAAGAACTACCTGAGACTGGGTATTTATAAATAAAGGAAGTTTAATTGACTCTCAGTCCTGCAGGCTTTATAGGAAGCATGGCTGGAAAGGTCTCAAGAACCTTAGAATCATGGTGGAAGGCACAGGGGAAGGAGGAAGAGAGAAGGGGGAGGTGCTACTCATTTTTAAACAACCCGATTTTATGAGAACTCATTCACTATCACAAGAATAGCAAGGGATGTTGGCCCCCATGATCCAATCACCTTCCACCAGGCCCCTCCTCCAACACTGGGGATTACAACTCAACATGAGATTTGGGTGGGGACACAAATCTAAGCCATAGCACCACCCCAACCAACGTGCATGCACCCCACTGTGCTGCCAGAGCTGCTGGCAAACATCGGCGGGCCTGGATCCTGCATTCCGCCACCCCAAAGAAGTGCTTTGGCCAGCAGAATGGCAACACCAAAGCCCCTCCAATGCAGTACGTTTCAAACCTCCAGGAGCTAGAGACCAAAGCTGTGGCCCACTGCCAGCCCCCCAGACTTGGAGCACATACATTAGGAGTGCTGGGCTGAGCCCTGGAGCCCAAAAATCTTCCAGAAATGAATCCAGTCAACTGAACCTACCTTATGCCACAATCAAACCTCCAAGATAATCAAAGATGATAAAAGAAAAAAAAATCCATCTAGAGGAGAGCGGCTTCAAAGATTGAAGGAATATCAGCTCACACAGACAATAAAGAACCAGCACAAGAACTCTGGCGACTCAGAAAGCCAGAGTGTCTTCTTACCTTCAAGTAACTGTACTAGTTAACCAGCAATGATTCTTAACCAGACTGAAATGACAGAAATAGAGTTGAGAATATGGGTGGGAACAAAGATCACTGACATCCAGGAGAAAGTTGAAACCCAATCCAAGGAATGTATGGAACACAATAAAAATTATTTAAGACGTCATTTTTGATCTCTTAAGAAGATCAAATGATAAAGGAAAAAAATGGTCATTTTAGGAAAGAACCAAACTTGTTAGATTGAGTGAAAAAACTCAGTTCGAGAATTTCAGAGTACCACTGTTAAGTATTAGCAGCAGAATCAACCAAGCTGAGGAAAGAATATCAGAGCTAGAAGACTGGTTCTTAGAAAAAACTCAGTCAGATTTAAAAAATTATTAAATAAAGAAGAAGAGAGACATGAGATTACATACAGATACCTAATCTATGACTCTCTGGTGTTCTTGATAGAAAGGGAGAGAAAGCAAACAACTTGGAAACATATTTGAGGATATCATCCATGAAAACGTCCCCGGCCCAGCTAAAGAGCTTCTACACAGCAAAAGAAACTATCAACATAGCGAACAGACAACCTACAGAATGGGAGAAAATATTTGCACACTATGCATCCAACAAAGAGATCTAATATCCAGAATGTGTAAAGAACTTTAACAAATCGACAAGCAAACCCAACCCCATTAAAAAGTGGGAAAGGACATGAACAGATAGTTTTCAAAAGAAGACACACATGCAGCCAACAAGCACGTGAAAAGTGTCTCAATATCTCTCATGATTTGAGAAACACAAATCGAAGCTACAATGAGATACCATCTGACACCAGTCGGAATGGCTATTATTTAAAAAGTCAAAAAATTACAGTTTCTGGTGAAGTTGCAGAGAAAAGGGACTGCTTATCCACTGTTGGTAGGAATGTAAATTAGGTCAGCCGTCGTGGAAAGCGGTTTGGTGATTTCTTAAAGAACTCAAAACAGAATTATCATTCAACCAGCAATCACATTACTGGTATATACCTAAAGAAATATAAATTGTTCTACCATAACAACACATGCATACCTATGTTCATCACAGCACTATTCAAAATAGGATGTGGAATCAACCTAAATTCCCACTAACAGTAGTCTGGTTGAAGAAAATGTGGTACATACCTCACGTGGAACACTACACAGCCATGGAAATGAATAAGATCATGTCCTTTGCAGAAACATTGATGCAGCTGGAGGCTATCATCCTAAGTGAACTAACACAGGAGTGGAAAATCAAATATCACATGTTCTCATGTATGAGTAGGAGCTAAACATTAAGTACGCGTGGACACAAAGAAGGGAACAACAGACACTGGGGCTTACTTGAGGGTGGAGCATTGGAGGAGGGTGAGAATTGGAAAATTACCTACTAGGTACAATGTTTATTACCTGGGTTACAAAATGATATGTACACCAAACCCCCAAGATATCAAATTTACCTACACAATAAACCTGCACTCATACCCCTGAACCTAAAAGTTAAAAAAAGATAGATGTATTAAAGCAAACAAATAGATTGAAATGCAGACTTTAGCATATAGAAAATATTTGCCAATGAAAGGTCACTTGACTATCAATTTTTAAGCAAATTAACAGAGACTTTATTTATTTATTTTTTTTGAGATGGAGTTTCACTCTTGTTACCCACGCTGGAGTGCAATGGCGCGATCTCGGCTCACCGCAACCTCCGCCTCCTGGGATCAGGCACTTCTCCTGCCTCAGCCTCCCGAGTAGCTGGGATTACAGGCACGTGCCACCATGCCCAGCTAATTTTTTGTATCTTTAGTAGAGACGTTTCACCATGTTGACCAGGATGGTCTCGATCTCTTGACCTTGTGATCCACCCACCTCGACCTCCCAAAGTGCTGGGATTACAGGCGTGAGCCACCGCGCCCGGCCTAACAGAGACTTTTATAAATGCAAATACGTAGTACAAGTGAAGGTATGAGGATACAGGCAATCCTAGATATTTTTCTTGGGAGTATATAATAGTATATTTTGCTAAGTATCTTGAAACTGTATCAAAAGTTCAAACTTTCTGTTCTCTCTAACAAAGATTTATACACAAGAAATGAACAGTTTTTCTTATCTTATAAAAAGCTGTAAACAATCTAAATATTCCTAAATATAGAAATGGTTAAATGGTTTTTAGACTATTCATAGAGTGTTGAACAGCAATTAAAATAGTATTTAGGTTTTCTAAAACTCACTTTGTTTCTGTTAACTAATATTTACTCATTATAAAGAATTTAAGCAATTCAGGAAAAACCTATAAATTTCCAAATCTCCCTCTATCACACCATTAAGCCAAAACGAAACAGACTTTTAGGCCTTATTCCATGTATATAGATATGCAAATAGACAAAAAAAAAAAAAACCAAAGAATGTAACTTGACACCTACTGGCATGATTTTTTTAAATATTTCTTTTTAAAAATAATTTTATTTTTCAATTCGGCAGATAAAGGAGCTGGCTTGTTACATGAGTGTATTGCATGACACAGGTTTGGGGCACAAATGGTCTCATCTCCCACATCGTGAATACAGTACCCAATAGGTAGTTTTTCAGCTACTGTCCCCATCTCTCTCCACCACCCCCAGGCATGTAGTCACCCATGTTTACTGTTTTCATTTTTATGTCCATGCGGACCCTATGTTTAGCTCCCACTTATAAGTGAGAACATGTGACATTTGGTTTTCTCTTCCTGTGTTCATTTGCTTAGGATAATGGCCTCTACCTGAATCCTTGTTACTGGAAATGGCATCATTTCATTCTATTTTATAGCTGTATAGCATTCTATAGTATATATGTACCACATTTTCTTTATCCAATCTATTGTTGGTGGGCAAGCACCAGAGAATAATTTCCTTTTTTTTTTTTAGATGAGGTTTTACTTTGTCATCCAGGCAAGAGTCCAGTGGCACAATCACAGCCCACTGCAGACTTGACCTCCTGGGCTCAGGTGATGTTCCCACCTCAGGTTCCTGAGTAGCTGGGACTATAGGCATGTGCCACCACTCCTGGATACATTTTTTAAATTTCCATATGGACAGGGTTTTGTTATACTGCCCAGCCTGGTCTCAATCTTATGGGCCCAAGGATCCACCCACCTTAGTCTTCCAAAGTGCTCGGATTACAGGCATGAGCCACCATGCCCAGCCATATTTTTCAAAAATGTTATTTTTGAAAAATGACAATACCAAGTGTTGACAAGGATGCAGAGCAACTGGAATTCTCACGTGTTGTAAAAAATTGTACAAACACCTTGAGAAACAGTTCAGCAGTTTCTCATTGAGTTAATTAATCAATACACATTTATAATATGACCAGAAAACCCATTTAAAGGTGTTTATCCAAGAGAGATAGAAATAGATGTTTACACATAAACCAGTGTGTGAATGTTCACAGCAACTTTCTTCATAGCCACAAAAACTGGAAGCAACCCAAATGTCTCTCAGATGGTAAGTGGATAGGTAGACAAATTATGCCATATCCATACAACGGAATAGTGTTTTGTAACAAGAGAAACAAACACGCATGCACCACCTTGGGTGAATATCAAAAGCACTGTGCCAAGTAAGGAAATCAGACTCAAATACATAATATAATTTTGTTTATATGACATCCAATAAAAGACAAAGCTAGGACAGAAAACTTCTCAGTGGTTGTCTGGCGGGATCAGGTTAGAATGAGGATTGACTACAAAGAGGCCTCAGAAAGATTTCTGGAGTGATGGAAATATTTTATATCTTCAATATGGTCATGATTAAATGACATTATTTGACACCCATAGAACTTTATTTACCTACAAAGCAACTTTTACTGTATGTTCGTTATACCCAATGAAACTAAGAAAACAAAGTATCAATGTACTACTGTGCTATTTAAAATATTATATAGTCACTATAGAGAGGGAAGGCACTGAGAGTGGGTGGAGTGAAGATACAGAAGCTGGGCTGACTAGGGAGAAAGCTGGCAAACCAGCATGGGGCTATTGCACGCAGGGCCTTGTTCCTGACCCTCAATGGCTCCTGGGGAATAGGTGAGTTGAACTGGCAAGGAGCAACCTGCTCTTGCCACAGGCCTCTGGAACCCTGGCAGAGGAGGACCCCTTAACAACCATGAATACTCTAGGTGGCATGGAGAGCTGCTTAGAAAAGCGATAGGAGCAGCAAGCCAGCTGATGTGAAGCCCAGAGATTTGGTGAGGGAGCATCTGTAGCAGAGAATGGCTGGAGATGGACATCTGCCTAGGCTCTACTTGGTCCCACAGGAGACTTTAGACCTAGGGATCTAGTCACCTGAACTCTTCATTCTTGTCCAGCAGAGCGGGGGCAGTCCAACCTTAGTAGCCTTTGGTCTGCTGGGCTCTCCTGGGCTCCAGCCTGGCTATGCATGCCTGCAGGGCAGTTTTGGATTCTCTGGGGACCTACACCATAGCTTCCACTCCGGCAGACCATGCTTGACTAGTGGAGAGCTCCAGTGGGGCAGCCCCTGCAACCACACACCAGCCCACATGCCCCCTTCTCCATACTGCATCTTCCCCTGGGACCAAGGAAACTTCCCACATTGCTTTGTTAGAGTGTGTCTGTGGGCAGGTTTTGCATTCCCTGCCTCACCAGCAAGCAGGAGTGAACTCTACCCCACCTCTCCCTGCCAACTGCCATTGTAGACCAACCCTTGACAGGCACAGAGCCAGCCAGCCCCAACCCAGCCAGTGCCCTGCCCTTGTGCTAACACTGTGCAGCAAACAGCAGATCCTAGATCACCCTGAGCAACAACTCCTGCTTGTGGGGCACAGAAAAAGCACCCAGACCAGCACTCACCAGTGTCCCACCTGCAAAGCAGTACCGCCACCAGCATAACCATGCACACAGTCCCTGGGAAGAGCTTCCTCAACCCCCACCTTGCTGAGTGGCCTCCACCACAGTGGTGAATGCCTACAAGGAGGCAGGTACCCTGACACCCACTAGCACTGTACTGTAGCTGATGGGACGAGGATGAATTCCCCTGTCACCACACTACAAAATGCTTTGGCGGACACCACCTATAGGAGTGTAGTCACCAGTGGTCCAAAAGCATCTTGGGCCCCCCAGGACACTGGGCCTCTAGGAGCCAGAGGACCTCAGGGAGCCAGAGAACAAAGTCATGGCCAAATGCAAGTCCCTCAGAGTTAGAGCACGCAATCCAGAAGTTGGGAGCTGAGTGTTGGCTCCCAGAAATGAAGCCATTTGGCTGAATCCACTCTATATCATAACCAAATCCTGAAGGTCATCCAATAGATAAAAGAAAAAAAATCCAAAGATTAGCAACCTCAAAAATTGAAGGTAGACAAGCTCATAAACAGGAAAGAATCGGTGCCAGAAACCTGACAACTCAAAAAGTGAGAGTGGCCTCCTTCCTCCAAATGACCACAACACCTCTCCAGCAAGGGTTCTAAACCAGGTTGAGATGGCTGAAATAGAAGTCAGAATATAGTGAGGAGCAATTGAGCTACAGAAGTTCTCATCCAAGCCAGCTAAAAATCAATCCAAGCAAGCTAAAAGTCATGATAAAACCATTCCTGAGCCGACAGACAAAAAGACGGTATAGAAAAGAACGTAACTGACCTCATAGAGCTGAAAGACATACTACAAGAATTTCAAAATTCATTCAGAGGTATTAATAGCAGAATAGACCAAGTGGAAGAAAGAATCTCAGAGCTGAAGACTGCCTTTCTGAAATAAGACAGCCAGACAAGAGCAAAGAAACAATAAAAAGGAACAAATTAAACTTCTTAGAAATATAGGATTTTGTAAAGAGACCAAATCTACAACTCACTGATATCCCTAAAAGAGTTGGGGAGAATGGAACCAACCTGGAAAATATATTTCAGGATATCACCCATGAGAACTTCTCCAACCTAGCTAGAGAGGCTAACATTCAAATTCAGGAAATGCAAAGAAACCCAGTAAGATAACTCATGAGAACATTATACCCAAGACACATAATCATCAGATTCTCCAAAGTTGAAGTAAAGTAAAAAAATGTTAAAGGCAGCTTCAGAGAAAGGTCAAGTCACCTACAAAGTGAAGCCCATGAGACTAACAGTGGAGCTCTCAGCAAAAATTCTACAAGCCAAAGAGATTGGGGGCTAATATTCAACCTTCTTAAAGAAAAGAATTTCCAACCCAGAATTTCATATCCAGCCAAACTAAGCTTCATAAGTGAAGGAGAAATAAGATTCTTTTCAGACAAGCAAATGCTGAAGGAATTTGCTACTGCCAGACCTGCCTTATTTATTTCTTAATTTTTTATTTTTTTGAGATGGAGTTTTGCTCTTGTTACCCAGGCTGGAGTGCAATGGCATGATCTTGGCTCACCGCAACCTCCACCTTCTGGGTTCAGGCAATTCTCCTGCCTCAGCCTCCCGAGTAGCTGGGATTACAGGCACACACCACCATGCCCAGCTAATTTTTGGTATTTTTAGTAGAGACGGGGTTTCACCATGTTGACCAGGATGGTCCTGATCTCTTGACCTCATGATCCACCTGCCTCGGCCTCCCAAAGTGCTGGGAATACAGGTGTGAGCCACTGCGCCCGGCCCTGACCTGCCTTATAAAACCTCCTGAAGGAAGCACTAAATACAGAAAGGAAAGACCATTCATTACTGGCCACTACAAAAACACACCAAAGTACACATACCAGTGATACTATTAAGCAACCACTAAACAAGTGTGAAAAATATCCAGCTAATATAATGACAGGATCAAATGCACACATGTCACTACTAACCTTGAATGTAAATAGAGTACATGCCCCAATAAGAGACACAGAGTGGCAAGTTAGATAAAGAGCCAAGACCCATTCATATGCTGTCTTCAAGAGATGCATCTCACATGCAATGACACACATAGGTTCAAAATAAAGGGATGGAGAAAAATCTACCAAATAAATGTAAAACAGCAAAAAGCAGGGGTTACAAGTCTAGTTTCAGACACAACAGACTTTAAACCAACAAAGATAAAAAAAAGACAAAGAAGGCATTATATAATGGTAATTGTACAATTGAAAAAGGCCTAGCTATCCTAAATATATATGCACCCAACAAAGTAGCACTCAGATTCATAAAGCAAGTCTTTGAAGACTTTCAAAGAGATTTAGACTGCTCCATTATACTAATAGGAGACTTTAACACCCCACTGACAATATTAGACAGATCATTAAGACAGCAAATCAACTAAAGGCTCAGGACCTGAACACAGTACTGGATCAAATGGACTTGATAGACATCTACTAAACTCTACATCCAGAAACAACAGAACATATATTCTTCTCATCGTCACATGACACATACTCTAAAATTGACTACATAATTATAAATAAAACACTCCTTAGCAAATGCAAAAGAACTGACATCATAACAATCTCTCAGACAACAGTGCAATGAAATTAGAAATCAAGACTAATAAATTCTCTCCAAGGCATATGATTACATGAAAATCAATATGGTTTGGCTTTGTCCCCATGCAAATCTCATCTTGATTTGTAGCTTGCATAATTCCCACATGTTGTGGAAGGGACCTGTTGGGAGATAACTGCATCACGGGGGCAGTTTTCCCCACACAGTTTTCATGGTAGTGAATAAGTGTCATGAGATCTGATGGTTTTATAAGGTGTTTTCCCATTCACTTGGCCTGCCACCATGTAATACATGCCTTTTACCTTCTGCTATGATTGTAAGCCCTCCCCAACCACGTGGAACTGTGAGTTCATTAAACTTCTTTTTCTTTATAAATTACTCAGTCTCAGGTATGCCTTTATCAGCAGTGTAAAAACAAACTAATATAGTAAATTGGCACCAGTAGAATGGGGCACTTCTGCAAAGATACCCAAAAATGTGGAAGCAACTTTGGAACTGGGTAACAGACAGATATGGGAACAGTTTGGAGGACTCAGAAGATAGAAAAATGTGGAAAAGTTTGCAACTTTCTAGACTTGTTGAATAGCTGCAACCAAAATGCTGACAGTGATGTACACAACAAGGTCTACGTTGAGGTGATCTCGGATAAGGATGAGCAAATGGTTTGGAACTGGAGTAAATGTCACTCTTGCTATACAAAGAGACTGGTGGCATTTTGCCCCTGCCCTAGAGATCTGTGGAACTTTTAACTTGAGAGATATGATTTAGGGTATCTGGTAGATGAAATTTCTAAGTAGCCAAATATGCAAGAGGAAAGAAAGCATAAAACATTTGAAAAATGTGCAGCCTGATATGTGACAGAAAAGAGAACCCCATATTCTGGGGAGAAATTCAAGCTGGCTGCAGAAATTTGCATAAGTAATGAGAAGCCAAATATTAATTGCCGAGACAATGGGGAAAATGTCTCCAGGGCATGTCAGAGGCCTTCACAGCATCCTTTCCCATCACTGGCATGGAGGCATAGGAGGGAAAAGTGGGCCATGGCTTCAGAGGATGCAAGCCCCAAGCCTTGGCAGCTTCCAAGGGTGTTGAGCCTGTGAGTGCACAGACATCAAGTATTGAGGTTTCAGAACCTTAACCTAGATTTTATAGGATGTATAAAAACACGTGGATGTCTAGGCAGAAGTTTGCTACAGGGGTGGGGCCCTTATAGATAGCATCTCCTAGCACAGTTCTGAAGGGAAATGTGAAGTTGAAGCCCCCACACAGAGTCCCCACTTGGGCACTCTCTAGTGGAGCTGTGAGAAGAGGGCTACTATCCTCCAACCCCCAGAATGGTAGATCCACCAATAGCTTGAACCACATGCCTGGAAGAGCCACAGACACTCAACATCAGTCTGTGAAAGCAGCCAGGAGGGAGGCTGTACCCTGCAAAGCTATAGAGGTGGAGCTGCCCAAGATCATGAGACCCCACCTCTTGCATCAATGTGACCTATATGTGAGATACGGAGTCAAAGGAGATCACTTTGGAGCTTTAACATTTGATTACTCCACTGGATTTTGAACTTGCATGGGGTCTTTAGCCCCTTCACTTTGGCCAATTTCTCCTATTTGAAATAAGTGTATTTATCCAATGCCTGTACCCTAACTGTATTTAGGAAGTAACTAACTTGCTTTTGATTTTACAGGCTCATAGGTAGAAGGAACTTGCTTTGTCTTAGATTAGACTTTGGACTGTGGACTTTTAAATTAATGCTGAAATGAGTTAAGACTTTGGAGAACTGCTGGGAAGACATGATTAGTTTTGAAATGTGAGTACATGAGATTTGGGAGGGGCCAAGGGTGGAATGATATGATTTGGCTGTGTTCCTATCCAAATCTCATCTTGAATTGTAGCTCCCCTAATTACCAGGTATTATCGGAGGGACTTGGTGGGAAATAATTGAATCATGGGAGTGGTCTCCCACATACTGTTCTCAAAGTGAATAAGTCTCGTGAGATCTGATGGTTTTACCCTTTCATTTGGCTCTCATTCTCTTTTGCCTGCCACCATGTAAGATGTACCTTTTGCCTTCTGCCATGATTGTAAGGCCTTCCCAGCCACGTGGCACTGTGAGTCCATTAAACCTCTTTTTCTTTATAAATTACCCAGTCTTGGATATATCTTTATGAGCAGCATGAAAATGGACTAATACAGAAATCAAACAAGCTGCTCCTGAATTACTTTTGGATAAATAACAAAATTAAGATAAAAATTAATAAATTCTTTGAAACTAAGGGCAACAAAGATACAGCATATGAGAATCTCTGGGAGACAGCTAAGTAGTGTTAAGAGGGAAATTTATAGCACTAAATGTCTATGTGAAAAAGTTAGAAAGAGCTCAAGTTAACAACCTAACATCACAACTAAAATAACTGTACAACCAAGAGCAAACAGATTCCCAAAGCTAGCAAAAGATGAGAAATAACAAAAATTATTGCTGAACTGAAGGATTGAGAATCAAAAACCATTCAAGAGATCAACAAAAGCAGGAGCTATTCTTTTAAAAAAATTTACTAAAAGAGATACACCACTAGGTAGTGGTTTATCTGAAAGACAGACCTGAAAAAGAAGAAAAATAAAAGATTTTCCAATAAACACAATCAGAAATAATAAAGAAGATATTATCACTGACCCCACAGAAATACAAAACAACCATCATGTAATATTATAAACACCTCTATGTACATAAACTAGTAAATCTAGAAGAAACTAATGAATTCCTGGACACACACACCCTCCCAAAACTGAACCAGGAGGAAATTAAATCCCTGAAGGTACCAATAATGAGCTCTGAAATTGAGTCAGTAGTAAATACCCTGCCAAGAAAACATGCCCTGGACCAGATGGATTCATAGCCAAATTCTACCAGATGTAGAAAGTAGAGCTGTTACAATTCCTGCTGAAACTATTCCAAAAACCTGAGGAGGAGGAACTCCTCCCTAACTCATTATATGAGGTCAGCATCATTCTGGTAGCAAAACCTGGCAGACACAACAAAAAAGAAAACTCCAGGTTGATATCCTTGAGGAACATCAATGCAAAAATTCTCAACAAAATATTCACAGGCACATTAGCCTGTGAATTCAGTAGCACATTAAAAAGCTTATCGACTATGATTAAGTAGGTTTTATCCCTGAAATATAAGACTGGTTCAATATATGCACCTCAATAAATGTGATTCATCATGTAAACAGAATCAAAGACACCACATGATTATTTCAATAGATGCAGAAAAGGCTTTCAATAAAATTCAACACCCCTTAAATTTCTCAGTAAACTAGGTATTAAAGGAACTTATCTCAAAATAATAAGGGTCATCTATGGCAAACCCACAGCCAATATCATGCAGCATAGGCAAAAGCTGAAAGCATTCCCTTTGAAAACTGATACAAGACAAGGATGCCCTCTCTCACCACTTCTATTCAACCTAGTCTTGGAAGTCCCGGTCAGGGAAATCAGGCAACAGAAAGAAATAAAGGCATCCACGTAGGAAGAAAGGAAATCAAAGTATTCTCCTTTGCAGATTGTGTGGTACTATATGTAGAAAACCCCATAGTCTCAGTCCCAAAGCTCTTTAAACTGATAAACAGCTTCAGCAAAGTCTCAGCATGCAAAATCAATGTGCAGAACTCACTGGCATTTCTATACACCAACAACAGTCCAGCCAGGAGCCAACTCAGGAACACAATCCAGTCACAATTGTTCACCCCAAAATACTAAGGAATACAGATAACTAGGGAAAACTAGAAAAAAGAGTTTCAAAATTGACATAGGACCAAAAAATGCCCAAATATCCAGGGCAATTCTAAGCAAGAAGAACAAAGCATCATGCTACCCAGCTTCAAACTTTATTACAGGGCTACAGTAACCAAAACAGCATGTATGATGCAAAAGCAGACACAAAGACCAATGGAACAGACTAGAGAACCCAGAAATAATGCTGCACATCTACAACTATCTGATCTTCAACAAACCTGACAAAAACAAGCAATGAGAGAAAAATTATATATTCAATAAATGGCGTCAGGATAACTGGCTAGCCATATGCGGAAGACTGAAACCAAATACCTTTCTTTACACCACATACAAAAATTAACTCAAGGTGGATTAAAGACTTAAATGTAAAACCAAAGTTATAAAAACCTTGGAAAACAAATTAGACAATACCATTCTGAACACAGGAATAGGCAAACATTTAATGATGAAGACACCAATAGCAATTGCAACAAAAACAAAAATTAACAAATGAGATCAAATTAAAGGAAACTGTCAACAGAATGAACAGGCAAACTGCAGGATGAGAGAAAAATGTTGCAAATGATACATCTGACAAAGTTCTAATACCCAGTATCTTAAGGAACTTAAACAGATTTACAAGAAAAAAATAATCCCATTAAAAACTAGGCATAGGAAATGAACAGATACTTTTCAAAAGAAGACATATATGGGGTCAGCAATCATGAAAAAAAGCTCAACATCACTGATCATTAGAGAAACGCAAATCATCAAAACCACCAGGAGATACCTGTGACAGCAGTCAGAATCACTATTATCTAAAACGTCAAAAAATAACAACTGTGGCGAGATTGTAGATAAAAACATTTATACACTGTTGGTAAGAGAGTAAATGAGTTCAGTCATTATAGAATACAGTGTGGCAGTTCCTCAGAGACCTAAAAGCAGAAATACCATTCAACTCCGCATCCCATTACTTGGTTTATACCAAAAGGAATATACATCATTCTATTATAAAGACACAGGCACACAAATGTTCCTTGCAGCATTATTCAGAATAGCAAAGACATGGAATCAATCTAAATGCCCATCAATGGTAAACTCAATAAAGAGTTTACAGTACATGCACTTCATGGAATGCTATGCTGCCATAAAAAGTACAAGATCATGTGCTTTGCAGAAATATGGGTGGAGGTGAAGGCCATTATCCTTCACAAACTAACCGAGGGACAGAAAACCAAATAGCACATTTTTACTTGTAACTGGGAGCTAAAAGATGAGAACACATGGACACATAGAGGGGAACAACACATACTGGCGCCTTCATGAGGACAGAGGGTGGGAGGACTGAGAGATTCAGGAAAAATAACTGATGGATATTAGACTTAATACCTGGGTGATGAAATAATCTTTACAACAACCCCCATGACATAATTTACCTATATAACAAACCGGCACATGTACCCCTGAACTTAAAATAAAATTCAATGGAAAAATAAAATATTATAAAGTTTAGTATATTTAATTTTATTAAGATTTAATTATAGGAGAAACATAAATAGATGTGAATTTAAAAGAATGCTGAAATTCATTATCCTAGATCATGATTGATTTACCATTTCTTAAAAAATAGTTTAGGAAAATTTATGAAAAATTGTGAGAGAATGGAGTCAATATTGTTTTTAATCAGCCTGTTTTCACTGACACTGTACAGACTGACCCCCTGCTATAAAGATGAGGATATTAACATGAGCACTATTCTCCCCATCTTCCGCTCTTCTTGCTTCCTGGTTTTGTTAATTATTTGTTTTATGCTGTCAAAGTTTCTTCTGTTTACATTCTATTTCATAATGATAAACTGCACTGTTTAAATTCTATACTTAAGATTATTCCATGCATGCAACCCTCAAATTATGTCTGTTATATTCTTGTATTCTTAATTTTACAATTTGTTTGATTTTTGTTTTTTATTTTTTCTAACTCACAATCAGCACATCAAAAATGGGTTGTGCAGTTGTAATCCATGGTTTCCTTAATATTTTAAAGTATTTGTCTATCGCCTTTAGAGTAGAATTACATCATTGTGGAATTTAATTTTCTCTGTCACAATTTTCTTCATCTAGAGATTTGTTCATAAACCTCTGACTTCTGTCACTCAATGTGGCTGAAGAGATTACTCTTTTCTTCTCTCTTGGAAGCAACTTAATTTTTGTGTTAGGATTTCTAGGGTATTCTTTGTTTTTCCTGTTTCACATATCAAGATGTGTCTTGTTAGATAGTATGCTTGATATATCGTGTGCTCTGTTAATCTGCAAATGTATTTTTTCATATTGATGAAATTGTCTAATACCTTTAAATGCTTTATCTTAATTTCCTAAATTTTTAAATTTATGACTGCCCAATATCTACATGTAAGCTCATTCTTTCTTTTCTTTTCTTTTCCTTTTTTTTTTCTAGACAGAGTCTTGCTCTACTGCGTAGGCTGAAGTGCAGTGGCATAATCTTGGTTTACTGTAACAACCTCTGCCTCCAGGGCTCGAGTGATTCTGATGTCTCAGCCTCCAAAGTAGCTGAGATTATAGGCATGAACCACCACCCCTGGCTAATATTTGCAATTTTAGTAGAGATGGGGTTTCACCATGATGCCCAGTCTGGTCTCAAACTCCTGGCCTCAAGTGATTTGCCTACCTGAGCCTTCCAAAGTGTTGGGATTACAGGCATGAGCCACTGTGCCAGGCTTATATGTAGGATCATTCTTATCTGTCTTCCATTTCTATTAGTTTTTCTCTGTTGCTTTAATCTCTATATTTTTCATGAGCTTTCACTGGGCTTATCTCAAACCATTTTCTCTTTGTAATTACCAATTATGTACGCTGTGTTTTGTTTCCAATTTATTCTCTAATGATATTATATTTTGCCTCATTTTGTTTTCTTAGGCCTGTAATCACTCTTTCTTTTGATTTTGGATTTATTAAATTTGTGTTCTTTAACACAAAGTTTTTAAAATAGTATAAAACATGCATATGGAATGACATTATGTGAAGAAATGTGAGTTAATTTGCAGTCTGTCTTAGAATATTTGGTTACTTATAAGGATTGTGTAAATGTTCAATACCAAGTTTCAACCCATCTAATTGAGAGGTGCACCCATTCCCACAGAGGGATATCCACAGGGTTGAGATAGCTCACGGATTGACATAAGGCCCTGACCTTTGACATCCTCTGAAAGAGTCAATCCCTTGACTCCTTCCCACTTTTATTTGTTTTTCCCTTACAGCTGCTGTCACTACTTCCTGGGAGGAGGAAGTCACAGATAAGGGTATCTTTTCAAAACAAAATCTCTCTGGTTTGGGAGTATTGGTGAGAAAGCTGAGGTTTGAGTTGACTTACCAGTGCAGTGCTTGTGGGTAAGGGTGCTGATTAAGGGAGCCAAGCTCTTTTGCACGGCGCCTTTCTCCCAAGTTCCTTAATTTTTTCCTTGATTTTTACTCCTTGACATTTATGGCTTTGGATCCTGTTTTCATCATGCATCTATGTAAGGGAAGTTTGTCTAAATAAATAGATTCGCACATTCTTACTTCTAAGACATCACAGTTACACTGGACCCTGCTCTGCAGTCTGGGGGTGTCTGACTCTTTAAACACAAAGGGAAAGTAAGTGGGCTTTGCAGTTGCTTCAGGTGCAAATCATGGACTCCAATGAGGGAGTATTAATATCTTTCTTCAACAAGTCCTTAAACCCAACACTACAGGTTTCCCTAACAACTCTATTTGTTCACTTTTGTTCATAAAGCTGGAGCGAGAGAGATTAGAAAATGATTTCCAATGAAATTTAGAGAGGCACTCTGAGAAATATGCTTCATTGTACTGATACTTATAAACATTGGAAATAGTGAGCACCCTATAAGCCGTGCTCTTCCCTCCAAGAGGATGTCCTCACCTTAATGTTCAGTTCACTACACCACAGCACATTAGCCAGATGCTTTCTCAGATATACTCTACTTTTATTGTTTTGACATGACTACTGACAAAGTACTTCTAGCTTTCAGTGTTAGGGTCAAACCTAACACAGCCAAACCCGTTCTTGCAGCTGTGTTTTCCCATAGTTGTGATGCAATATACTTGGGGAAGACTACATTAATACTGTCTTGTCACTTAACTAAAGGCACTGATTAATCTGCATCAAGATCCTATGGAAGTGCTGGAGTCTGAAGGTTAATCTTGCAGAAAATGAGAGAGCCCTTAAGATTAGTGGTCTCATATTGCACAGTGTAGGTACTCAATCTATAGTTGGTAGTTGATTTATTTTCCTTGTAGAGCCCTACAAAGGCCTATGGCAAAAACAACAGGATCATTTCCCGTAATTTCACCCTAGTGTGCTTTTTTATTGGATTTAGAGAAATGAAAACAAGCCAACTTATTATTCTTAGAATAAAAAATTCACATTTTGGTTTGTTTTGCATATGTGACAAGCCAAATTTAAGAGGGCACTTATAATCAGATTTGAAGTCTGAAATACATTTAGAGGAATAATTATTTTGCCTACACCAATCATCCTTCTCCCTCAAAGAGACTAATACAATAAAAACTACAAATAATTGGTTGAAGTGCTTTCCAGGTCTCAAAGATGTAAGCAGAGTTTATTATCATCTTTAGAAAGTGTTCCTAAAATTAAATCTAATTTTGTCCAACTTCCTTCTTAGGTTACGGATTCCAGAGCTCTGGAAAGGAGGGTTTTCTGCATCGTAAGCAGTAGGCTGTGGATATGCTACAGTTGGTGAAGGGTGTTTTTTGTAATACTCTTTCCTGTCCTTCGGCCTCCTATCCTCTTTAAAACCACTTGAAACCCTACTGCTGGATTACAAAGAGGATCTGCAGTGGTCAGCAAGATAAACAAATGCAATTCTTTTGGCCAGCCCCATACTGTTAACCGAGTAGAAAACCGACAGAAATGGGAGGAAAGAAGATAAGAAAAGAGTTGCTTTTTCAAGGCCCTTATATATAGGCATTTATCTAAGTTACGGACTATTTCCACCTGTTTCCTTGGAAAAAGAAAACCTAATGTCTTTGCATTGTGCTTGGGTCTGCAAACTTTAAGCGAAAGGAACTTCATCTTCCAACCAGAAAAGAACCTTGAAGGCCGGTGCTTCTCTTTACCATATAGGAAAGGTCCAAGTAAGCCTCAGTCTCCACTTTTGCTGGTATCACGGTCTGGCTGCACCAGAGCAAGGCAGCATTCTGGTGGAAGTGATACAACATGAGATCCCTGAGCTGGGCCTTCATATAAACCTTACTGAGGAAGAGAAGGGTGAGTTGTTGCTGTGTAAAAAAAAGGATGGTTTTTCATTCACCTCAGAACTGTAGGGAGAAAAAAATCTTCTTGAAGACAGACTGAATACAAAAAAAGCAATTATCTTTTTTTCATTTTTACATTTGGTAAGAAAAAGATTATATGCTGTTGGGCTTGATATCCTTTAAAACATTGAAAAATCAATCGATCAAATAAATTAGGTGTTGTAGAATTTTTTTTTTCTCTTGAGACGGAGTGCCGCTCTAGTTACCCAGGCTGGAGTGCAATGGCGCGATCTCGGCTCACCGCAACCTCCGCCTCCTGGGTTCAGGCAATTCTCCCGTCTCACCCTCCCGATTAGCAGGGATTACAGGCACGCACCACCATGCCCAGCTAATTTTTTGTACTTTTAGTAGAGATGGGGTTTCATCATGTTGACCAGGATGGTCTCCATCTCTTGACCTCGTGATCCACCCACCTCGGCCTCCCAAAGTGCTGCGATTACAGGCATGAGCCACCACGCCCGGCCCGGTGTTGTAGAATTTTACAGTCAATGTTAAGAACATGCCATGGGGATTAAATATGAATTCAGAACTTGTTTTTCTGAAGCATAATCCATTAAAAACATTTTGAAATGATTTGAAGCATTTCAATATAATACAAATAAATGTGGAAAGAGAAATAATAACCGGGCAGGGGCTTCATTTGAAAGGGGAAAACATCCACGTAAGGCGTGGCCCTGATAAATTTCAAATGTGGTATCAGCGCTTTAGTTGTTAGAAGAAACATCACATAGATTAAAGTCTGCTAAAGTCTACAGGTGGCTTTGTTGTACAATGCGGGGAAAAATCTTTGCTACGTACTTCTCTGAGAATTCATTTCGCAGTCAATCAATCTCTCCTACTCATCAGTTCTAAGGTTCGTTCCTGCACTAAAGCCCAGAGTCAATGTACCATGGACTTAGCTGTCACTGTGAAGATAATGTTTGTGCTCCTGTGTTTTGTCTATCTTGAGATGCAACTACAAATGATCCCTGACTTATGATGGTTTGACTTCAATTTTTCAAATTTAAGATGGGTTCATTGAGGGATTAAATGTATCTTAACCTCCAATATTTTTGGCTTATGAGGGGTTTATTGTAATGTGATTCCACTGTATACAGAGGACCATCTGAATTCATTTGTATACTGATTGTCACTGGTTGACACTTTCATACATATTTAACTTACATATTTACCAGTTACTTTCTGTTATCAGATCCTTAGCATCTAAAGGTATTTATTAGATATCATGTTTTTTGTTCTCATCTAATGGAAAAGTTCAACATATATAAAGCAGACGGACTTTGTGATGCTGAAATATAGCACAGCTTTTCAAGAATAAACAAAAAGTATTTGGTTTAATTTTAGTGGAAATAGTATTTTAATCAAACTCTAATATTTGTTAAAAATGTTTACCCCTGTACGTTATACATGAGAATTCTCTTTATTCTATATAGCATCATTTATTTATTATGTATAGTTTCTTTTGGTTAACATGGTTTAATTTATATTCACATGATATCTACTTATTTACTACTATTCTTGTCTTAGTTTTAAGTGTTGTCTGACAAATATCATGCATACTTGAAAAGAGAGTCTAGGTTCCGTAAGATCAGAGCACAGTGTTCCCTTTGTTAATGAAAGTGGGGCCATTTTGGTTGTGGAAGAATAAACTTAAGCAAATAGAAAGGTGAAGGCAGGAGCTCTTAGGAGGGAATGGAGGAGAGGTCATGGCTGAAGCCAAGAAGATGACAATAATGAACATTCCCTAGAGGCAAGGATGTAAGACTGGCAACGGATTTTCAAGAACAAGTAGCTTTTTTGATTGTTCTGCAGTGTGGCAACGTTGTGTGGCCCTAGGCCTTCAGCAATATCTGCTGCACACTTATATTGAGGCCAGTGGTACTCTGAGAATTGAAGTCATCATGGCTTTTTCCAGTGACAAGATAGAGAGAAGGGAGCACCACACACTGAGGTCTATTGGGGGAAATAGGGGAGGGACAGCGGGGGGGAGCGGGGGAGGGATGGCATGGGGAGAAATGCCAAATATGGGTGAGGGGGCAGATGGCAGCAAAACACACTGCCACGTATGTACCTATGCAACTATCTTGCATGTTCTGCACATGTACCCCAAAACCTAAAATGCAATAAAAATTAAAAAAAAAAAAGAAAGGGAAGAATGCATTGAATAAGTCAGTTGTGGAGACCAAGAACAGAAGCAGAATACAAACCAGGTAATTAGGAGAAATGTAACTTCTCCAAATAATTCTCAGTGACAGCAGCTGCGATCCTGGGTGTCCCATTATATGTTGGTTAGAGATTGAAGTCAATATTTCTTACATTTTAAAGTACTTAAAAGTCTTGAGAGAACCCAAAACAGTGATGCGTAGGCTACCTTATGTTATTGCAGAAGTCTAAGGAAAATTCCATTCACAGGCGATAGTATAAACTTATCAATGCAGGCAAAGATGATTGTAACTAAAATGAAGCCTCGGTGTACTGCTCATGCTAATCTGAATACAAGGCAAAGTGGGTCAGAGGGCACCGAACCCAGAGACTCTGGGAAAGCAGATTGAAGTCAGTAGGGAAATTAAAGTGAGGATTTGTTGGTGAGGCTTCTGGGACTAATTTGTTCCTGTAAATGTTGTTATGCGTTTAGCATAACTTGAAGATGTGGGAGAATTGTACCTTCTTATTATACTTCAGCCAAAACTTAAAGCACTGGCTACATTAGGGTGTGAAATAATTCTTTTATGATTAATCTGTGTTCAAATTAGCAAACTGCTTGTGAGTCCTGTTTACCTGATACTATGAGCTATGCAACAGAGAAGTTACTAAGCAATGTGAGCCCTAGTTTCCTCATATGCAAAATGGTGTATTAACGGGCAACCCAAGCAGCTGTTGACAGGATTAAATGTGAAGAATACCTAATCAAGAGCATGGTTTAACAGCGATGTGCAATACATTTTATTAATCCCCTTCCCCTTTTTTACAGAAGTCATCACCAAAAATTCCAAGGAGAAATATTAGCTTAGCATCCATAGTCTAAGCAGGAAATAGCTGGCTGTGTCATCATTAACTCATAGGGTAACAATCACCACAGCTGGGAATGGGATGTAAGGTCAATTTAGATAAGAGAGATTTAAAAAGAGTAATAATAGTTAGTGGTCAGCATGTTCTGGAATATGGCTTAACATTGGGGATGGAAAGTCAAGAAAAGCTTGAGAGACCTTCAGGCCAAATCATCAAAGACTGTAGATCTAATGATCAGAAGTCCTAGCAAGGTGGGCTCTGTGCAAATTGCTATCAGCCAGTGGCCATGGGTGTTTTCTTAGGATATAGAGATGGAATGTTTAGTAAAGAAAAAGGTTAAACACATTTTGCCTTGGTAAGTCTGGTAGGAAGCTCCAATGCCTGAAATGTATATCTCATTCATTTGATAAAGGCAATGAATTTGAATTTATTAATCTTCATACAAGGCATTTGAATTTGCATTTATCAAATGAATGAAATACACATTCCTGCTAAAAGCAGCTTCCAATTAGTTAATCAATGGAAGTAATGCATGTGGATTCTTTTTGTCATTATCAGCACAAAATCTTATTATTTATCAAGATTACCTTAAGTAGCCATTAGTATTGCAATGATTTTTCTTAAATCTTCAAAATTACTTTTCAAATCATCTGCACCTGTCCCTTTAGATCTGCCTCACCCCATAGTCTAGACCAAAACTTTGGGTTATTATAACACTCTTCTCCACGAAGAGCATTATATCAAGAGCAGAACAACTGTGGTCTTCCCTTTTCCCTTCACTTCCAAACTTTCATAGCTTCTACCTGTGTGTTGTTTCAGAAGGCTTTGGATTAGGCTTTTGGTCCTGTTTTGAGATACACATGCCGTTGACAAGCCTCAATGTCTTTGCCAATGTCATGGGATTTCTAGAGAACCAAATGGTAATCATACACTGGCAAGGGCCTTGAAAAGTATGAGTATTATGCAAATGGAAGGCACTTTATATGGTAGAGCTTTGAGGCCAAAACAGGTAAGTGTAACAGTGATAGTGATAGGTAAGTGTTCCTACCAGAGGCAAAAGAAATACCCAAGTTTTTTTTTTTTTTTTTTTTTGAGATGGAGTTTTGCTCTTGTTACCCAGGCTGGAGTGCAATGGCGCAATCCCGACTCACCGCAACTTCTGCCTCCTGGGTTCAGGCAA
Organism: Leontopithecus rosalia; assembly: GCA_028533165.1. NCBI lineage: Eukaryota > Metazoa > Chordata > Mammalia > Primates > Cebidae > Leontopithecus > Leontopithecus rosalia. The sequence continues at coordinate 8,612,165 of CM052651.1, forward strand.
TTCTCCTGCCTCAGCCTCCTGAGTAGCTGGGATTACAGGCACGCACCACCATGCCCAGCTAATTTTTGTAATTTTAGTAGAGATGGGGTTTCACCATGTTGATCAGGATGGTCTCGATCTCTTGACCTCATGATCCACCCGCCTCGGCCTCCCAAAGTGCTGGGATTACAGGCTTGAGCCAACGTGCCTGGCCCCAAGTTTCTTATTCAGCATCTTTCTCCTTCTTTAGTTTCTGAATCTCCTTTCTGCTCTTGTATTTACACATAAATTTGGCCATCATTAGCCCAAGATCTGTCCGGGAGCCTCTGCTAGGGATGCACGTTGGTTGATTTTCTTCCCTCTACTTCAACGCATGGGTAGGAAGGAATGGTGACTATTTGAAAACATTACTTCTGTCTGTAATGGCCAGTACATTGCAGTCAGGCATCATCTTTCTTACGATGCTCTTGGTAATTATGGTGTGACTAGAAAGGGTGACATATGTAACTGATTTTCAAGGAATCCCCAACCAGTATGCAAAGAAGTATCTGGCTACTTTAAAGGAAGGACTTTAGAAGCCCAGGCAAACTCTTCAAAGATTTACTGCAAGTATCAACTGGAAGGTGTCCCAGCTAGCATCAGAGCACCGAGACGCAGAACCAACACAGTCCTCCAAGAGGGACGTGGAATATTACGATGTGCTCATAAAAATAAATAATTAAATTAAACCTATAGGCAGTCTCTAAAAGAACCACTTCCCCTATATAAATTCATCTGTCATGGGCAGATACACCATGGCTCCTTCGAAGAGTTGTATGACCCGTGGACTCCAGTGTCTGAAGATAACAGGTTCTCAGAAATGTTTGATAAATTAATAATGTATCAAGTGAAAATGTTTGTATAACTTGGATCAATGATTCCTCATTTCCTAGAGTTAAAGGATATTATGCTTTTGAAGTATAAAAATCATGACATCCTTTTAAAGTGATCTATATATCTTACTTAATAATTAGAAAAAGCACTAAACCTACAGTCAGAGAGAAACCCAAGTCTTAAACCCTGACCTGCCTCTACAAATGGAGAGACTTCAATTTCTTTATCTCTAAATTGTAATACTTGACTTGAACATTCTACTCTTCGATATATCATATAATCTGATGCAAATACATACAAACAAACAGATCCTGACTGATGGTTGAAAGAAAACCTTGGAGCCTGTTGATGGTACAGCCAGAATTAGATGCCAAGTTTAAAGGTATGATTCAAGTCCATGACTGTCTCTAAGGTAGAAGAATCTTGGAGCAAATTATATAAACTTTTACAGGGCTGTCTTGTCTCAACCTGGTGGTAGCCTTTTATTCAACCTTCAAACATTCCTAGTCTATGTTCTGTTATTGGAGCCTGAAGGCAGCACTTACACCTCCTGCTGCTCCTGGATTTCCTAAATTAAAGAGAAATAGGGTGTGGTTTGGGTGAGATAAGGAAAAGAAGAGGAGTTGAAGTTCCTTAGGGAGGAGCAATGGCTGCTATGGTGAAGATGACAAGGTTAAGAGAAAAAGAAATAGAGAAGAGAGACAGCAGAGCTGGAGGACTATGAGGTTAGAGTGACTAAATCTGTGGCTCAGACTTTCACAGAAATCCTGTAATCCTTTCCCACCTTCCTCTCCTCCATGACCACCCAGATTCCAACTGAAAACACTTGGAAAGAACCCATTTGGCAAACTGTAAGGGATCCTTGGGATGCAAAGGTCAGAAATACTGCTCTCTGAAATCTACAAGGTGGTAGCAGTGGACGTGTGGGATGGAGTGGGGATAGGATGCCACAGAAAGAGGCTCAATACTTGTCTTCCAGATCCTGTTTGAAAGACTCATATACTTTGTCACTTACCTCTTTTCAAAAATTATCATTTTCCTAAGTAGCAAATATTTGCAAATATACTTAAAATAAAGTGACATCCCTATGCTCTCCATCCAAATTCAATGCATGTTACTATTAATGCTAGTATTTAAAAATCTTGATAAAGATCTTTTAAAATATATAAAAATAAAATCTTTCACACTCCATTGAAATGACCCTCTTCATCCATCTGATTATGTTTCCTTCTATTCTTTCTCTCTCCTCTGAAGGGCAGAGAAGTTGTCCAACTATCAGAAGCACAGAGTCTGAGCGGGGAGTCAAAGGTAGTCAAATGGTGACCTGAAGGAGGGATGCCTTGATTGATCATGGCCAAGGTTGTGGTGAGAAACCTCTGGGACAGGGAGTCTTTAAAGAAACTATAAGTGTGTCCTGGGAAAGAAAGGAAGCAACTGCACCTCTGCCACATCCTAACCATACCAGCGTCCGGATTGTATTGAGACCGGAAAAGTGACAACATTGTTATCCTTTTCTCCAAGATAGCACAGGTCTTGTAAATTAGGTCTCAACAGAAAACAGATGGCACTCTCAAAACAGTATAATTTGAGGAGGGTTTATGTATAAGATGACAGCTTAGAAAGATGTGAGTATAGGGGAACTACCAGAGTTAGCACAGTAACTCAGGGCTGGTCACAGCTGCGGAGTTCACCTCCAGGCCCAGAGATGAGGGAAGGGTGCAGTTACTAGAACTCAGAATAAACGTAGCAGGACGTAGCCATCTGGAGGCAACCACTTGGAGTGGTTGCCAGGAGAATAAACCCACGAACAACATCTTCCTAACTCCACCTGATCCCCTGCTGTGGCACCATCATACAGCCAGAAGGCACTGGAACTCATTTACGTAAATCTATACAGCTCAGCCATACATTTACATGCCACTAATATATTAGCAGCATTACAAAGTTTTGCTACGTGGTATTTCACATTCCATTCTAGATACTGTGCAAGTTCTGTTATATCTTCTTCAACCCAAGAGTTTTTTACAAATAAAATTTATAAATGTTCAAATATGTAACCTTATGGCTATCTTTCATAGTTTAATACCAATTTTTTGGCATAATCCGAAAACATGGTCTCTTTTACATAATTTTTTATTTGTTGAATCTTTTGTGACCTAGTACATGAATAATTGAAAACTGCTCAAGGTATGGTGGATAAGATTATATAGTACTGGATAAGATTATACAGTATTGGTGATTATGGAGTTCAATGTATGTCCATTTAATCTAGCTTATTACTTTGTTGTTCATATCTTGTACATTCTTACTTTTATTCTTTATTTAAAAAAAAATTTGCTTTGGGAGGCCGAGGCGGGTGGATCATGAGGTCAAGAGATCGAGACCATTCTGGTCAACATGGTGAAACCCCGTCTCTACCAAAAATACAAAAAATTAGCTGGGCATGGTGGCGCGTGCCTGTAATCCCAGCTACTCAGGAAGCTGAGGCAGGAGAATTGCCTGAACCCAGGAGGCGGAGGTTGCGGTGAGCCAAGATCGCGCCATTGCACTCCAGCCTGGGTGAACTGAGCGAAACTCCCTCTCAAAAAAAAAAAAATTGTTAGAAGAGCTTACTCTGTCACCCAGGCTGGAGTGTAGTGGCACAATCATAGCTCACGGCAGCATCGAATCCCTGGGCTCAAGCAATCATCCCACCTCAGCCTCTCCAGAATCTGGGGCTACAGTATGCACCATTATGAAGCTAAGTTTTTCTTATTTTTTTTTGTGGAGAAGATGTTTTGCATGTTGCCTGGGCTGGTCTCAAACTTCTGGCCTCAAGTGATTCTCCTACCACAGCCTTCCAAAGTGTTTGGGTTACAGGCATGAGCCACCATGCTCAGCCTTTTTTTATTATTTTTAGAAATTTCAAGTTTTATTTGCTTCTTGATTTGGTTTTTGTGAATTTGAGTCAACAATTTTCACTTTTCCTTTTAGTTTCTCATTACAATTCTATTAATTTTTGAGTTACGTAAAGGTAGACTGCTACATGCCAAAAGAACTTACCTTTGCCACAGAAATCTTGCAAATTTTTTTCTATCATTATGTAATGCTTCTCTTTTCCCTAATGTGATTTTTTTTCTAGAGACTTTTTAAAATCTGCTATTAACATGGGTAAACAAGCTTTATTTTTAACAATACTTTCTCAGATGTATTTTTTTTAATCCTTTAACTTTCAAACCATTTGTGTACTTATATCCTAAGTGTCTCATAGACAGCATATAGCTGGATTTTATTCTATACGTTAGTCACTGGCCAAAACAACAACCAATTTAAATCTATTTAATATTATTGAGATGACTGTATCGTTGGAGTGCTTAAATATTTTCCTTTGCTTTACTCCTGTGCATTTTATTGGATTAACTAAACTGTATTTCTTTCCTTCCTTCCTTTCACTCTTTTTGTACGTGATGAAATTATGCATGTTTATTTGATTTCAATTTTCTTACAGCATTTTTAACAGTGGTTAATTTAACTCTAATTCTCCTACAAAAACCATGACATTTAGCATGCTTTTAACCATTCCTTTTCCATTTCATAATTACTATTTTTGAGTTTTATTTGCACCATATCAAAATTATGTTAATTATTATGAGTATTTAGAACCAATGCTTCCTTAGTTTTTCTCTAAGTTTCTTTGAACACTTTAGGTTCTTGATTTCATTGCTTCCTTTCATTTGAACTTTTCTCCAACTGATATTTACATATCTGTGGTTTTTATAACAACGGTTTGTTAATGATAAATTACCTCAATTTATTTTTCAATTATTTTTTTTTTTACTTTTTATAATAGTTCGGCTGGTGTTGAAATTTAAGTTTATAATTATTTTCCTCAGTTTTTGATAAATCTCATTCTGCCTTTTGATTTCTTTGTTGAAATTTTGTGTTTATTATAAGGGGTCTGCCACATTTCTCTGATTGCTTTTAAAATTTCTTAAAATTTTGGTTTCTTTAGTTTTATTATTGTCTAAATGCAGAATTGTTTTTTAGCCTTTCTCAGTGTGCTTCTTTGAGAACTCGTGATGTTTTTCAATGTTGAAAAAAATCAACTATCAATGTTTTGAATAATGAATTTGCCCATTTTTTTTCTGACTACTTTTTCTGGGAAACCTATTCTTTGCATTTTAGTCATTCTTATTATCATCTGTGTCTTTTGAACATGCTTTTCTGTTTATTATTACCATTGTTAACTATAGTATGCTATGCAATTTCCTCATGTCTATCATCCATTTCACTAATTCTCTCTGTAATTATGTATTTTTCTGCCCTTTATACTGCCCATTGATTTTTATTTCAATGACTAGTAGTTCTACTTAGTTTATAAATCCACTTTTTCTCCGTTATATTTTCTCTTTAACCATCATTTTCTTATCTCTTTTAGATATTCTATGATCACAAGTTCTAATTTTTCTATTTGCTTCTGCTGTCTCTTTTTCATATAGATTTTCTGTGTTGGCCTCATTCACTCTGGATTGGACCCTTATACTGGTATTTTGTTACAGTAGCCTTAACATAAGGCGGGGGGGGGGAGCGGGGGAGGGATGGCATGGGGAGAAATGCCAAATATGGGTGAGGGGGCAGAAGGCAGCAAAACACACTGCCACGTGTGTACCTATGCAACTATCTTGCATGTTCTGCAAATGTACCCCAAAACCTAAAATGCAATAAAAATTAAAAAAAAAAGACAAAGTAGAGAATTTCTAAAACAGATACATGAATAAAATGATGCCAGAATATAGAAACATTTGGCTCCACATTTTTTTTAAAGGGGAGAATTAAATTTTAATGTACCGATCATAATTTGCCTTATTTCAAACTGGCATTAAAGACAGAACCAGTGAATTGGGCTGTTCGTGCATTGCTATAAAGAAATACATGGCCGGGCGCGGTGGCTCAAGCCTGTAATCCCAGCACTTTGGGAGGCCGAGGCGGGTGGATCACGAGGTCAACAGATCGAGACCATCCTGGTCAACATAGTGAAACCCCGTCTCTACTAAAGATAAAAAAATTAGCTGGGCCCGGTGGCGCGTGCCTGTAATCCCAGCTACTCGGGAGGCTGAGGCGGGAG
>CM052651.1:8618220-8689335 GCA_028533165.1 Leontopithecus rosalia
TACATAAGCCTGGGTAATTTATAAAGAAAAGAGGTTTAACTGGCTCACAGTTCTGTAGGCTGTACAAGCATGGTGCCCATGTCTACTCAACTTCTGGGGAGGCTTCAGGTAGCTTTTACTCATGGTGGAAGGCAAAGTGGGAGCAGGTACATCCCATGGCCAAAGTCGGAGCAAGAGAGAGAATGGGGAGAGGGATGCCACACACTTTCCACTTTCTAACACAAACTCTCCTGTTTTTTTTTAAAGCAGAAATGGCAGCAGCAGCTTCAATATAAGGGTTACATTATGAGCAGTGGGAGAGTTGTCCTAGATAGAGTGCTGGGTTACATTTTAGCACATTAATTAAATATTCTTCAGAGGCTCTCTCATCTTTCCCAATTTACATTTGAAAAAAAATGTATATACATTGATGTATATATGTGTGTATACATATATATACACACATATGTGTTTGTGTGTGCATATATATACACATATATGTGTGCGTGTGCATATATATATATATACATACATATATATATATATATATTTTTTTTGCTCTTAAGTCTGAGCTTTCTCTTGCCAGCACCTTCCCAGCACCTATGTCAGAAAGCTCAATGGTTACATGGAGGTAAACTGTAAACCAGAATTTGGGATTTCAGGAAGTCTAAGAGCATAGAAAATAGCAGAAAAGAAGCCCTGGTAGAATGAGAATATAATTCCAGAAACGATGCCTGGTAGCTTTAGACTTGATGGGAGGGAAAGAGATAGTATGTGGGACAGTCTATATCCTTACAAAACAAGGACTTCACATGGAAAATGTCTAGGGAACAGACGCCAGGCCTCCTGCTGTTCCTTCCTGTTGATGAGCAGAGAGAGTTTTCAGAGACCTCACCTTAATTCCTGCCCAGTTGGCAGCCTTTAAATTTTTCAATAAGTTTTATGTTAAATAAAGTTGTTTTCTTCCTCATAAAAATGCCAATTTTCTCATGTGTGTGTTTTTGATCTGGAAAATGCTTAGGAAGGCATTATTTTATCTGACATTAATTTGAAATGAAAAACAGAAAGAAGAGGCAGGCAGATCTGCTACACTGATGATGTTGTGTAGCTAATTTGATTTATTGGATAGGAAGAAATGTCAGGAAAAATCTAAAGTCTTTACTTCAGCAGATCTGGTCTGATGGCTCCTACTAATCTACCACCTTTTGCATATGTGTGTGTGTGTGTGTGTGTGTGTGTGTGTGTGTGTGTGTGTGTATGCCTTAGGACATGCATATATATGGATGTGTGTATGTATGCCTTAGGACATGCATACATACATATATATGTATGCATATACATATACATGGAAGGCACTATACATATATATGAGTATATATGCATACACATACATACATATGTGTATATATGCGCATGTCCTAAGGCATTACACACACACACACACACACATATGCCTTCGGAGCCTGTGGCTATCTGTGTGGCTTAGCTTAGTTGGCCCAATAGTTCAACTTCATTTGACTGTCAGGTTCCAAAAACCTGTTCATTGGTGCTGTTTCTTAGGGTCTTAAAATATTTAGTTTTCTTAATGTTTCCAATTCAGCTAATAATTTACTGGTTGACAGCTATGACTTTGATAGAAATGTGGATCAAAGAAAAAAAGTTTTTCAAAAGGACAAAATGTGACACTGAAGGAGACATGGAAGGCGCTATTTTTGTGCCCCTTACAGTCAGCTTGACATATATGTGTTGACATCTTCCACCCAGATCTCTCTCCTTTACTCTGGATGTATATATTAAGCCACTCATGGCACACTCCATCTGCCGCTTGCACATTTGCCTTCAACTCAATACATCCAGAATTGAATTTAGTATCTCACTGACTTTCTTCTCTTCCTCATCTGCCTTTTCTTCCTATATTCCTTAAATGAGTGAATGACAACACATTTAACCAAGTGCAAAAGCTAAAAACTTGGGCAACGTGTTGACTTTTGGTTGTTCTTTCTGAACCCCAAATCATAATATGATAATTTGCTATCATTTCTTGGGTGCCTCCTACATGATAGGCTCTGTAGTAGGTGCCATCTCATTTCATGTTAACAACAATCCTCTGTGTAACCTATGATTGTTCCATTCTCCAGGTAAGAAAGCTGAGGCTCAGAGAAGTAAAACAGACTGCTCCTGGTGAAACAGGCAAGAAGTGGTGGAGCCAAATGCACTGCTTTCAGTTTCCTCAATGTGTCTCAAGGGGTGGCCTAGAGGTTTTCTTCTCTAGCTCTTTGATTTACCCTTTCTCACTTTCTGATGGGACGCAACTTAAAATGCACTTCTTCCAGGATCTTGGTCTTTCAAATCTTCCGCATCCCATCCCCTACATCTCATCCCCACGATCGTCCTTGTCACACTCCCTTTTAGCTCTAATTGTCTGCATTCACTGTTATACTGTGAGTCTTAAGAGAATGAAGCCTGATCTATTTCCCTTGCCATTAAATCCCTAGGCCGTAGCATACAGCCCATATTAAGTACTGGTTTAATGAATGAATGGGAGACTAAGTAAGAAACATAAATTCTGTTTATTTCCGAATTATTGTCTATCGCTAGCCCTTTGAGAGTTTCCTTTTTTCTAGAACTCTTCTGTATCCTCAGAGCTGTTCCATCTTAGCTCTCATGCATTCAACTCATTGCCAGGTTCCAGAGGCTGCTGACTTGCAGACAACAAATCCAAGTATTTGCCAAGCTTGTTTAACAAAGCAAAATGTTTTGCTTTTTTATGCTCTATCATAAAAACTTGGAAGAGACATGACCTTGTTTATCCTTTCTTCATGGCGTCATTTTGTAGGATTATATAGCGTCAGTGTTCAAACGGAACTTAGAGACCATTTGATTAAATCCCTCCGAGGAAACAGGGTCCCAAAAAGATAAGGCAATTTACCTGAAATTCTGCTGCTAGCAAACAGCAGCCTATTTCTATTTTATTTTTGCGGCTTCTAGCATTTTGCCTTTTTGGGGTCAGGTTAATCTTCATTTGGGTGGGTGGTTATACCTGAGAAACTGGGCCCTACCGACTCGTCTCTGGAGGCACTCAAGAGGACTCAGTGCTGTGCCTCACTTCTTCAAGGTCTTCCAAGACTGATTCTAAGGCAGTCTCGTTATCTGGTGGTGTAACCTCAGAGCACCCTGCAGCATGACCAGCCACACACTGAACAGAACAACAGCCAATTCTGTCACCCATCCAAGGATTTGTAGCTCAGCCATGACATCTGGGGAAAGTGTTTACAGAGTCCAGCGTTGAACTCACTGAAGCCATGTACTCACATCTGGAGTCTAGACAGCGTGGCTCTCTCATTTGGGCTCACAGCCTCTTCACACCTCCTACAGTTCTCTCTGACTCCTTCTTTACCCCATTTTTCACTTTGCCAGAGCTTCTTCCCTCCCACCATGTGCCTCTCTCTCTTGATTGTTTGCTTCTTTCATTTTTTTTTGCTTTTTTCAAATCACTTTGGGCTTAAGTTTTTGCAGATACTCCTGACAAACTTTTTAGAAACAGGTTTTCCCAACACTGAGGAGATCACAGAGGCATAACGTCATGGTGGAGGATGTCCTGGCAGGTTCTGATACAACGTTTTCTGCTAACCAGCTGCATGACCTTAAAACATTTTTTTTTCACTGGGACTTGATTTTTCTTATCTTCAAAATGAAAAAAGCAGGACTACATTTGTCATAGTCCAAATGTATTATTTTTAAAAACAACAAAATCCTTTCTTCAATCAAAATTGTATGAGGAACATCAATATGGGGAAAATAATGAAGAAAAGCTTTTCTGATTAACGTGGGAGGGGACAGAATAACTTTTCACCTTCAGCCATCCCTAATGAATGCTGAGAGCAAAAGAGCTCCTGGCATGCACAATTGGAAAATCTTCAGCCTGGAGGACCTTGTGAAATCTTTTCTATTTGGTAGCCATGGCTGAAACAATAATGCTCATCACATATTCTCTTTGCACCCAACATTCCCCATCCCCCTTGTAGCTAGGTTTTGCAATGTAAGTCATTTCAAGGTGGGCAGACATGATTTGTCATAACTGAGTCGAGACAGTGAAAACTCATGTGATTCTTCATACGTTTTTCCCTTGCTGCAGTGACAAAAGAGGCCGCCTCTTGCATGGGGTGTAGCTATTAAAGGGTGAACTCTCTGTCAGCCTGGGTCCTTGAATGACAGTATGGAGCAGAGATGTTGATGGTGCTACTATGGATATATGGTATGACTGAAAAATAACGCTTTGTTGTGGTAAGCCATTGGGATTTGGAGATAATTTGCAAACTGAAATGAAGCCAGCCTGTGTTGATTATGGAGAAAGGTAAGAAGAATAAAATTAGGAGAACAAACTCAAACTCTCCTTCATGTCAGGACTTACTCAACCATCTGTGCACTGTGGAACTACCTCTTCCTACTGGATTGTATGATTAGACTAACCAGACAGTTCCCATACTAGTTTATTTAAATAAAATCCAACTAAAAGGGAGTCTTCTTAAGAACATAAATAGAGATTCTTTGAATTTAGTTAATCCCAAAATCTTCCAATCTATAAAACAAATTTTAAACAAAACCCTTTCTCCAAAGAGGAGTCCATACATTTCTACAGAATCCTGTAACTTGGAGATAGAATGATATAGCTAACAGGGCATTTTGGAGAGGGGGACGTCAGAACATGCTAGAACAGAGGCTGCCTTTTACTGTAATGCAGGACTTCCTTTCTGAGACTTTTCTCTGTTCCTTCCCCAAAGGGCACTGCTAACTGAGGATCATTATTATTAAGTATAAAACTCCAGCTCTTTGTGGAAGACAGTGTGTGATTTCTCAAGGATCTGGAAATAGAAATTCCATTTGACCCAGCAATCCCATTACTGGGTATATACCCAAAGGATTATAAATCATTCTATTATAAAGACACATGTACACATATGTTCACTGTGGCAGTATTTACAATAGCAAACACTTGGAACAAACCAAATGCCCATTGATGATAGACTGGACAAGGAAAATGTGGCACATATACACCATGGAATACTATGCAGCCATAAAAAACAATGAGTTTGTGTCTTTTACAGGGACATGGATGAATCTGGAAACTGTCATTCTCAGCAAACTGACATACAACAGAAAATCAAACACCGAATGTTCTGACTCATAGGTGGGTGTTGAGCAATGAGAACACATGGACACAGGGAGGGGAGCACCACACTGGGGTCTGCTGGGGGGTGACTAGGAGAGGGACAGTGGGGGTGGGGAGGTTGGGGAGATAATATGTGGAGAAATGCCAAATGTATGTGATAGGAGGGTGAAGGCAGCAAACCACATTGCCATGTGTGTATGCACCTATGCAACAATCCTGCATGATCTGCACATGTACCCCAGAACCTAAAGTACAATTGAAAAAAAAAGAAAAAAAATCTCCAGCTCCTACCTGCGTATTATTGGGAAGTGTAGGTGACTCTGAGTCACATATTCTACAATGCGACTTACTCCTGCAGGATTAAGCTCCAGTTACTCAGTGGGTTCACTGACACAGTAACACCCACTTTACTGGCTGCCTTTCTTTCCCTGTTCCACGTTTTTTTACTGTTCCCCTACCACCGCCACACCCCCTAGTACCACATGTCAATAAACTACTGTGCATGAATCCTTATCCCAGGATTCTGGGGGAACCCAAAGCAAGACAAAGCCATTTCGCCCAATCACTCCATCTTCCAAAGGTCCAACCAGTCTCCTCAAGGAAATTTCTAAATGAAATGAAATCTGGCAGTACACCCCGCTACCATCTTGGCTCCATGGCTCCATAACTTTAGGAGTCTCATTTCCCTCTTTTCTCTTTCCAAATTATTTGCAAATATCTCTTTTTAAAATGTTGGTGCTCCATGAGTGTAAGTCCTACATTCTCGGTAGTTCTTAGTCAGTATTTTTCTCTGGACGATAATATCTACTCTTGTGGTGTTAATTCCCATCTATATGCTGACAAGTCCCAAACCAATATCTCTAGCCCAGACTTATTTCCTGAGTTCCTTCAGTAAATCTCTGGTTGGATACCTCAGGGGCACTTTGAAACCCAACATGTTCAAAGCAGAATTTTTCACAACTCCAACCTTCCACCTAAAACCCACAAAACACTTTCTATTTGAATTTTCTCTATCTTAATAAATGGCAACACTGGAATCCCAGCTTTATGAAACAAGAGACTTTTACATGTTTTATCTTCTGAAGTTATCCCCCATAGAATGGTACCTAAAAAGAGTAGTTATTAAAAACTATTTGAATGAATGAATGCTTGACTTCTCCATCCTCTATAAAATCAACTAATAAGTCCAATTTAGCTCTGGCTCTGATTAGCTGCTTGCCAAATTTCTGTCCACCTCATCACAGTGCAAAAATGCAGGAAAAATCCAATAATAGGAAATAAGTTTATCACATCATTATTAGTAGCAGCTAAATGTTGTATTGATATATATGACTGTAGACTGGGAAATAATTCATATTCTGTGCCTTAAAAAATGTAAATATTATGGAAAAGGGAATAATATGTAATCGTGCATTTTTCAAAGGAGCACTATTTCAAATATAGGATATTTTTAGTACATCCCTGTATAACTATATGTTTAATGTACAAAGAAGTGACTAGAAAAAAATATAGCAAATGTTAATTCTGTTCCTTAGAACAATGTTTTTTTCAAAATTTTGTTTTTTATACTCTTGGCTCTTTACCAAGTTGTCTACAAATAAGGATGCTTCACTTTTATAATCAGAAAAAAATCTAAAATATTTTTATGTAATAAAATCAAGGCTAAGCATTTGTGGGGTGGGGTAAGTTGGGGACAGGATCTCACTCTGTCACTCAGGCTGGAGTGCGGTAGCATGATCATGGCTCACTGCAGCCTTGACCTCTCTGAGCTCAAGTGAACCTCCCACCTCAGCCTCCCAAGTAACATGCAGGTATGTGCCACCATGCTTGGCTAATTTTTTGTATGTTTTGTAGAGACAGAGTTTCACCATATTGCTCAGGCTGGTATTGAACTCTTGGGCTCAAACAACTGTCTGCCTCAGCCTCCCAAAGTGTTGGGGTTACAGGCATGAGCCATTGCGCCCAGCCTATCTTTTTACCTTTTACATTTTTTCACAGTTCTTTTTTTATTATTCAGTTAATTTTACTGAAAATATTTTCTTTTGATTTCTAATAATAAAGTCAAATGTTTACTTTTTAATAGAACTCCAAAAAAAGAAAAAGAGAAAGAAATGGCTCCATGTCCTGTGTCTCATTATTTTTTCAGTACTAATATGCAATGGAATATGACATTCTTTTTATTTTATGTAACTACTTACAAAAACTCTGGACCCTAGATGCTTCTGTTTAAAAAAGGGTCAACTGAACAATACTGCTTTGTTTGTTTTTTGAGATGGAGTTTCGCTCTTGTTACCCAGGCTGGAGTGCAATGGCGCGATCTTGGCTCACCGCAACCTCCGCCTCCTGGGTTCAGGCAATTCTCCTGACTCAGCCTCCCGAGTAGCTGGGATTACAGGCACGTGCCACCATGCCCAGCTAATTTTTTGTATGTTTAGTAGGGACGGGGTTTCACCATGGAGACCAGGATGGTCCCGATCTCTTGACCTCATGATCCACCCGCTTCGGCCTCCCAAAGTGCTGGGATTACAGGCTTGAGCCACCGAGCCCGGCCCAATACTCCTTTTTTTTTTTTTTTTGAGTTGGAGTTTCGCTCTTGTTACCCAGGCTGGAGTGCAATGGCACGATCTCGGCTCACTGCAACCTTCGCCTCCTGGGTTCAGGCAATTCTCCTGCCTCAGCCTCCTGAGTAGCTGGGATTACAGGCACAGCTAAGTTTTTGTATTTTTAGTAGAGACAGGGTTTCACCATGTTGACCAGGATGGTCTCGATCTCTTGACCTCGTGATCCACCTGCCTCGGCCTCCCAAAGTGCTGGGATTACAGGCGTGAGCCACCGAGCCCGGCCCAATACTGCTTTTTATATTAATGAAGGTGTGGATAAAATACTCTCATCCTGAGTTTTAACTGCCATTTATAAACTTACGGTTCTTCAGCAAGTAAATCTATAAATTGCAAAGCAGTAGTACCCATCACAATATGAACACATTTCTCTCTCTCCACAGGTATTAAAATATGGCTAAATGTGCTACTATGAATGAAGATTGTTACGTACATACAACCTGAAAATAACTCTAATAACTTTTCAAAAGAGGAAAGTAAAAACATGACTGTGGAAAATTTAGAAAGATTACAAATATTCCTATGTCTACAAAATATGAGTGTGTATAACATGTTTAAATGTGATACGTGTTAAACACAAATTTTGTTGTGAACTGAGAAAAGTTTGTATCTTCATTTCAAATTGCTTACATTTCTGAAAAGAACAGCACCTAGGAAGCAAAAGACTATCTTTTGTTTCATCAGGGTTCAATATTGATTTAAAAGACTGAATGGATTCCTTTCTTACTTTCTTCCCCAGTCACCTACCAATTGAGGTATGTATCTCAAGCAAGCAGAGTTTTACACAAGCCTATTCACTGCTTCCATCACTCTCTCCCACACGCATTCAATAACTCTCCTCTCTTATTTTGGGATAAGCTGTTGTGAAATTTAGCTGAAAATTTCTTACTGTGCCTTTGAGATTAATTCCCTTTGTTAAGTGAATATGGATGGAAATAATTAACCTTTCACTCAGTTTTAATAGAAGAAAAGTAGAATTTTGGTAGCACTAACTTACTTCATAGGTTATTACTTCCTCCATCTCCATCCCATCTCTTCCCACATGTGACCATCTGGTTGGCTAAATGCAGCTGTTCATTTGTGTCATTTGCATGACTACAGGTCCAAAGAGCATAATAGGAGGCGAAGGAAATCATGCACATGTGGGAAGGGGAGAGCTGAGTTATGGACCCCAGGAGTTCTCATTTTGGATAATTTCAGAAAATGCATATAGCATAATCACTGCTGGGTGATGTGATTGTTAAATTGCTGTTCTGACCTCAGAAAGGGAGCCTGGGTGCAGCAACTGGTGTTCGGGAAAAGAAATATGTTTACGGTATTATATGTTCAAATGACAAGTGAGATTTAGTAAGTAGGAATACAATATCCCCTGCCTTTACTGCACACCTACTCTGACCATGGGAAATGAAATGTATACAATAGGGTGCTCGACACTCAGTATCAGATACATAATAATCCCACCTTCTAGGGACTCTTGAGGACTTCTCTGCCCTGTCATTATTATTACTATCATTATCATCATCATCATCATTATTTGAGATGGACTCTCTCTCTGTCACCCAGGCTGGAGTGCACTGGCATGATCTCAGCTCACTTCAACCTCCACCTCCCAGGTTCAAGCCATTCTTCTCCCTCAGCCTCCCAAGTAGTTGGGACTAAAGGCATGAGTCACCATGCTCGGCTAATTTTTGTATTTTTAGTAGAGGTGAGTTTTCATCATGTTGGCCAGGCTGGTCTCTAACTCCTGACCTCAAGTGATCCACCTGCCTCTGCCTCCCATAGTGCTGGGATTACAGGTATGAGCAACCACACCCGGCCTGCCCTGTCATTCTCTACTGTAAAGAGGATGGACTCTGGAGTTCAAACCCAGAAATCTGTGTTTTAACAAACTCCTCAGAGTTTGAGAACCCCTGGTGTAATCTTCCAGCCTTTACTCCAGGTGGAGTTTCTACTATTTTAGATCCAGCTGTGTTTTTTTTATGTGCTTTGTTTTTACTCTGCCATTCCTTTTTCTTTTCCAGATATTCAACAATTTTTGTTGGACAATTGAATTATTTCTATCAATTATTTTTCTACACTGAATAATCTCCCCCATTGAAATTTTTTTCCAGAAGTGGGGGTTACTCATTTTTGTACTTTTTTTCATTGATATATTATAGTCGTACTTTTTTGGGATATATGTGATATTTTGATATTTGTATACAATGTGCAGTGATCAAATCAGGGTAATTGGGATATCTATCACCTCAAGCATTTATCTTTCCTTTCTCTTGAGAATACTGAAATATTTCTTTTTTAGCTATTTTGAAATACACATAAATTATAATTTTTCTATTGTAGTATCAAATACTAAAATTTGTTCCTTTCATTTAACTTTGACCTTTTAATCTTTTTTAAGCTTCCTTTACATCATGGTCTCTTACTTCAACCTCCCAGAAACTCCCAAATGTCAGTGGATGAAGTCCAATTGTCCTGCCCCATTCTAACACTCTACATGGTACAAGCTTCTGAAACTAACTTAACGACCTACGTTTTTTCTTTCTTCACAACTTATTCTCGGATGAAATTTATTTTCTTAATGTCTATATCATTCCTTGTACATAATTTTCTCTGTGCTTTTGTTTACACTTTTTTTTTGAGATGGAGTTTTGCTGTTGTTACCCAGACTGGAGTGCAATGGCGTGATTTCAGCTCACCGCAACCTCAGCCTCCTGGGTTCAAGCAATTCTCCTGCCTCAGCCTCCTGAGTAGCTGGGATTACAGGCACATGCCACCGTGCCCAGTTAATTTTTTGTATTTTTAGTAGAGACGGGGTTTCACCTTGTTGACCAGGATGGTCTCGATCTCTTGACCTCGTGATCCACCTGCCTCGGCCTCCCAAAGTGCTGGGATTATAGGCGTGAGCCACCGCGCCCGGCCTTGTTTACACTTTTCTTCCAGGTCTAGATCATTCTTTTTTAACCCTTCTTATGTGTTCAAATCCTCATCACCTTTCAGTTTTCCCTTCTTTCAAGAAGACTTTCCTACCACCTCATTGTACCATGCTGTCTCCCTTACTGTCCATTCCTCTCCTCTGACAACGACATGACCCCTATCTTGTATTATTATACACATGGCCCCAGGGGCAAAAAGTTTGATTTAGACTTCTTTGTATCTTTTTACCCAATAGCTTATAGACTGAAGTGTTCATAAGTCATATTGGTCTTCAAATAATAACTCCAAAGTTTTGAAAAGTAGGTAGAATGCTTATTGTCAGCGAAATGGTTAGATTGACTGATTAGTATTTCATTCTGGATCACAATTCACTATCCTAACTGGAAATTACTCTAGTGTTTTGGGATGAGGGTAACTGCAATGAGAGGTCATTCTTCTGTAGAAGCAGAGGACCTCCTATGGACAGTAGCAGTGAACAGCCCTGAGGATGGAATTAACGAACCAAGATAAGGAAAACTGGCATTGGCTTCAGTTTCTTTCAGTGTCAGAGAGCTGCAGGTTTTCTAGTGTCACAATGATAATGTTCTGGTTTTCTGTCAATGATACAAAAAGAACAAGGTAGGGAATTGGGAAGAGAAAAAAGTCTGTCTCTCTGCTTGCCTTTGCTGCTATAGGAGAAAAGTATTTTGGAAAATGAGAAAATTACATCAACCATATAAGTCAAATGATAAAGTCCTTACTGTAAAAAAAAAGTCCTTATTGTAAATTTCAGATAAAGTTCTGATTTTCTATATGAGGTTGGTCAAGTAACTTTATGCTTTGATACTCAGACTTCATCTACCAAATGAAGATCCTAATGCATTTTCCTTAGGATTGTAAAAGTTCAAGGAGTAATGGCTGTTCCTGGACCAGAGGTTGGACAATTAAATCCTTGCCATCCTGGGGCTAGTACTGGGACAAAGCGTGCAGTGTGGGGCATTCATCCTACCGAGGATCATGACCACCTTTATTCCCCATGTCCTGCATCTCCCTTCTACTATCGGAGTTTTCAGGCCCAAAGGAGCAATGAAGAGAAGAAAGTCAAATGTTCAAGCAGGTATGAAGAAAACAGCATGGCTACACCTTCGTTAGGAAAGATAGATGTGATCCCTGGATACAGAAATATGAATGTCTGTTTACTTGTGGAAACTGTTTGCATAGTATCTCTAGATTTCCCGAGTTCCTGCCTTATGCCAGACAACATGCTAGATGTACTCACATAGATCACTTCAACTTGGTCATAGCTCCACCATGTAAGTAGCCCAAAGGAGAAAAATAAAATATCAAAGGAGGATACGTACATTTCCCAATGACCAGACAGAGACACTTTTTACTCTGAAGATGATGTTCTTTCTACTCTCTCAGGATGCCATTCTGAAGCCAGGATGACTTAGAAGAAGCCACACAGAAGAGGAGGTAAACTTATACTAACTATAAAAGTTTTGATCCAAGTGGAAGCGGCATGATTAGAACCCCCGAGTACTTGGGATAATCTACACAAAGACATACTAGTCAAGAATACTGAAGGTGGAGATTAATAAGAATATAACATGTCTATGCCCAGGATAACATTGCATACTATTTTTAAGTAATGGAGCATCCACTGCCATCTGACCTAGATTCAAGACTCACTGGCACCGATTTATCCATCTCACAAAACACTGGTTATTTTGCTCCTTCACTACTCCATTAGGTGTCCGGTTGTCTTGGGGCATTGGAGGTGAGTCCTTATATAATGGTTGGTCAACTATCAGGGAAGCATGAGGATGACATTTAAACTAAAGGTCAGGTTTCTTACTCCATGCACTGGCCCTAAGCACATAACACGGAGTCCCTCCTGCATGCT
Source organism: Leontopithecus rosalia (assembly GCA_028533165.1). Lineage (NCBI taxonomy): Eukaryota > Metazoa > Chordata > Mammalia > Primates > Cebidae > Leontopithecus > Leontopithecus rosalia. The sequence goes on from CM052651.1 coordinate 8,630,807, forward strand.
TCATTTGGTTCACGGGCTCCAGCATGACCCTCACCTTACAACATCATCAGATATCCTGAACCATTTCTTGGTTCTTTTTCCTGTCTTGTCCTCATGGTCCTGCCAACCCTTCATATTTTTTAAGTTCAATCGTTCTACTATAAGGACACATGCACACAAATGTTCATTGCAGCACTGTTTACAATAGCAAAGACCTGGAATCAACCCAAATGCCCATTGATGATAGAATGGACTGGGAAAATGTGGCACATATACACCATGGAATATTATGCAGCAATCAAAAATGATGAGTTCCTGTCCTTTGCAGGGACATGGATGAATCTGGAGAACATCATTCTCAGCAAATTGACTCAAGAACAGAAAAGGAAACACTGTATATACTCACTCATAGGTGGGTTATGAACAATGAGAACACATGGACACAGGGAAGGGAGTACCACACACTGAGGTCTATTGGGGGAAATAGGGGAGGGACAGTGGGGGGGGAGCGGGGGAGGGATGGCATGGGGAGAAATGCCAAATATGGGAGAAGGGGCAGAAGGCAGCAAAACACACTGCCACGTGTGTACCTATGCAACTATCTTGCATGTTCTGCACCTGTACCCCAAAACCTAAAATGCAATAAAAATAAAAATTAAAAAAAGACATCCTTCATATCATTTTCTCCTGCAAAGGAGACAATTATCCTTTCTAGAAGAGATTGACAGCATATTTAGAAAGACCCAATTGCTAGAAATACAGAGTGAGTTATTTGTCCAGCTTGGAGAACAGGTGGGGCAAATCCCTGTTATTTGCTCTTGATGTTTCACCCCTCAATAGCCTAACAAAAAGGTTTCTTGCTATAGCAATGGAAAATAAAATGCAAGTTAAATTCTCAAGGCGCTCCATAAGATAAGCCTTTGGCAGCATTCCCTCCTAAATTTATATTTCAACAGAGGTTACTTTTCCATATGAAAATGAACACAGGGAAATTAGGAGAAGGAAGAGGAGAGGAAAAGATGGAAGAATTAGTAAAATGAATCCAAAAGGAGAAATTTAGATCTCAGATTAGCAGTATATCTCTGAAATTTGGTTCTGTCAGTGCTTAATTTATCTGTGCACTAATGAAGGCAAATACTTATTACTCTAATCCTAAAATCTCAGTGTTTTAACATAGTAAAAGCAAAATGTTCTGACACATTAGTATCTCATAACATATCAGCCTTTGGGAGCTAGTTCAGGGGCTGTACTCTGTTTCACACAGTCATTTGGGAACCTAGCTCCAGCTTGTAGCTTGCCATCTTTAAGAACTCAGATTCTTCAATGATATTCTTTGCTTTGGGCAAAATGAGAGAAAAGCGCAAGTGGAGATTGGTTCAGGAAGCCTCCAGGGGGCAGGACTAAAAGGGGGCATACTTTCTCTAACATTTCATGAATCAAAATTCAGACACATGGCTTCATCTATCTGTAATGGAAGCTATAAATGCAGCTTAGTTGTGTAAACAGGAATTTTAAAAAGCAGGATTTGGAGAAAACCAGCATTGTTTGGTAACAATTAGGGACCAGAGCTAGGAATGGCTGTCCCTACTAGTAGCATTTCTAGCTGAGTAAGAGAGGAGGGTCAACCAAGCTTTGGGAGCCCTTGGTCAGCTTTTGAAACATTTAAACTGCATGTGCTAAAAGTAAATTTGACCTTTTTGTGTAAAACTTCACAAAATATACTAGTAATTAATTTTTTGAGTGTAGGTGAGGAGGTTTTATATACTAGTTTGTATATTGAATTGATGCTGTCATGAAAACATTTCATAGGTGTCCATATTTCTACTGGCTTAAAATTTAAAATCTAGTTAAAAAACTATAATCTGTAATATACCTGAAATAAAATTTTAAAGAGAAAATAACCCCAAAACATGTGTGTTACTTTCTTCCAAAAGCTTTCCCTTAAGTAGAAATAGAAAGGGCTACTGTAGGATTAGCATGGCAAGTCAAAAAAAAAATTTTCACCAAAACATACATTCTTCTATTGAAAAATGCATAATGGCAAATACTCAAAAATTGATTATAGATCAACATTTGGGTAATGGATTTGTTGTAATTTCCCCATACTCCTCTACATTGGTATTAAATGCACTGAAATAAAAAACGTTATTAACGCACGATAAATGACATGTCCTTGGGGTGCATAGGGGTATATAGGTCAGAGTTTAAGTAGAAAAATAAAAACCAGTTCAGATACCTACCCTTAGATAATTGCTTATGCAGGTGATGGAGGAATTTAAAATGCAAATAAGACACAATAGAGTAATCTAAGAGATTTAAACAGCAGAAAACCACTCCTAGTATGAGGCTGGAGAGATAATGGAAGGAGGTCGTGTTCCCTGGTCTAGGGCTTAGGGTTACTGAGTGGAAGCCAGAAGCATAGCAGACATATCCTGCAGGAAGTAGCAATGTGGACATTTTGAAGGTGCTGGATATGAAGAATATGAAGGAGCTGGCCCTGTGGAGAACAGAAAACCAATGTCCAAAAGTCTGCCGGCAGAGAAGAGGAAAAAGAAATACTGAGTTTCTTCTCTCCTTACCCCTCACCTCCCACAAGCTTCTGCCCGTGTCTATCATTAACCAAACACAGCCAAATTGTAGCTGATAGAAAGAAAAATGCTTGGCACCTGCTTTTCCTCTGATAACACAGGACAGAGAGTAAAGAACAATGTGTTCAAAGGACATCAAGGGCATCAAATGCAATGAATGTACCGAGACAGACCATCACATGTGCTTTATACTCGCCTTTGAATTCTTTTACTCAGAGCAAATGAAGGATGGCCCCTGTCCATATAGCTTCTTCAAGAAAATCTACAAGTTCAGAATAACTCCAAAGCCTTCAAGTCATGTCTTTGAATAAAATTAATGTTTGGTTTTAATAAATTGCTACCTAAGTTTCCAAAACCTATGCTGAAAGTTTAATTTTTAGAATTGTGTTGCTAGAAAAAGAATTTAAAGAATAAACTGAAGTACTTGGAAAAATGCATCTAGACTTCACACCTAGAAGATCCTCTCCAAAAATATCTGAAGGATGAACACAGGAAGGAGATTGTGTACCTTGAGAATCTCAGTGGCAAATACTTTAAACTATAATGTCAAACTGACAGAACAGGTTGATAAACCCCAGGAATTCATTCCCTAGTCAACCAGCAAGAATTACACAAATAAATTCCCACACTTCCTACACTTCTCTAAAAATCTATAACCTTTCCTTAGAGTTAGTTCAAAGTAATGCGGATAACCTCAAAAATAAATAGTTTGAGACATGCTGCTTTTCAAAAGGTGATAGAAATGAAACTGAAGTAGCAGAAATAAAAAGAGTTGAGCACAGGGAGGATCTCAGGGTAGAAATGAAAATGACACATTCTCAACCCAATAGTGCTAAACCTTATTAAAGAAATGTCTGGAAACATGTAAAATGCTTTAATAGTTCATGAAAATAACAAAGGGTCCAACAACCTTAGCCAAACGGAATTTGAATTCCCCAGAATTCTCTAAAATTGGTGTCCAATACATATTTTGTCTGTGAAAAGCTGTTTTTTTCTTTCTAGAGTAAACTACGTAGCCCAAACAACCTAATATGAGGCTGATTCAGGTATCTACTAAATATGGCCTTGGAACAAAGCATTTCATCACAAGAAGTCTGTTATTTCTTCAGGGAAAAGGAGATATTACTTCTCATGGTTTGTGATAGGAATTAGCAATAATCTTTATAATGAGCTGACACATAGTAAATCAGTGTTCCATAGTTTTTGGTTGTGATTATCTCATTATTTGAGCATTTGTGCATAACACAAATTGACAAGGTAGCTTCCTTTAATATTATCATTTTCTCTTCTCATCAAAAAAGATATTATACCCTCTTGGAAACCCCTTGAAATGCAAATATCCTTGGGAGGAGTTACTTCGTTAAAATAGTATCTGTGAATATAGTGGTTACTTTTAATACCCTTGCAAAGCTCAGTTGACAGCCACCAAAGAGCAAAAATGGGGCAGGTATTTGGGTCGAAGGAGGACTTACAGAAAGCTTTAATTCAAATATTAATTGAAATGGTTGTCAAAAATACAGGCAACAAGATACTACGCCTAGGATGTTAGAGCCCAGGAATCTGTGTATTTACTAGGCAAGCCAATTGACTCTGAATTATGTAGCCTGGAACCTCACATTGAAAAATTACTGCTTTATAGAAAATATGAGGAGTTGCCAGAAAGGAGAGATTGAGAGTGGTGAGTAGTAGGATGCTGTTTAAATCTCTTACTCTATTGTATCTCATCCTACACAGACTACAGCTCCTATATACAATTCTACCAAGGCAAGTTTTGCTAAACTCTTGATTCTGCCTTATTTTGTCGCCAAACAAACAGTAATAGGCTGAGAACAACCCAAAGGGTTTTATGGTTGATGCCATACCTTTGAGTTCAGGAAATCCTTTAAATGCCAGATCCTGTTGTTGGGGAGAGGGGAGTGGTGTCTATAATTACATTTTTAGAATTGCATGCTGGCACGATTAAAAAAAATAGTCACTCTTTGCAAAGTACAGCAACTTTATCAATGCAGGCAGAGGGCCAAGAGCCCACATTACCAGGGAATGGTCAGTCCTCATTTTGGCAGAGATGGACGGTGGGCAAACTAGTATGACCCTGACTCACATTTCAGAATAGTGATTGTGCTTCTCCTTTGCCACTTGACCTTGATCTTTGCTTGCCATGGTTTATTTTCTGTCTTCTTCTGTCTGCTATGTTTTGTACTCTTCACATTGACCACCCTTTCCTCTTACTCATTAATGATTTGAGATGGACTGTGGCTAAAAGGGGCACTCGTCTATCCTACATATCCCAGCCCAAATTTATGAAAAATGACTTACTCCCAGGTTCTATAATGATTAATAGTAATAATAATTAATAGCAAAAATCATTGCTTTATTAATACTCCTGCCACAGCTAGGAATATAAAAAGTAAATGTAAAGCATGTTAGAAAAACTAAAATTAACTTTTTGAAATGTTCTTATGGTTATCTGTTATTTCCATTAAAATACTTTTAAAATATATAGGTTCATTATCACAACAGTATTTTTCAGGGCCAAGATGATGAACTATCAGTAAATTCATTCCAGATTCAAAAGGAGAACCCAGTAGTGATTTGCTTCTCCCCCTGTAACATCTTACTGTGACAGAAATAAACTCAAATTGCCAAATCGCAGAGTAAACATGCAAGCTTCCTTTGCTGGTAGAAGTCTGTAAAATGTGTGCCTCCTGCTCTTTGGATTTCTGAGCATGAAATTGAGTACCTTGTTCATGGATCCAGCTGATAATCAAGAGAACTCACTGTTTTACATATTGGCCTCTGTAAGTCTGTTTTTCCTTTAGACCTAGGTGATTTATGAAGCTGATAGAAGACCTTTACAATCAGGAAAGGGCCAATGCTGAAGTCTCACTTCATATGATTTCATGGAAAGTCCCCTTTTTCTTTTGGTTCATAGGTGCTGTGAAGTATAAAATTTGACCTGTATGTCACTTTCAGTTGAGGCAGTTGAGTAATTTTATATACCATGATCAGTTTCATAGCTGATTATCTTTCTTCTTCCAAATCTGGAGAAATGGCAAATTTACTGACTCTGGATCTCAGTAAATAAGAATCAAACATAGAAAATACACCCTGAGGCATGGATTCTTCTATTAAATATAATATTTAAATTTAAATGTGGTCATTGATCCTTAAAAATTATTATTTTTTTTTCCAGATGGAGTCAGGCTCTGTCACCTAGGCTGGAGTTCAGTGACACGATCTCAGCTCACTGCAACTTCTGCCTCCTGTGTTCAAGTGATTCTTCAAGCCTCAGCCTCCTGAGTAGCTGGGAGTACAGGTGACTGCTACCACACCTGGCTAATTTTTGTATTTTTAGTACAGACACGGTTTCACCATGTTGGTCAGGCTGGTCTTGAACTCTTGACTTTGTGATCTGCCAGCCTTGGCCTGACAAAGTGCTGGGATTACAGGTGTGAGCCACTGTGCCTGGTCACTAATTGCCTTTTTTGTTTAAAGAAACAAAATTAGACTTACAGAAAAATTGAGATTATAGTTCAGAGATTTCCCATATTCCATCCCCTTTCCTGCACAGTTTCCCCAGTTAACATTTTGCTTTGCAGCAGTGTATTTGTTATGATTAGTAAACCCATATTAATACATTATTATTAACTGAAGTCTGCAGCTTATTGTAAGACTTACTCTGTGTTTTACAGTTCTATGAATTTTGACAAATGCATAAAGACATACATTCACTATTGCAGTATCATACAGAACAGCTCATCATCCTAAAAATCTATCATATGTCACCTACTCATTCCTCTCCATTGCCCTCTGCCCATTTTCCTCCTGGCAACCTCTGATCTTTTCATTATCTCCATAGCTTTGCCTCTTCCAGAACATCAGACAGTTGGAATCATACAGTATGCAGCCTTTTTTGACTGGCTTATTTCCTTTAGTAACAAGCATTTAGGTTTCTTCCCTGTCTTCTCATGGCCTGTTAGCTTTTTTTTTTAAGCACTGAATATTTTATTGTATGGATGTACCACAGTTTATTTATTTTTGTACTGAAGAACTTCTTACAGAAATGCTTACAGTATATAAAGACTACTAATAAAACTACTATAAACATGAGCAGATTTTTTGTGTACATGGGTTTTCAACTTAATTGAGTGAATCCTTGGGAGCATAATTGCTAGATTGTACAGAAAGACTCTGTAAGTTTTGTAGGAAGCTGCCAAACTATCTTTCAAGATGGCGCTACCAGTTTTCATTCCTACCAGCAATAAATGAGTTTCTGTTGTTTCACACCTTCACCATCACTTGGTGGTGGTGTTTTCTGGATTTTACTCAGTCAAATAGGTGTGCAGTGGTATCTTATTTCAATTTGCAGTTTCCTAAAGACATGAGTTTAGTAGCTTATTTGCCAAGCCATCTTGGCAAATAAATATACATATATATGTCTCCTTTGGTGAGGTGTTCAGATATTTGTCCCATTTGTTAATAGAGTTGTTTATTTTCTTACTGCTGAGTTGTAAGAGTTATTTGTGTATTTTGAATACAACTTCTTTACCAATTATGTGTTTTACAAATACTTTCTCCCAGTGTGTGGTTTTCTTCTCATTCCCTTAGCAGTGTCTTTTGCAAGGAAGAAGTTGCTAATTTTAATAAAGTCAATGTATCAGCATTTTATTTCACGGATTCTACTTTTGGTGTTATATTTAAAAGCTCATCACCAAATCCATCGTCACCTAGATTTCTTCTGTTATCTTTTGGTTTTTTAAAAGTTTTGCAGTTTGCATTTGGATCTACAATCTATTTTTGGAAAGTTGTGAAGTATCTGAAATCTGTTTAGATTATTGTTTTACATAGAATGTCCAATTGTTCTAGAACCATTTGTTAAATGACTATCTATCTTTTATCCACTGAATTGCCTTTGCTCTTTTGTTAACTATGAAAGATCACTTGAAACAGTACATTTCCTGACTCTGATTCTGAGTATAAAGGATATTGGTTAAACCAAATACAGAAAATCCATACTGAAACATGCCTTCGTATATTAAATATTTGGTAATGTTTGTTAAGATCCTTAACCTCAAACAAAGCCACTAATTTTCCAGTCTCATCAGAGACATAAATATTTCACTGTCCTTGAGTTATAATAATGAAGCAATCATTTATTGAGTGTGAGATGCTAAGCTCTCTCTGTATATATATATTCATTTAATCCTCACAGAACCCTTATGAGGTGTTATCGAAATCCGCATGGAGCGTATCATAGAAGGTAGCTTACAGAAGTTCAATAGCTTTCCCATGGTCATCCAGCTGGTATGTGGCAGAGCTAGGATGGGAGGTCGCCAGGTGATTCCAGGAGCAAAGATCTTAAGCACCTTTTGATACTGTCTTCATGTTCTCCTTTAAAACTTATGAGTCCTCACCTCGACTGGCTTCCACTTCAGGACTGTAGTGAAATGACTGTTGCAGTTCTGGGTCTCACATCTCTTCAAGGAAATTTAAAAAAGAAAATCAATGGAAGTTTTTCTGAGAATCTTTTACACTTCCCCTTTCGTTTTGGTTGTTTGTCCACTTCTAAAACAACTCCAGTGAGCTGGGAGTGACGAAAGCTGATTGACTTTGCCATATATTGCTGAGGGAATTTAAATTATCCATAGAAATATAAGGACTCTTCAACTGGGGATGGTCAGATTTCCTTGCATGGGTGGTGATGAGGAGACTCCTGTTTGGAAATGAGCTAGGCTCTGAGTAGAAAGCCAAGAATTTCCATTATGCCTGTTTGTATACTTTCCTCATCACGTTGCACCTTTCAGCCTCATATTTGTGTACTTTCCTTAACTTCACATTGTATGATCACTGTTTCTAAATATGCTCATGATAAGCCCCCTCCATGCCTTTGCTACTTTGAAGAGGTATTATACTTTTTTTGTCAAAGATGGTTGGTTTCAAATTCTAGCTCTACTCACCCGGAGTGAGTAACTTACCCTCCCCCATCCTCAGTTTCCTTCATTGCAAAAATAGAAGTAATAGGTATCTCATTACAACACCTGTAAATCAAAAGAAGAACTTATCACAATGCCTGTGGAGAGGAAAAATAAAGAGTTCCTTGAAATACCTCCTTGCTAATAGCACACAATTGTCTTCTGGCCTCATCTCCATCTTATCTTTGTCCAGAGTTGAAAAATAACCAATGTATAAGAAGAGGGAAACATGGTAGTAGAAGCTTTTTTCTAAAAGTTTCATTTTAGACATTGGAAAAATAAACTTCCATAAAGTATGTTCGGAATCCTTCCCATGAACATGATGCGAGGAAAGGAACCAGCCTCTTATGTTACCTTCTGTTCCTCAAAAAAATGGCTCCTGATGCCTGCAAAGCCTGAATTTTTCTACCCTGCCATTGACATCTGGCTTATTCCTTTATTTCTTCATAAAAATGTCACCTCTTCAGAGAAGATATTGCTGATCCTGCAGTCTTTCAAGCTCATTAAGTCTTCTGTCATTGCTTCAGACAACACTCCATCTTTCCCTTCTTGTAGCCCCTCACCACATGTGTGATTGTGGGTTCTCTCTTTGTCTTCTTCCCTGACTTGTGATCTCCCGAGGACCCAGGTGGCTTTATCTCCTTCAGTGTCATAGCCCAGCACCTAGTATGGTTCCTGGCATACACAGAGGCACTCAAACATAGCTCTTACTTAAGCGAATGAACAATTGAAACCTGGCCTGAAAGGTGACAGTTCTCAGAATCCAAAAAGCTAAATAGACTGATTGCTGTATATGTCTAGAAAAGGGTAAGAAAAATTGGCAGGAATAAAATATTTCTACAACAACATGCAGATCTACTTATTGCCTTGTGAGAGTATTAAAGGTGCAAAACGTTCTGAGAGAAGTAGAAAGATAAGTACATCAGGTAAGTTTTGTTTCCAGTTGACAGACACATCCTTGTATAAATGTCACATCATTCTTACTGAATCAAACCATATTTTACAAATGCAAAAAAGGAACAGTAAGAAAGTAGAGTATAAGAGAAAATGGCAAAAAAGTAATTAAAATAAAGGACATGAGGCTAAATTCCCTGAAATATCCTTAAAATCCCACATAATATTAACCAGAAAATGTTTAGAACAACTTAAACACAAATAAAGTGTCAGATCTCACTAATATATTAGTCACACTCGACAATGATTTTTATTTGTACTTTCAGAAATAAGGCATGTTACAAGATGATCTCACTAATATAATAATCACAGTAGACAATGATTTTTATTTGTTCTTCAGAAATAATGCATGTTACAAGACTTGTTGATTTCTTTTCACTGGTTTCTGAAATACAGCATTGAAATTAAACACTGCAGATAACAACTTAAAAGTTCCACACACAGCTCATTGCAAACTTGGGGGAAAAATGTAATGCAGTATACTGCTGCGTGGATTTTGGCATCTTTCAATTCTCCTTGAAATCGGAAGGAACATAAACACTCTAAGGTGATTATCATCAAGAGATATGTAAAAGGTGTTTAGTATAAAGTTTGTATTTCAGAAAGTTGAAGGCTTGAATAAATGTATTTAGAGAACATTTATGTTGGGAAGGGAAGAGTGTAGAATACAGGACATGAATTCAGATTTTCCTAGTTTGAGTTCTAATTTACAGTCAGCTATTTAATCTCTCTGATATTGTTTGTAAAGCTACTTAATAAGGATAATTATTATAATAAAACTCCGTATTATTTTTGTTTGACTCAGAAGTAATATACACCAACCACCTGACATAAATAACAGCACAACGGTGAGCTTAATTTCATTGTGTAGAATGATAAGAAGCCACTTCTTGTCAACAAGACAATAGGCTGCTTCCCTAACATGAAATCAAGTGCACTTCAACACCAAAGTTGAAACCACCAACAGTCGCAAATACTCAGGTAAAGAGCAGTATGTTTGGTCAATGTCATGCAAAGAAACAGCCCTTGTCTATTACAACTGGCATTTATCATAAATCCTGCTGACAGCTTTGGTAAGAAGGCCTCAAAAGGAAAATATTTGTAAAACTAGGAAATGCACTGAGGGCTCAAAGGAGAAAAAGACACTACTCCCAGCAAAAACACCTGTAAGAAAGCTTTGTTCTCAGTTGCTTTTTTTCTGTCAATCTAAAAATCACCAGTTTCCTCCATCAAATGCAAAAACCAGTAGAGGAAACAGAACTGATGGATGAGTTCAAAGCCAAATTTCTTTAAGCCTGTGATGGCAGGCAGAGTCACGGATAAAGAATGCTCCTTCAAGTGATCTTATTTCTTGAACTTAATTTCACAGTCTATCAGCTACCTGAGAGACATTAGTCTCTTCAGCTTGATCAAGTCAAAGGCAAGATTTCACAGATATGAATAAAGAGAGGGAGTAATGTCTTCTTTCAGGGGAGTATCATCCCCTAGAGACATGAACCAACTTCTTATAGCTGTTTACACCTCTGATGTTTTCTGAAAGGTTGGTTAAACCATGGAATACTTTTAATAGCTCCAGCTTCCCCATGTGGAAAAGAAGGCCCAATAATATCTTAAATGTGCAAATAAAGGACATTGCACCAGTGGATGAAATATAACCATAAGATTTATAATATTGGTGGTATTGTGTTACTGTTCTTAGCTATATTTTAAGACCTTTAACATACTTCTCTTAGATGATTTCAAAAACAGATCCTTTTACCCAATAGAAACAAAATTAAAACAAACAATTTTCAGAAGGTATTAGCCTTCTGTGGCAGGTTTGTGAATTGTGTAGTCTAAGAAGACTAATGGAGGAAATTTTGATGTATTTATGTATTAATTCATTTTTATGTATTTATGTCTTTCCTCATTCTGAAAATGATATAAGATGCCTAAAAACAACACAATGTGATTTTTAAAAATGAAAAATAGCTCAATGAGGAAATGTAGGCAAATAAAAGAAAGAAAGGATAGACTGACAATTAGTACAAAAGCTACCGGCCATGTGGTTTAGTACATGTGTTGTTTTGTCTATGATTCAGAATTAATTTTCAGTGAAACATTTGTCCAAATGGCTATGGGCCAACAGAGATTTTTCTTTTCAAAGGCTGAGTAGAAATAAAGCGGTACTGTCCTGTTTCCCCTGGAAAGTACTTCTTGGACCCCACCAGGATGGTAGGTGGCCCAGTCTATTGGGCTGAAGTTCCTGCATTTGACAGCCTGTATAGCCACAGCTTAATAACTGGTGAAACTTCGACAGAGGAAAACGGGTATTCTAGGTAGAATGAAAGTTAAACTTTCTTCTCTATCATTCTGTATACCCTGCATATGGTCATCACAGATAATGCCTGCCAGAAAAGCTTCACGAGCCTCCCAAGACAAAAACATATCAGAAAAAAATAGCCTCAGCAATAATGTAAATAGCAGCTTTTATTATAGATAGGAACACTTGAATCTACAGGGAGGATTTCCAAGGTCATAACTGTGTAGCTTTTCTCCCACTCTGATTTTTACCCAGGGATCATCTATGTCAAGAATGACAAATAGATTTTCATATTGAGTTACAACTCAGCTCAACTATTAATTGGTAGTTGATAGCTAACGCTGTACATTGAGCAAGATTCTGTGCCTGCATCTGGCCCCAGCGGGAAAGACTAATGTGATCAATTAATGATACTGGCCAAGAGACTGGGAATAAGAGTGGTGGCAAGTGCATTGAGCATATCTGGTTTCAAGAGTTTTCTGTTTCTTTTAAATTCTGATTATACCCCAGAGTTGTGGGAAATTGACCTTATGGTACCTATATTTCTTGCCTAAGACCTTTTAGAAAGGGTAATGAGGAGTCAAGTATTTTCTCGATGCTAGGTAAGGAAAGACTGATGTCTTTCCCCCATTCCGTGATTGCTTCCATGTGTATCTGTTGTGAAAAAAGTACCAATATGAACAACAGCATATTCCATACATTGAAGAAAATTCTCCAATTTAAACAGAATTGATCTGGATTGCAGATAAAGAGCAATAAAAGGGATCCATATCCAGGATTATGCATTTTCTGTCATTACATTACAGATCTTTCCATTATATTAATTTGCTATTAAGCCAGAAATAGGCAGTTACGACAATCTTCTGCTTCTTGTGTGTAGGTGGTTTCCAATTTTAGACTCTTCCTATTATGGATGGTAGAATGACTTCAAGTCCAACGTAAGTCATGTTTGTCTTCTGATTCTGGAGGTATTACTTAATCCTCTAGGAATATGAAAAGTATTGTGGACATTATCATGATTGAAAGGGTAAACACAGATGTGTGTTGCCAGTGAATTTTTGAGCATGAATAGTGTGAGAACATCATCAATGGAATTTCAAGAACTTAAAATGCTGTGGGAAACTGGCTTTCAAAAAGTTACACAACATCTGACATGCAATTATCCTTCCACTAATCTTTTCACTAAGAGTCAGTAGTGTTGATAAGGCTAGTTGGTTGCTTAAAAGCGTTTAGAGAAGAACATTTAAAACTATAATGAAATTGTAACTGTAGACTGAAATTCGTAGTTGAGGATAATGATAGAATTCTGGGAGTTACCACGAATTTTCATATATAAATGTGTACAGCGTGTTGATCCATGAGTGGAGTCATCTCTGATGGTGTGAAAGATCATAAAACTTGCTTAGAGAGCTAAGGCTTCCCAGAATTGGTAGGTGAATTTCTTTTAAAGATGTTGAATGTATTTACGTTTTTATTATTGAAATAGAAATCTGTTTGGTAGGAAGAGAGCAGGTGTCTCTGAAGAGATATCACAGTGGGAAATGTTTATGGAATTTCCATACTTGGTTTCTACCCAATAGTAGATATTTCATAACATTTCAGCTAAATTAGCACATTCATTTTTTGTGTTATATGGGGGTGGGAAAGAACTAACCTTTTTAGTTTTTGAAAATTAATCATACATTTTTAGCTTTCATTTTCTTTTGAACTAAAAAATAAAAGTTGCAAATATGAACTTCCACCTTGGAAAGATTAAAAATCCATTCAGGCATGAAGAAAATCAATATCAAGCCAAGAGAAAAAGGAAATGAGAAGGCTAAATTCTGAAGGTTCGAAATGTAACTCCTGCACACAATGAGTCCTATCTTTTCAATGTTATACCCGGCAGCTGCTGATCCCTACAAAGGACGACTGTGCTTTCAGAGAATCTCATAGTCATCATTGATACCGCTAAGGCAGGTATTTAGAAGATGAAAGCTTGACATGGTACTTGAGAAAAGCTACCTGACTGGGAATATGCATTAGGTTATATGAATAAGAAGTAAATGTTTATTGTACTAAGACAATGAGTTTCGAATTGGTTAGTTTCAGCTGCTAGCATCATTTTAAATAACATGAACTATTCTTATAATCTCTAGAAATTTCTCCTAAGTTTCTCAAAATAATAACAAATTAAGTAAAACAATGTTCTTGCTAGGTAAAGCCAGCTTTCAAGCAAGCGTTCTAAACCTCAAATCCCTCCTCAAGAGAAATTATAGAAGAGCCTCCAATTCTTCCATCTCTCACGTACTTACTTCCACTCAAGGAAGTAAGTATTCTTTTCCCAGGAAAGAAGTGGGTGTTCTTTTCACAGGCAAGAATACCCACTACAATGGTGCCATATAGAATGAATTATCTAGCAAATAGGACCTGGAGATATTATAACATAATAAGAAACATATATGTTGATTCTGCCCCATATTCCTGGCACACAGAGCTCCTAAAACCCTTGTATATAGGGGTGGTAGGATAATTTTTGTTCTAATATTTAGTCTTTGACTCAGGTTTCTGACACAGAGTTCCTAAGACCTTTGTAATTTTCTGAGAGATAGGAGCATCTGACACAGAGCTCCTATATTCCTTGGAATTTCCTGGGTGAGGAGTCTCTTTTGTTTTCTGGTTGCCAAGGAACCAACAATGTGATTAGAATATTGAAAACTTCAGCTCCTGTCCCCCAATCCCTGGACCTCAGAGGAGAAGACGGGCTGAAGGTTGAGTTGATCACTAATTCCAATGATTGAATGAATCATATCTATGTAGTTACGCCTCCATAAAATCCCAAACTGACTGATTTCAAAGAACTTCGCAGTTAGTGAACGTAACTGCATGCCAGGAGGCTGACCCACTCTAGCTCAACCGGGATGAAAAGTCCTACACTCAAGGCTCTTCCAGACCTTACCATATGTATCTCTTCATCTAGCTGTTCATCTGATTCTTCATTATATCCTTTATTAATAAACTGGTAAACATAAAGTGTTTCTGTGAGTTCTACGAGACATCATAGCAGATTAATTGAACTCAAAGGAAGGGGCCATGGGACTCCACTTTATAGCCAGTTGGTCAGTAGCATAGGTCACAACCTGGGGCATACAATTGGCATCTTAAGTTTGGGCAGTTTTGTGGGACTGACACCTCAACCTGTGGGATTTGATGCAAACTCCAGGTAGCTGTGTCAGTACTGAACTACATTGGAGGACACCAGCTGGTATCCATTGCAGAACTGCTTGGTGCATGAGAGACACTTCACAGGCACCTGGTCACAGAAGTGTCAAGTACGTGTGCGAGTAGAAAAAACAGTGTGGCTTTTCTATTCCTATTATATTCCCAGCTCAATTCTAGGTACTGCTTCTAGTTTTCTAACAAGCAAACAAACCAATGAGCACCTTAACACTGACAGCTACCTTAGGAAAACTTAACGGACCTACAGGTCTAAGAAAGTCAAGATGCTTTATCTAAGGTAACAGGTTATATAGTAAGGTTCCTGGATATTCTGTTTATCTGCTTATTTGCCTTTTTTGCATGGAGTATCAAAGCAATAAAAAATTTTATGCCAGGCTAATAGTGTGGCTGGAACATGAAATTTATAGAAGCAATAAAAGCAATGATTTATGTTCTAAACTAAAAGGGTAATCAGGTGATCTAAGACCGGCAGAATCAAAAGTCAAAACTGCTGTCAGTCATCTGGAAGTTTTCAAATATTCAGACATTTGGCAGTAAGTAAACAAAAGGTTTGAATAAGTCACAATTTTTTCTTTAGCTTTTGAGAAATTCATTTTGGTATGTACATTAAATATTAATTGAGATAATGTATTTCCCATATGCATTTTCAATTGTACAGTAATGTAGTAATACCACTATTTTAAAACCTTCAGATAATAGCTTTGGGAAAGTAGCTATTCAAAATATACTTTAAATTTGTTATTGCCTGATAGATTCTGCCCATATTAAAAACATCTCTCCAGAGATATGACAATAGAGTAATTTTACTGAAACATTTCTTATTTAATTTTTCCCAGAATATTCTGAACCATATGGAAATGCGAATTTGTCAACTAAGTGAAGATTTTCTGCATTCATTGAAGGCAAAATATTAAAATGCAACTGTGAATCTAGACTAAGAGGTTAAAAAAAAAAGAAAATCAGGCAGAGTCCTAAACCAATTAAGGCTGCTCTGGTTCCTGCTCTGGCATTAGCATTCCATATGACTTTTGCTAAAACACCTGCAAGTATTAGAATTTGTTGTCAACAACTGTGGATAGGTTAACATTTTATTTGAATCCAAGATACTTTTAATTGCTCTGGGCCTGCATTATTGATAAGATCCATTGAAAGAAAAGATAGAATCCTTGAATTTATATTCTTTTTATTTTATGAGATTCCTAGATAAGCATCTTAGGATAATTATGGTGGGGGGAATTGGCAGTTTAGCTTAACTGAGTGATAGCCTTTGTATCACATAAATAACAGTAACAATAAGAGTTAGCATATATCAACCATTGGTCTTAGGTGCTATGCAGAATTGTTTTTGATGAAAGAAAACACATTCCGTATTTTTGAAAAAGCTAACAATCTAGTTTTGTTTTGAAAAGCAAATGCCTTAAAGATTGATATAAAGCAAAATATTAAAACGTAAGTATTACAGGGATGCCAAAGAAGACTGGCATTAATGGGCAATATTAACTCCAAAGAGCTGAATATCTGAGGTTGATCTTAAGAGTACGATGGATATAAATTAGTGAAGGGTAGGGAGACAGAGTTTCAGACTACAGCAGGGTAAGAAGAGGGAAGAAACACTAGTGGAAATTTACATTTGCAGACTTTTTCCTTTAGTTGAGAGTTTAATTTACGTCGAGAATGCAGCATCTAGGGATTGTGCATTTTGTGCCTCTTTCAGCAGATTTTTTAGTTCATAATTTTCCTCTGGCCCTGGTTGTGAGATATTTATGCTTGACTGTGCTCATTGTTTTTTGTGAACTTATAAAAATTGCTTTTTTATTAGTCTATAAAAGCCATGTTTGGAGACAGCCTAAAATAAAAATTAATGCAACTTAACACCCTACAGCATGGAACAAGTGCCTGTTTCGGTCTCTTATTTAAGCACCGCAGATGCGTTGAAACCTAATAAAAACTGTTCCCTGGCCCATCAACCCTAACCAGAGAGTAAGAAGCTAAAAATCTGTGAATTGCCTACAACCAAAGGGAAATCTTGTGAGAGCTGCATTGTTAAAACTCTAAGAACAGGTATGTTATGTCTAAAGGCACAAAGCCTGGGCTTTGTGAAGAAGCAAATGTTTATCACTTAGTAAATACTCTTCCTCCTTCATCACCTTGACTTTTTAAAACAGTCCTTTTCATTGTGATATGGCTCTCTTTGGCTTTGAAATATATTTTACTGGACAGAAAAGGAAGCTGCATTCTCTATGGTCCTGAAATAATAATTGCAAGTAGTCACACATATGAGATATACTAATTTAAGGCATGTTAAGTAACTATCTCCCTACGTCCACGAGGGTGAGGATAACGGGAAAAACATAAAAATGAGCCAGTTTGGAAAATCATAACTATAACAGCAATAATAATGTTAATGATGATTATTATATTACAAGCACAAACATAGCATACAGCCCTGTGGATGTGATTGCTTTCCAGCAGATAGCTTGGGCCTCCCAGTTAGTTCACTTCTGAATGTGTCCAGGGACGCTGTGCAGATGGCCAATACTTGCAATGTGAGCCAGCTCACTGGTATACGGAAAGCCAGAGAGGAGAGAGAAAAATAGAAGGTGTGTGTCCTAGACTTTCCCATCCAGCCTTCTCATGAGATAGGCCAACAGTCTTGACAGGTGATGCTTCCTTCAGTAGCCCCACCTCCCTTGGCTCCCGCCCCAACCTGGCTCAGGAGTCTTCATGGGAACAGCATGCCCTTGTCTTCATCAAAAGCAGCCCTGCAGGGAAGAGGCTCAGAAGGAACTGGTAGGCAAACAACCTTCTAATACTTTTTCCTCAGGTGTTCTCCAGATACATTCTCAAGGACATATTCATCTGTGAATGCGGGTTTTTATTCCTCTGCCTCGTTCTGTTAGAGCTGTAAAAACCAAAGTCTCTATCTAGTTTGTCTTTAGGAAAAGTATGCTGGCTCTCCCAAATGTGATAAGAAGCCAGTTAAAATCATCTGGGTGTTAAGGCAGCCACAGTGGAAGAATTCTAGCTAAATAGACACCATCTGTACCCCCAGAGCAAGCGCATCATATCCAGCTCCTGACCCGATTATCTCTGAGCTATGGCTCTTGTGGCTCGGTCCACAAGTCCATGGCTGGGGTTCCCAGGACACAGACCAACTGGTTGTGCAATGAAGACTTTATGAGAAACTTTGTTTTCTCTTTTCCTAAGGGCCTGAAATCAGCAAGCCAAAAAGCATTTTATCCTAATATAGAAAAGAATTAGACAGCAGATGCTACTTCACAGCAGCCTATGTGCTGGGGATAGAAAAAAAATGGCGTAGCCTTCTCTCTGGCAAGACTTAGGACTGAATCATCATGGGAGTGTTTGTGGTAAAATGACATTTTTCCTTTAGATAGTGGAATTATTATCACTGGTCTATAGACAGCTAGTCCAGAGTAACTTTGATGAAACACACATAAAGAGTGTGTCTTTGGCTCCAAGGGAACAAAATATCCAAGAATATCGGTCATGGGAGGAGAGCAGATAGGAGACCCTGGAAAAAAATTGGCTGAGATCAAAAGGGAAGAGAGCCAGCAAAGTAATGAAGAGGATTTGTTTTGTTTTTCAACTAAGGATGGGGATTCGGTCATGTCTCCATAATCCTGTGAACACAAAAGGTCACCTCAAAGAACAATGTTCCCAGTGGCCTCCATGAAGCAAGCTACAAAATCAATTCTCTATCATCTAACCAAAGACCACCACTAAAGGCTAGGATGCTTTCTTAGGACTGATGAGTGAAAATGCAATTTTATCTATATGACCTCATTGCCCAGAGGCTTATTCAGATCAGGAAGGGAAAGGAGAAAAGAGAGTTATTGAAGAAATTCCTCAAATACTGGACAATACTGGATTTTTCCCATGTCTTCCTTTTTTGTTGCTGTTGACAGGGTCTCGCTGTTGCCCAGGCTGGAGTGCAGTGGCACAATCTAAGCTCACTGCAACCTCTGCCTTCATGGTTCCAGTGATTCTCGTGCCTCAGCCTCCTGAGTAGCTGGGACTACAGGCGCCTAACACCACACCTGGGTAATTTTTGTATTTTTTGGTAGAGACAGGGTTTCACCATGTTGATCAGGCTGGTCTCAAACTCCTGGACTCAAACGATCTCCTGTCTTGGCCTCCCAAAATAGGGACTACAGGTATGAGCCACCATGCCTGGTGATTTTTTGCATTTCTAATGTGTTCGGTTTTCATCTATACCTGGCAGTTGCATGAATATCCAGCTTGACTCCTTGCCACTAGGGTCTTCTCTCATTTAATCAATTCTTCCAGTTGGCCTTTGTTTTATCTTTCTAAGTGATTAAATTTCCCTCTGCAATTCCTTCCCTTTGCTAGTTCCTCATGAACTATCAAAGTCTAGCTTCTTCAACCTGAATTATCATCTATAAAACATGGATACTCCCTGCCTCCTCCAATCCTACCTCCCAACAGTCCTCTGATAAAATACGACTTTCTTCTCACTATTCCTGGAAGACATCTCCTCTTGCATTTCTATGTATTCAGTTGATTATGTTGTTCTCATCAAAAATGGGCACCTCCTTATATACATCTGCTTATCCAAATCTGTCCACTCCCCAAGCCCCTCCTTCAAGATCATCTTCAGTGCTCCTCCAGATGTGTCTTGTGTATCTCTGAATTTCTATAGCATCTAATGCTTATACTTTTGTAATTTTAGCACTCCATTTAGTCTTATTCATATTTTTTCAAACATTATTATGTATTTGTATAGAATGTCTTTTCCATTGAAAGAAAAATCTCCTCTATACCATGGACTATGTCACAGACATTTTAATATCCCTCATAATAGTTCAAACAGCTTAATATAAACATTCAGAATCTTTTTGTTCCCAAATCAGTCTACACGTAGCCTTTAAACCTCATTCCCAGCCTTTGAGAATGGGAAAATAAGCCCAAATGAGGCAATTTACTGGAAGGTCTTTTAAAGTCATTGTGCTTTTGTCTCTTCTTTCCCCATTAGGTCGAGATGACAGTAACCTTTGAGCTGATGAAGACATAGATGACATCAAGCCCAAACACTCTCTGAGCAAGTGGCTGATCCTCAGAGGTGATTGAGGTCACACAACTATAAGGTATAAGCAGGAACTTAAAAATCACATGTCCAGACATATCACTTGGTATATTTTTTTCTCCTTTTGTTATACTGTTTCCCATCCTAGCTTTTCTATGGCTGGTGGGCCAACAAATATTAGTTAATTCAATTTTAGAAAAGAAAAACTAAAGAAATGAAGGCAGTAAGGGAGGGAAAACAAAATGTAGGGTTGGTGTGAAGAGGCTCTTAGCTTTGCAGTTACGTTTTCAAGGCTTCAGGAATCTAGGGAATGGCTCTCAATTATGGCTGTGCTTTTGCTCATTTTGATTGTTTTGCTATTTTCTTTTTAACATTTCAGAAGTTGCTTTGATCGAATCAACCATATTGCTTATACCACTAATTATGATCCATTGTCAAAAAAGAGCCACAGATGCCCTCCATACTGTTGGACTGCTGTTTCTTTGCTGTGGATAATTCTACCTGAGGCAAGGTAAAAATCCCAATGCTAGACCTAGGGAAGATAACTACCCAGGGGGTTCTAATGAAAATATTGATGAGATATTTAAGGTGGACAAATGCATAAAATGTAAAAAAAAAAAAAAAAAAAAAAGAAATTTGATGCACTTTAGAAATACTCTAAGTTCATTACTTTTATGATTTAGGATGCCAAGAGGTATTTCTGGCAGGAATAAAATTATCATATCAGTATGGTTTTGTAGAAAGAATTCTAAAGCATGATTTAAAAGTCCTTGAATTTACCTCTTTATCAAGGTATTGGTCATCAAATTCCTTGATTCTCAGTTTTCCCATCAGATGAGAAGTATACAACTCACATATTTGCTTTTATTATGGAAGTATATGTAAAAGCATGTGAAGATTTATTTAGATATTGAATTTATTTTTTGTGGACTTAAAGAAGGGTTGCTCCCTGAGCTGAGACTTATTTTACTGGCTGTGTTATACTGATTTTCCATGTGCATTTGCTAGGAAGAAAACAGTAATAGGATTTTTATTTTTTAAATGTGGGCCTACCAATCAGGCTACAAGACAGATGAATTCAACCCTATTGCATACAATATTTTTATTCTTTTTTTTTTTTTTTTGAGACGGAGTTTCGCTCATTACCCAGGCTGGAGTGCAATGGCGCGATCTCGGCTCACGGCAACCTCCCTCTCCTGGGATTACAGGCACACGCCACCATGCCCAGCTCATTTTTTGTATTTTTAGTAGAGACGGGTTTCACCATGTTGACCAGGATGGTCTCCATCTCTTGACCTCGTGATCCACCCGCCTTGGCCTCCCAAAGTGCTGGGATTACAGGCATGAGCCACCGCGCCCGGCCAATTTTTGTATTCTTTATGCTTCCATGTTGCCGTCCCTCCACTTCTCTCTATGTCCCACATTCCTTCTCTCCATTCTGATCACCGTCAATCACTGTACCGTTTTTTCCTTGCTCTGATCTCCTAACCAGATAGATCCACAACTGACAGGAACTCATCAGGAGAGACATAACAACTCACAACATAGAAGCCACATGTGAACCTGACAGCCCCTGTTAGGGGCGGGTGTGCACAGGATAATGATGGAGTAGTTGACAAATAACTAGCAGTTTGGCTCATTTACACTGAAGAGGTTTGCATGTTGGGGTAGTTATGTGCCCATTTATTGCACCTTCATAGGCAGTATAAATCCAATTTAGTCTACTTAACCCTTTACTGTGATTTTTGTTGAGAAGGCACTGACACAGTCTCATGGTAAAAGAGATTCTCAGAACTGAGAAAAAAGAAAAGAAAACAAAACAAAACAAAACCCAAAACTCACTTTCTAATTTCCTTTCTCATAGTCACCTTTAGGGTCACTACAGATCAAATGTAACTAGTGTTTCCGCAGAGCAACTTTCTTTTTTATATGTGCAAAGGGAATTCTGTCAGCATAATAGTTACTTATGATCTAAGTAGGTCTCAGTTTCTGCTTTCAGCTTGGTGTAGTTTACAGCTGACCAAACCTCAGTGGTAAGATCCAGGGAAAAAAAATCAAATAAAACAAACATGTAGAAAATTAAAATTTAAAAATATGTACTGTTTACAATAGCTCAAAAATTATCAAATACTTAGGAAAGACATGTAAGACTTCTTCACTGAAAATTAGAAACAGTATTCAGATAAACATAAAAACTTCTAAATAAAAGCATATTCCATGTTTATAGACTGAAGACTCAATATTTTTAAATCATATACTAAAAGTATTCTTAGAGTCAGGGGAGGAATTGTAAAGTGTACATTTTATGAATTATGTCCTAGTTCTGGCCATAGAAGTGTTAAGATTCCAGCTGCTGACAGCAACCTGCTCCCCAGAGAAGGCCATTTTGTATCTTAACAGTGTCAAAACAAGGGTTGCTTCACTTGAAGTTCTGTAAAATCTACAGTCAGATGGGTAGGGTGGCAGGATCTGGAATATGCAGTAATCACATTCAAGGTTAACATACTAGAGGTTGCTAAATTGCCTATAACCAATCATCGAAACGGGGCGAACAGCAGCGCATGTAGAATGATTAATAACTGTACAGTGGGTTAACTAGTGTCCACTCCAAATTCACAAGACACAATTTTTTCAAGGTTTTCTAGTCTTTCCAAACTAATATATACAGTTATCACAATTCCTATCGAGATGCCAATAGGTTTTGCTGCTGTTGTTATTGTTGTGTTGTTGCAATGGTGGGGTGGGAGTGTGAAGACTGTCAGGCTTCTTTTAAAATATACATGCAAATGACAGGCTAGCTTGAGGAAACACGAATTTGGAGCACTAACACTATTAGATAAAAAGATTTGCTCCCAAGTTTCATAATTAAGACAGTGAAGTGTTGGTTCAGTGATAGACCAATACAACAGAGTAGAGAATCCAGAAATAGACTCACAAACAGTCTCCTGGGGCGTAACAAAGTGTAACTGCAATGCAGTGAAGGAAAATATTGTATTTTCAATAAATAATGTCATTTGAGATGTATATTTATAGATGAAGTATTAATTTAAATCATAATTCAAGGTGGCTCACTGATCTAAATGTAAAAGGTAAAACCCTAGGACCTCTAGAAGAGAATATATTCATGTCTTCTCCCTCTCTCTCTCTTGGGGAGAGAATGATTTTTAAAACAGGACTCAAAAATCACTACTTATAAGTAAAATTTTGATGAATTAAAATTAAAACAGTTTCATTAAAACATACCATTAGGACAGTGGTAAGGCAAGCTAAAGAGAGGGAGAAGACATTGGCAAAACACACACGCACACACACACACACACACACACATTCACACACAAAAGAATTATATAACAAACTCCTATCAGTAACAAAGATAGGTCAGTAGAAAAATAAGGTAAGAATTTCAACAAGCACTTCTCCAAGAAGCACATCCAAATGGCCAATGAGCATATGAAAAACATCTACCTTCATTAGTTGTCAAGGAAATTCTAACTAAAACTAAAACATAAAACTCCTATAATACAACCAGATTGGCTGCAATAGCAAAGTCTGACAATATCAAGAGATTGTAAGGATGTAGGGTAATAAGAAGCCTCATACACTTTGAATGAGTGTGAAAATTGGTGCAGCTGTTTGAAAAGTCTGGCAGTGACCACCAAAATATATAATATACATAGTTTATGACCTAAATATTTGTGCTCAACAGAAATACATATGCATGTAGTCCCAAACAATGTTGATCATAATACCATGTGTAAGAGCACAAATTTCAATAGACATTTAAAATATTGTGGATATCCGGAATAAAGCAATGAGAATGTTTGAATGACATGAATAATCTCTGTACACACTACTGAGTGAAACCAGACATAGAAGAATACACACTGTATAATTCAATTTATGCAAATTTCAAATACTGACTAAGTCATGAGAGTGATTACTTTTTGAGGGATTGTGACTGGGCAGGGCATGGGGGTGTGCTTCTTGGGTGCTAGTTAATGTTCCATTTCTTAGTCTGATGAATAAAGGGTTGTGTTCATTTTGTTCAAACTCATCAAATTAAGCAGGTAAGATTTTTGCTTTTCTACATGCATATTACACTGCATTAAGAGTTTTCTCAAAAACAGTCCAGATCACCTATTCCTTCTGCTTCCACTAATCATGTTAAGTCATTTAATGCAATTACTGTTCTCTAAAATTGCTATGTAATATCGGTGCAGTGTGTAGAACTTCGTCTAAAATAATCAGGGAAATCCAACTCTAAAGATTTAATGTTGTTGTCTTTTAAAAATCAACACACATACAATCAAGTTGTCAAGGACCCAGCTTGTCTACTAGAGATAGGAGATTCAGACCAAGAAGAGAATTTTAATATGGTCATGCATTATCTGTAACTTGTAGGATGAATAAAGATAAGAATGAGAGTGGACTTAACTGAAAATAGCCTTGCGATAAAAACAAGTCACTTTATTTCAATGACACTCACTCCCACTGTGATTTTTATCTTGTGTTTATTTAGTTCCTAGGCCCTAACCAAGCCTTCTTGTTTCTTATTTTCTTTTCTTCTTCTTTTTTTTTTATTCTTCAGCTCTGCAAAGTCGATGTACCCTATGGAAATGAAATTGCCCTTTTGCACAATGTCACTGAAGACGGAGTAGAGAAGGAAAGCAAGTGTGAAACAAAAAGTATTTGTGAAGTCCGAACTACTTGTTCTGAACTTGAATTTCAAAAACATCGTTTGAGGTGACTCTGACGTTACTTTGATTTACTGTATAAGAAACAGCCATTGCTTAGCTCAGGCTGGCAAGCTAGTCACACAAATTAAAGGAGAATCTCATGAGGGCTGATGAGGGAGAAAGAGAAAAGATAGGTAGCTTCGTACAGGGAAGTCGAAATATATGTTTTAAGTAAAACTTTGAGGGGACATAGCCAGATTAAAATTCTTGTTAATTTTCTAAATGACACCGTCCTCAGTAAATTTAACTACGCCAACTTCAGCTCATTCAGATACATAACCTACAATAATAGTAACTTAGCTGCTCCTCTATTCCATTCTAGTTTCTCTTGTTTCTCTGACTTTATATTTGGTCATCAAAATAGAAAGACAGAGCCACCTTGAAGCAATTTTCCCAAAGGCATGGGAATATAATAATTTAGGGCATTTTTAAAATGTAGGTTGAAATTTCGAGGTAAGGAATTATAAAACTGATGGGAGTGAGATGAGAGGGTAAGCAGCCATCCTTAAGCTAATCCTGAGATCAGGATGATGACTTGTAACTGGGATTCTTTGAGAAGGTGATAAAGGGTGAATGAAAGGGTTGTCGCTGGTCATTTAACTCTAGGATGTTTGCACCACTATAGTTTGATATGTGCCATTAGAAGACTTCAGTTACCTCAACATGAGGGTAGATATTAACGGGGCCATGTTAAATTTACTATGATCAGCAGTTAGCTCACTATAGGTGAATCTGGAATCACACCCCTTCAGTTTAGCAAGGAATAAATTGCAGTTTTCTGACAAGGACAAAAAAATAATATTCAGTAAAAGACATTTCACAGAAGGTCTGTTAAGAAGGAAATAAAATTTAATTTCTAAGAATTTTTGTTGCTAAAATTGCATTTTTAAAATGTGGTAAGCAGCCTCAGTAGAAACTCATATAACTAACTGAACCATCCTATACACACAGCAGTTTTCACCACCTCCTAAGAGACAACAGCTGATTATTTTGATATGCCTGCTTCCTAGGCAAAAGTTCACTGTCTCTGGATTAGCCCCACGTTTGGAATTATAGCATTAAAAAATATCTATGCACGTTAATATTGAACAAATCCAGCATGCTAACTTGCTCCAGAGTAAATCACCATATGGTCTAAGACTAATAAACACCCCTCTCTTCCCCCCGCCACCAGCATTTGATCATATGCCACAGCACTAATGATGGCATGAAGAAAGAAACAGTAATCAAACTATGCCACTGCAAACGGAAAGGTTATACTGAGGCTCAAACCATATTCCATTTAGGTGGAGAAATGGGGTGTGTCTTTCTCAATGAAATACAGGAAAGATCCTGTACTACAGTTGTGGCCAATGCTTCCCTGTAACCAGCCAAGAGAAGCTGGAAAGTTATTAAAAGGCAGCTTTTTTTTCAGTGCTGGTACTTAACGATATACGTGTGGACATGGACACTGGAAACCTTAGCCAAGATAACTGGGCATTTATCATGTCCCAGTCAATAAAATAGTCAGAAAATAATGCACTCTGTGACATCTTGTATCTGCCATGTAAAATTTTAATCATACATATGACCTTGTATTTATGAATCTGTATTTGCTAATAATGGTTGCTACTGAAAAATCAGAGAGCTCAGAAGTAACTTCTATCTATATTTTTTGTAAATAAGGTGACACTGATTCTAGATCTTACCAAGGTATTAGACAAAACAAGTTATTACATTGAGTAAAAAATGAAGAGCTTTTGACCCCAGCCTTCTAATACTACACTTGCCTCAGTACACATGGAAGGCAAGTCATTTATACACGAATACTCACATTTGCATTTTATAATCGGTATTGTAGTAAATAGTTTCTAAGCAAAATGAAATTCAGTTTAATTATTAGGAATCCATGTTCCCAAAAGGCAAAGCTACAAGTGTGTAACTAGTTTATCAGAATAGGAAAGCAAAGGGTTATATGAATTGAGAAAGCCAAAGAATTCATAGAAAGTTGTAATTCATGTCACATGTTATATATAGACTAGGAGCTGAAACCGAAAGAAGTTCAATTACTTGTCCAAGTTCATACAACTAGTTGGGGTGAAACCAGGGCTAAAAGGGAGAGCTCTTACTTGTAATCCAATTCTTACACCACAATACTGTGCTTCCTTTTGAGGATTAGATTTTCCTATCTGTAGCTGAACCGTCCTATACACACAGCAGTTTTCACCACCTCTTAATGCAATTTTCTTCTAAGTGATTGTAAGGTAAATATGTTTATTTTCAAAAGTAGCCATATTGCCGAAGGAGGTCACCAGCAGCTTTTAATGCAGTCTTTCTTCATTGTCAGTTGTTCTGGGCTCCAGTTGAAAGCAACAGTCTCCCAGATTCCTTTGCAACCCAAACTCAGAATGTGTTAAAACCCCTGGAGACCACTTTGCCATGGGGCCCTAAAGAATTCAGGCAGTCACCAACAAGAGTCCAGAAATAAATTCAGTGGCTAAAATATGGTACAAGGAGTCCCCACATAATGTGAGGTTATGGGTTCTCTGCCAATGTTTGGCTCTGTAAGCCTTAGCATGAGGAAAACCGGGGCTTGGAGGACATCTGAAGACTTCTTGACTTAAAAAATTTTTTTTCCCTCTTGAATTTTAAATAGAGCTGAGCTGTGAGAATCCTTTTAAAGTTTTTGACAATTTCCTAAAATAGAGTATGCACATTGCCATTGCTAGGTGATATGAGTAAAGCTGATTTCACCCAAGTCTTACATTTAAAACCAGAAAGCTAAAAGAGACCATTACTCTTTTTTCAAATAAAAATATTGTTTGACAGATACTTTACTCACAACAGCCTGGTAACCATCTACCCAAATGGCATGTAGTTATGCATTCTCTTTCCCTCTAAGAACTAGCTATGTCTCATGATTTTCACATATACTTATACAGAAGAGGAAATGCTCAAAGAGGATGCTTAGCTCAAATGAGTACTCTTAGTGACTGCATGGAAGGGAGGAAACTGAAACTAGAAGAGAAGCAGGTCAGTGTGGGAGAGGAGTCGACAGGCACAGCTGGTACATCATGTACCTACCCATCCAGTTAATACTTAAAAAATAAACTCTACTTTCTTGCTAGAAACTCACTGTGTTACATCAGAAATAGATCAAAAAGGAAACAAAGAAACAGATAATTATTTACAGGTACATAGCCTGGTGGATTTTTCCAGCAGATAGGTTGAAAGTACTAGCTTGGGGTTGAAATAAAAATTTACAGATGTTTGTATGGGAGAGGGTAAACAAGGAGCATAGTGATTCTTACAAACCGTACCAGAATTCTTTTTAAGGTGGGACTTATGTTTGTTGGGAAATATAAGTTAATTGCCTGGGGGAAAAAATTGAGATCCTTATTATTGGTTGGCTCTGAGGTCTCCAAGAATAGAGCTAAGTTGTTCTGTTACATAAGAGTGGTATGTGCGTGTGATTTGGTGGGAAGGAGAGGAGTGCAGGATGGGGCAGACTAGAAGATTCTAGAACACTTCTAAAAGTGGGGTCTGCAGAATTCTAGGGGTTCCTGATACTTTTAGAGAACGTGAGAAGTCTAAACTATTTGTAAGTGAATACTTAAATTTACTTGTTTTTACTTATGACACTGGCATTTGTACCATTGGTACAAATGCAATGGTTGGTAAAACTGCTAGTGCATGTGTGAATGAAGGCAGTGGAACTAAACAATATTTTTAAAAGCCAATTTCATTTAAAAAAAACCCATCTTTTGGACTTGTGCAGTGGCTCATGCCTATAATTACAGCACTTTGGGAGGCTGAAGTGGGAGAAACACTTGAGCCCAGTAGTTTGAGACCAGCCTGGGCAACATAGTGAGATCCTGTCTCTACAAAAAACTTCTAAAAATTAGCAGCACATGGTGGTGCATGCCTAAAGTCCCAGCTACTCAAGAGGCAGAGGTGGGAGGATTGTGTGAGTGGTAGAAGGAGCAGTGAGCCACGAGTGTGCCACTGCACTCCAGCCTGGGCAACAGAGTAAGGTCTGTCTCAAAAGCAAGTCTTTCAGAAGACAGTAAACATTATTAATTTTTTTCAAATCTTAATTCTTGAGTTTATATCTCCCAAATATATTTCTGGGTATGGTCATATTTCCTTCATAAATTTCAGCAAAAATTATTACAACAGGTAGAATACAGAAACAGATATGAGAATCAGCCACCTTCTATTAGGCCAAACATTCAAAAGGGTTGCAAAAATAAACACCTCATGTTCTCACTCATAAGTGGGAGCTGAACGATAAGAACGCTTGGACACAGGGAGGCGAACATCACATACTGGGGCCTGTTGGGAGGTGGGGTCTAGGGGAGCGATAGCATTAGAATAAATACCTAATGTAGGTGACAGGTTGATGGGTGCAGCATATCACCATGGCACATGTATACCTATGTAACAAACCTGCACATTCTGCACATGTACCCCAGAACTTAAAGTCTAATAATAATACAAACTTACACATGTAACCAAACACCACCTGTACCCTAAGAACCCATGGAAAAATAAAAAAAATTAAAAATATTTAAAAAAGGTTTGCAAAAATAAAAACAATGTCACAGTTCATACGTTGTAGAGGAGAGCAGCGATGCCACCCAATAGAGTAGCTGCAGCCACAAGTGAGTATTAACATTTAAATTAACTAAAATCACAGTAAATATGTAACTCTCAGTCATAGCAGCTCACTGCAAGGGCTCAGTGGTCAGTTGAGCACAGAACGCATTTCCATTTTCACAGAGTTCTACTGGGCAGCTTCGTTACAGAGTAGATATATAAAGGTAACGTTTTATTCTGTGCTTCCAGACAAAAACGAAGTTTTTAAGAAAAAAGTAAATGCTTTCACCGCAATGTGTAAAAATAACCATTTTTCACTAAAACTGGTCTCTGTTCTCCTCTTCAGCTTCACTTCTTTTGGGCACTTGGAATCGCTGGACATTTCAGATCAAGGATCAGAAGAAGCAAGCATGTTTATTTACTCCACAGCCCAGGTGTCAACCTCAGGCCGTTCCTAAGCAATAAGGTCAATTTCAGTCAAAAGTCCCTGAATTCAAGTGGCCCTGTTGTCAGTGGAGCTCTTCTGTTGTCAGAAGGGAGAGAGAGAAGGCAAAAAGTGCTTCTTTCCAGCATGAATTCAAGTTACCCCCGCAAGCTGACCCTTCTTAATGACACATTTGCCCCCAAAGACATAGTTCCCTCTTCTATGCCCAAGTCTACAATGCTTATGACACACATTTCCGATAATATGGCTCTACCCCAGAGATGTAAGATTGCTAGAAGCTAGGACAAGAGAATGCCCGTTAGCCAATGCCAATGCTTTTCTTTCCCAATATTTTCTCTTCCTGTGATAACAACCGTCATCATTCTTTTTTTAGGAGACAGAAACCCATGCACAGAAATTTGTGTGCTGTTATCCACAAGGTAACGATATTTGAGTGTTTACTTTCATGCTGGTGTTAATTAGTTCACAGCATATTTAAGTCTGGGAACAAGGCAAGTCGGCTACATCTCTGAAGGACATCTTTTACACAGCTACATTATGTTCTGACAAAATCCAAGCAGCATTGCCAAGACACCAATGGTGCCTAGTAAACACAGTTTTGGCAGAGCGCAGAGGGATTTTTCTCTACTGGCAACCAGGCAAATCCAGGTTTACAAATGTGCCACTCTTGGTTAATTAGTGGCAGTGCTGGCCTTTAATTTAATGAAAAGCAACGTGAGAAAAAAATAAGGAAAAAAAGAAAATTGGGTAAACAAGCGCACCAGTCTCACTGATGAAGAAAGGAAGTCACACAAGCATGAATGATCCAGGCCTGCAAAGAGCTTGATGGATGTGGTTGCTTCTGAAACACAAGAACATCTGGCTATACTGCACAGCTGAGGGGGGAAAAAAAAGAAGGGTCCAAACTCATGGACACATTTCTGTCACAGTCATCGGCAAACAGATGGCACTGGTTCCAAATAAAGTTCCACAGATATGCTGAGAGGTTTTGAAAACTCATGTGCCCATAAATTCATTCTTTTTACCCCTTTATTTCTGGCTCAGTAACTTGTCATTAGCTCCTTCCCTAACACTATCCTTCCCTCCTTCACTGTCTTCTGAGCAGAGACATTTTTGAAAGCAGAGGCAGTGGTTGCCTGAAGAGGTTCTGTGCTGCACTGTGTTCTCAACCAAGTCTGGTGGATGTAACAAGGAAGAACCATGTATTGCGATCTACGGTTTCAGCCAAGGCTGGAACCCTTCTGGCAGAAGAACCAGAATGCTCCAGATAAATGAAAGGCTAACAGATAGTAATGGCCAGCATTTGTGAGAATCACACATTGCGTGTATTATTATCTCACATAATCTTCATTAGTTTTATGTGGTGGCTACTACTATAATTTAAATTATAAAGATGAAGTTCAGATACACTGGATACCTGAAGTTATCTAAGCAGCAAGCTTAAAATTCATATTCCAGTCCCTGCTGACAAAATAATAGGTTCCTAATTACTTCTCTGCCCTGCTTATGCATATTTTGGGAGAAATCATGTACTTTTCATTTGAGGCAGACAAGTCTCAGGCAATCAGAAGGTAAGATGTATCATTCAAAGCAGTAAGTTGCTGTAGTCTTTTGAACAGGGAATCATATATTGTTTGGCAAATATGTCTAGAATCTGCAATTTGAGAGATTTTTGCTTCTTTCTGTGATCTGCTTCTGGGCCTGAAATTTCTTACACACGGAGAGAGGAGGCGAGAGTGTGGCAGCTGAGACTCCCTGGAAAGACAGCAGAAATCTGTGTCTGCCGGAGGACCTGCAAGCCTCCCATTATTATAACTGGCACTCCAGGAGGTTCACCCATTGCCCCACCCAGCTGAAACCAATCAGGAACAGAGTTAATACTCCTAGAAAGAAAACATATAAATGGGCAGGGCACGGTGGCTCAAGCCTGTAATCCCAGCACTTTGGGAGGCTGAGGCGGGTGGATCACGAGGTCAAGGATCGAGACCATCCTGGCCAACAAGGTGAAACCCCGTCTCTACTAAAAATACAAAAAAAATTAGCTGGGCACGGTGGCGCACGCCTGTAATCCCAGCTACTCAGGAGGCTGAGGCAGGAGAATTGCGTGAACCCAGGAGGTGGAGGTTGCGGTGAGCAGAGATCGCGCCATTGCACTCCAGCCTGGGTAACAAGAGCGAAACTCCGTCTCAAAAAAGAAAGAAAACATATCAAGGTTCACTTGCTGCATTCGCCATTCTAACAGGCAATCGCAAACACCCACATACATCAATGTCATCCATGAAGATGAGACACGACAGAAATTAAAAGCACTGGCTGGGCACAGTGGCTCACGCCTGTAATCTCAGCACTTTGGGAGGCCAAAGCAGGCAGATCATGAGGTGAAGAGATTGAGACCATCCTGGCCAACACGGTGAAACCCCATGTCTACTAAAACCACAAAAACTAGCTGGGCATGATGGTGCATGCCTGTAGTCCCAGCTACTCGGGAGGCTGAGTCAGGAAAAACGTTTGAACCCTGGAGGTGGAAGTTGCAGTGACCTGAGATCATGCCACTGCACTCCAGCCTGGTGACAGAGTGAGATACCATCTCATAAATAAATAAAACCACAAATATATACAGACTTAAAGTTCCTGAAAAACAATGATATACAGAGAAACCATGCAATCCTACAGTTCTGAAAATCAGACCAGATGCAGCCAACTGGTGATACTGAAGCAGTGCATACTTTCATTAAGGATGACTCTAATGTCCTAACTTTTTCATCAACCGAAGAGAATCTGCTAATAAGACCATCTGCAGAAAAAGGCATAAAAAGGCGAAGTAGTGACTGCATTATTGGATTACTTCTGCCATACAATTTTTGAGACCCAGACTTGTGGTCCAAACTGATAGTGAAAAATTACACTAGGCAAGAAGAGTTTGCATGTTTTCTGATTTTCTGACTTGTGAAGCAGTGCAAAAATCCATAAAGTAATTTGGTTCCATTTTTCATTGTTCGCATCTACACTGATTCACTGAAGTGGTGGAAGGTAGACAATCAAGATTCATCTTTCAGTACACAAAATGGAACTCAAAGAAAAGTATTTTTTCAAGGCTCACATTGTTACACATGTAATAATACACGTGAGACAACAAAATGCTCTAGGAATTCATATGGTATGAGCTCAGAACACTGATTATATAGTTTCAGTATGTTTATAATTTGTTACTTCTATCTCTGTCTTCAGACTGGGCCCAGGAGTGATTGCTCATTACTGTATAGCTCGTAGTGAGCTCAATGTTGGAATAAACCCACGAGTGAAAGATTATTACTGGCATCCCTTATTGCACTCATACCAGGGAAATGACATCTGCAGGGAAGTCCTGGCACTGGGAAAAGGGCACTCCTTTGGAACACGAGAAGTGCATTCAAAAACAGCTCAAAGTTAACTCCAGTCTGTGTTAGGGTTCTAGATGGGGTATGAAAATACCAACAATGATAATAATTGATCATGTTTATTGGGTGCTTGTGTATGTTGCAGGCAACATGCTCAACCCTTTATGGACATGACTTCATCACAATAACTCTATTCAACAAGTTCTGTAATTATTCTTTGTCATCTGAGAAAACTGAGGCCCACAGAGGTTAAAAGCTGCCCAAGAACAAACACTGCCAAAAACTAAGTCAGAAAATGATAGATTCTGGATTCAAGTTCTAATCCATCTGATGCCAGAGCCCCTAAATTTAACTCTTATTTTCTGCTGAGTATATGAGAGATCTACAAGCAGAGCAAACATATCATTTCACATCTTCTCTGGGACATATTTGAAAGTGGAAGGAGGCGCTATTGATAATTACAGCAGGACGGCACCAAGTAGGATGTAAAACAATTCTACAGGAGAGAACTGACATGAGGCATGCACCTGCCGGAGGAGGAAATGACAAGTCTGGACACGCTTGGACATTTACATATGTCAGCTGCTCTCAGATATTAATACAAAAGTTTTTATAAAAGAGACCACCATCAACAGATAGTTTCTCTTATCTGTTTGCGATGAGTATGTGCATAAAAGTTAGCATCTGTTTGCCTTTGCCTAGTACCTTTTAATACCTTTCCCTTAGTTTCATTTTATTCTGTCACAAGCATTTTTAAACAGCAAGGACATTTGCTTTAAGTATTTGTTGCTTTTCTAGTTTAGGTTGGCATTAAAGTGAGCTGTTTTATATGAACAGTAAGGCAGAATTGCAAAATCCTTGCACCCGAATGACCATTTTCAAATGGTTTAGTTTTTAAAGTCTTGGCTGTAGTGAAAATATGATCACAGCACTTGGTTTAAACTCTTAGTGATTCCAGTATACAGGAAACTGACTTTGGGAGAAATATTAAATAAAGGGTTATAAATTCTATCTGTTCTTCTCATACATTGCCTTCCCCAAGGCAATGTACATATAACAGTAGCATTTTTTTTAAGCAAGGCTCTATTATCATGAAACTCCTATTACATATGACACTGTGGGCCACTTCCCTCTTTTCCTGAAACTTTGCTCTGATGATTTTCTGGCACTTTCCTCCTTCCCCCTCTTTCCTACACCTCCTCTGTCATTTCTGCATTCTTTCTCAGCCCCTCTGAATGCTGCCACTGTCCCTGGGTCTCACTACTGGCTTCCTGTTTCTGTTTTTCTCAATACAATTTGTCATTTGACAATGTCATTGGTTTCATGGATTCAATAAATACTTTCAAGACTCCCAAATCTGTATTTCCAGCTCTAGCATTCTCTCTCAAACCCTAACACTCTGTCTAAAATTCTCTATCAGGATATTGTCTTCTGGCATCTCAAATTCAATGCATGCATCCAAAGCAGGTCTTACATCTCTCTTTTCTCAGCAGTCCCCACCGGTGTCCTGACTATTCCAGGCATGCCTCTTCCTTTGAGTTTCCTCTTTGCAAATGAAATAACTTACCTAGGCTCACAATCTTTGCATCCCTTTTCTTTTCCTCATCCAAAATAATCCAAAATAAAATTAGTTGACACATTTTCCCA
Source organism: Leontopithecus rosalia (assembly GCA_028533165.1). Classification (NCBI taxonomy): domain Eukaryota; kingdom Metazoa; phylum Chordata; class Mammalia; order Primates; family Cebidae; genus Leontopithecus; species Leontopithecus rosalia. The sequence goes on from CM052651.1 coordinate 8,665,669, forward strand.
GGCCTACCATTCCAATATCTCTCCAGTATAACATATCACTTTCTCTAGGTTTTCCTAAAGATGTTCAGCACGTTACTATCTCTCACCTGAAATATGCTAACTGTTCTCTCCTCTTCTTAATTCCTCTTTTACATTCATCCTGTGTAGCAGCAGGATTAAACTGTTTTAAAAAACCAGTTTGGGGCCCTTGTAACTTGAGTACCAAATGGTGGCTCCCAGAGGCTTGGCTCTATGGAACGATTGCAGTCATAGGTGGTCACGGGCGATGCAGGGCTGTCAGCTCTTCGGGCTTTGTGGCTCTTGGCCCGGGGCCCCACTAAGTGCGCGGCTCTTGTCCCAAGAGAAGCGGGCAACGGAAATGCACTTCAGGTTTCAGACTGTGTCGGAAGAGGAAAAGGGGGGCAAAGGTGATATTGCATTCTGGTTCCTAAATTATGTTCAGTCCCAGCATCAGAGAAAACAGAAGAGGCAGTTAAGGGCCCAACAAAGGTTATCCTGGGAAGAAATTGCCAAAGAGTACCAGAATGAAGACGATTCCTTGGGCGGGTCTCATGTCATGGTGTGTGACATCAACAAGGAGATGCTGAAAGTTGGAAAGCAGAAAGCCTTGGCTCAAGGATACAGAGCTGGACTTGCATGGGTATTAGGAGATGCCAAAGAACTGCCCTTTGATGTTGACAAGTTTGATATTTACACCATTGCTTTTGAGATTCGGAATGTCACCCACATTGATCAGGCACTCCAGGAAGCCCATTGGGTGCTGAAACCAGGAGGATGGTTTCTGTGTCTGGAATTTAGCCAAGTGAACAATCCCCTCATATCCAGGCTTTATGATCTATATAGCTTCCAGATCATCCCTGTCCTGGGAGAGATCACTGCTGAAGACTGGAAGTCCTATCAGTACCTTGTAGAGAGTATCCGAAGGTTCCTGTCTCAGGAAGAGTGCAAGGAGATGATAGAAGATGCAGGCTTTCACGAGGTCACTTATGAAAGTCTAACATCAGGCATTGTGGCCATTCATTCTGCCTTCAAACTTTAATTCCTTTCCTATCATGGAGCACCCTGATAGGCTTTCACACCCTGTTGAAAGCCTGGAACTGAAGGATATTCTAGCAAATGAGATGACAGCAGAGCATCTCCTCTTGAGGATACATACCTTGGACTCATGTTTGAATCGAACACTCTCCAAGTAGAAGAACAAATTCCTGTCACTTTTTTACAGCTTTCTTTGGAGTTGCTTCAGTCCATCTCCCAGAGGCATTTGGTCTGTGTTTTTGCTCAACCACTAATTTCTCTTGGCTGTAGAGTGTGTGGTTAAGGTACAACCAGCAGTAAGGCTCAGTTTTGAAGAGTATTTATAGCTTCTCTGCTGGTGCTGCCCTCCAGAGTGGGTGATAGATCATTTGAACCCAATGATGACTTTAACCAGAAAACTTAATTGTACCTGAATCAACCTTTCAGCCTACTAGGACTGAGTCTAGGCCCAAGTCAGAGGACTAATGATCATGACAATTGTGTGCTGAACCAGTAAATGAGGTTGCCTTTAAATAAATAAATAAATAAATAAATAAATAAAATAAATAAAAAACCCATTTGGAGTATGCCATTTTTTCTTCAAATTTCTATGCACGTAAAACAGCCTATTCTGTTCAAATTTCTCAACCTGGCAACTAAGATTCAGTATTGATTTTACCCCACCTCCTGATTCAGATCTTAGTTGGCATGACAGTTCTTCTAGGAGCCCCTCTCTGAGCTCACGGGTTGTGTCGCCCTGATCTGACTCTCCCAGAACATTTCCCTCCATTATAACCTGCGTCGTGCTTTCTCACAGATACTCATTCGCTCATATTTCTTCCCTCAGTCTTGCAAGTGTCTACAAGGGCAGAGAGAACAGAATGCTTAATCATACTTATATTCCCAGTCCCTGCCTATGGGAGGAATTCAATACACATTTGTCAAATTAACAAATAAATGAATCTATTCACAGTAAACAAATAAATAAACCTATTCACTCTAAAGCTCTGTGGCTCTGGACGAAGTGACTCATCTCCCCAGATTAGCTGTTTATCTGTCTCAGTGTGATCCATAGCTGGTCCTACTCACCAGTCTCCCCACGGCTAAACTCAACCTACTATGACAGAAGTTTAAGTGAAAATGCCCCCCTACCATGAAGTTGTCTTTGAGTCTCAAGGCCATGAGTGACCTGTTCCACTTCTGAACTTTTTTCTGTGTACCTGTTTTATGGCATTGAGTATGTTCTACTCTGAAGCATGCACATTTTAATTCCCCAATAGTTCTGTAAGCTCTCTGAAGACAGAATCTTTGTTCAATTCATTTTTAATCACGCTAAGTACTCAGTATAATGCTAAAAGAGGCCTAAAAGATCAATATTTATTGATCTAATGAATCAACAAATGGTTTCAATTAGCTAATGAATTTATGTTTTTCAGAACTGTTTTGTACATTTTTGTTGAAACGGCTCCCCTATTAGAAAAACAGTGATGTCCCCTCCCTCAGTGATTTTAAGATTTGCACTTAGCTCCACAGTAAAGACCTTGTGCACACAGTTGATTTCTGTGTGTGTGTGTGTGTGTGCATGCTGTGTGCTTCCAACTGTGTATACATTTTCAAAATATAAACTACAAGCAAAAAGTACAATGATCACAGATGTACAATTTGGTAAATTTTCCTATAGTGAGTATATCCATGTAACCAGCACTCAAATAAAGAAACAGAAAAATGCCAGCACACAGAAACTCCCTCACACTCCCTTGCAGTCATTAACTTTCCAAAGACAACCATCATCTTGACTTCTAATCATATAGATTACGTTTTCCTGTTTTTGAGCTGTATGCAGATGAAATACTAAAATATGTACACTGTTCGACATTTCATTTATAGGACTCATCCATGTTGTTGTATGCAGTTGTAGGTTGTTCATGTTCATTGATGTACAGAATGTCATTGTATCAATATTCCATAGCTAGTTTGTCCATTCTAGAGGAGATTAACATTTTGGTTGTCTCCATTTTGGGGCTATACGGGTAATGCTGCCATGAACATTTATGTTCTTTTTGTCAACACATTTGTGTGTTTCAATAGGGAATATATATAAGAGTGGAAAAACTGAGTCAAAGCATATATAGATTAGGCTTTAGAAGATACTTCTAGGGACCAGGTGCAGTGGCTCATGCCTGTAATCTCAGCACTTTGGGAGGCTGACATGGGTGGATCAAGAGATCAGGAGATCCAGACCAGCCTGGCCAAGATGGTGGAACCCCATCTCTACTAAAAGTACAAAAATGAGCCAGATGCGGTGCAGACACCTGTAATCCCAGCTACTCGGGAGGCTGAAGGAGAATTTCTTGAACCTGGGGGCGGAGGTTGCAGTTAGCAGAGATCATGCCACTGCACTCCAGCCTGGGTGACAGAGTGAGACTTTTTCTCAAAAAAAAAAAAAAGAATATGCATCTAAACAGTTTTCCAAAATCATTGTTTTGATTTATATTCAACTCAGTGTATGAGAATTCCAGTTGTACTTAACTTCATCAATGCATGACAAGGTCAATCATTATTAATTTCATTATTCTAGTGGTATGGCATGATATCACACTGTGGTTTTAATGAGCTTTTCTCTGAGAAATGAAATTGAACATCTTTCATTATTGGTTATTTGCATATCTTCTGTGGCATTCAAGTTTCTTTGCCCACGAATATTTTTTTAATCATTTTCTTTTGGGTTTGTCAGAGTCCATTTTTATATATTTTGATATTAACTTCTTAGATACAAGTACTGCAAATATCTTCTCCCAGTTTGTGGCTTGCTGTGCGCTCTCTTAAAGGAGTGGACTTGTTTTTCTGCTTGACTGATATTCAACTTCAAGGACCATACCATGTAAGTGTGATTCTAAAGAAACTTTCTTGAGCTTGACAGATCTTACTTTAAGCCAAAGCTGCCTCTCCTAGCTGCCTAAGTTAGATGATAAGGAATATGTGTCAGCCTCCATGGCAGCTGGCAGGTGTCCTAAAACTGCTTGTTCTTTAATCCCTGTGGGAGCCAGTTTTTCTGGGTTACAGAGAATCACATAACACATAGAGCATGAAGTAAACTGAAGGGGCACCCAGTATAGTATATCTAAACTGTGTTCCTCTGCGTTCTAGGGTCCTTTACATGTGAAGTCTAGGACTGAGAATGGAGAATGGGCTATGGGGCTTTATACCTTTTTCAATTTATACAACTATACATTTGTTTGATTCATTTAAGAGGGTTGCATAAAATTTCATTGGACAAAAATGGAATCCGTGTTTGAAAACCTAGATCTTATTCAACTATCTAACACAGTGTTTGTTGAACAGTAGATTTCCGTGTTAAGTTGCTTGGTTAAACTGAGTTGCATGTAACTGATGAGAAAACTGAGCTCTGGAGAAGTTAAACAACATAGTAACTTCATACACTATATCTGGCATCTCCCATTCACTACTTCAGTTCACCCACTGCTTTTGGCCACTTCCATGCTCTCATGACTTCCACGCTGGCTTCATCTAGGTTTGCACAGGCACAACAGCCAAAGCCCTACATCAGGCCCATACTACACACCTCATGCTTCCTGTTCAGGGACTTCTCTGGTGCCTTGTATGGAATACCTCATGGAAATGAAACGAGAGTTCCCTGATTCTTCTTACAGGACATGTGACGGGGTGTCATCTGCTTGGTCACCCTGCAGTTGCTACCCCGAGGGGGAGCATGCAGATGGGCAGGTGCAGAGGCCAGCATGAGTGCTTTGGAGCTCTGGCCCCATGGTAGCATCTAGGGGTGGGTGTCTGCAAGTCCTGAAGCCCAAGTGGGCATGTGTGACCAAGGTCTGAAATTTGACATCTGCAGACGGTATGTGTGTTAATCAGCTCAGTGGACTCTCTGCCTTATCACAAGGGCAGGGGGACATGTGACAGCCTTCTGTATCCTGAATGCTTGCCCAGTGTACCAGAAGAATTGGATCACACACTGGAAGGATGTGTGCAAAGTTTTTCTGAGTGGCGGAGGTGGCTCTCAGTGACATGGACAGGAAACCAAAATGCAGGGATGGAGTGGGAAGTCAGGCTTCCTCTGGAGTCAGGCCACCCAGTGGCCAGACTCTTCTCTCACATCCCCCAGCTGAACTCCCCTCTCCCTCCAGTCATCCCTCCTCTTCTTTCTCTGCCATGTTGTTTTGCTGTCTGGTCTGCTGGTCCTGACATTCTGCCACTTGTGTGTGTGCCTGCTAAGGTCTTGGGTTTATATGAGGGCAGGATGGGGGGCGTGGTGGGCCAGAAGTCAACTTTTTGAATGCAAAAACAGAAATGCCTGTCCTCATTTAGGTCCACGGGTCTTCAGGCTTAAGAGTAAGGCCTCTGCCGGGGAACCGCTCACTTCTACCCAGTATTTTCCTAGCTCCTGTCTGTATCAGAAACACATCTAGTACTCACCTATGTGTAAGCTGGAAGTGTAAGGGAGTTAACATATACAGGTATCAGGTGCCAGCAGATAAATGCTTCACTCTTTTTTATTTGGGTGGACAGTACGAGACCTATTTCATAAAGCTCCCGAAGATGTCTAGTGGGATGCGATTCTACTTATCCTCTCTAAATGCTAACTCAATAATGCTTTTTTGTTTTGGCTTTTTTCTTTCCTATTTCATTATCTCTTTTCTATATACTTGCTCCTTGCCATCACACTCTCCAGTAAACTACCTCAACTGGCTCACAAAAGACAAGGTCTCAGTCTGCTTTCAGAGACCCAGACTAAGACACCTACCTATTAAGTTAGGAGAAGACCCAAATCTTGAACTTTAGCTCTATAGATTTAAAATGCGCTTTCTGCTCCTCTGACCCAAAGGTGTGAGCTCTGCGAAAAATTATAATGTTCTTATTTTATTATCTCTCTAAGAAACATCACACCTAGAAGTTGAGTTAAACAAACAAAAACCGGTTTTACTGGTTACTACTCACTTTTTCTCCCATGAAAGAATGAAATAACCAGTGTCTGGAAAATGTAGAAACATATATAATATCCATGTGTATGTGTATATAACATTCATCAAATGCTTTTCAGTAGAGATTACGCTATGGAAAAAGAATATATTACAGCACAAAGTGCAGATGGACTACTACCATATTGAGTCAATGGTTAGCTATAAACCTTAAATATTCAGTCAATGGTTAACTATGATAATTGGTGCTGAACTTACTTATTAACACAGAGAAAAAAGGAATACTGAACTGAGAAGATATGAAGAACTCTTTACTGGATGTCCAAATACCACACAGGTAATCAAGAATAGACATCAATGAGAATGAACCTGACTGAAAGCCCAATCTGCCACATCACGTGACTAAACCATCATTATCCTAAAGAAGTCTCTAGAAACAAACACTTTTTGTCCCTAATTTGTGCCAGACACTGTCTTAGTGCTTCCCTTATATGCTATTACCCCCACATGTATCTTTTACAATATGAGTAATATCATAATTACAATAGTAGTAGCTCTCTAGCTCTCTTTTATTATATATATATACACCATGCACCATTTTAAACACTGAAAACCATATGTTATTTAATATTCATGACAACCTTATGAGGTAAGCACCCTTATTTCTTCCACTTTTCAGATGACAAAATTATGGCTTACAAGACTTGCTGTAACTTGCCTGGTGAGGGAGAACAACAGACAATGGACTCAGGTCTGTAACTCCAAACCTCGAGTTCTTAAATTCAGATTATTTATGGAACTTCGATGACTTTCACATCTGCCATAGACAACCAGGCATTAGTTGTCCCTGTCTCAGATCTTTGATTCTACCATATTTCAGTCACACTCTTTGCTGCAAAACCGTGCTCCTCATCTGCCTGATCAGCTAATTGCGGGTCAGCTTTGTTATCTATTGCCCTACATTTCTGAGGAATTTCAAGTATTCTCTGAGCCACCCCGTTCTTTGAGATATCACTCTGGTCATTAGTATTTGGTGAAAACCTACTCATTAACATGGGAAAATGGATTTTTATTCATCCTGCACAGATGGGCTTTGAAACACAGGCCTTTATTCAAGATTTCTTCATTCTAGAGTAGTCTAAGATTTAGACTTGCAATCCTTTAGCATTTGCTTGTGCTTAGGTCTCTGAGAAGCTGCTTCCATTTTTAAGATTGCTATTGTGATGTATCATAAATAACCTCAGATACAAAAGTTTCCTTATTTCCCAAATAGCCATTCTCAATCATTTTATTGAGATTATATGCCATAGTTTTAAAAACACTCTATTTTAGGTGTCACTTCCAAGTCCCAAAGTCTCCTCTTGCTGCAAGCATGTGACAGAGACACATTAAGTCATTCTTTTATAAATCGCTTTTCATAGAGCAATGAAATGCCATGTTTTTAAAAATAAACTTTCCATTTTAGAATAGTTTTATGTTTACAGAAAAATGTTAAATAGAGTACAGAGTTCCCATATACCCAGTATCAGAAAGATTGCAGAAGTAAAAAGCCATTTATAACACATCATATGAAATGTACATACTATCCACATGACTTATCACTGCTGATGTTGGTCCTTTAGCTTAGACAGTGTTTCTCAGGCTTCTCCTATTAATAACATGGAATATAGTATGGTACATTTGATACATGAATGAACCAATGTTGATACTACGATATTAACTGAAGTCCATACTTTATACAGATTTCTTTAGTTTTGTCCTTTTGCTATTCCAAAATCTAGTATCTTATACAGGCTACTCTGTTGCATTTAATTGTCATATTTTCTTTTTCTCTCTTTTTTTTTCTTTTCTGAGACAGTCTCACTCTGTTACAAAAGATGGAGTGCAATGGTGTGATCTCAGGTCACTGTAACCTCTGCCTCCCAGGTTCCTGCAATTCTCCTGTCTCAGCCTCCCAAGCAGCTGGGACTACAGGCACCTGTCACCACCCCTGACTAATGTTTTTATTTTTATTTTTAGTAGAGATGGCGTTTCACCACATTGGCCAGACTGGTCTGGAACTCCTGACCTTAGGTGCTCTGCCCACCTCAGCCTCCCAAAGTGGTGGGATTACACGTGTGAGCCACTGTGCCTTGCCAACTATCATGTTTTCTTAGGCTCCCCTGGCTGCTACAGTTTCTAAGACTTACATTTTTTGGATGACCTCGACAGTCTGAGGAGTACCTGTCTGGGTATTTTGTTAAATGTCCCTCAGTTGAGATTTGCCTGGTATTTTTTCCATGATTAGCCTAGGGTTATACATTTAGAGTGGAAGATAACAGAAGTAAAGAGTCATTTTAATCACTTCCTATCAAATGTACAGACTAGCAAAATGACTTCTCACCACGGATGACCTCTATCATCTCACCACGTAGTGTTTGTCAATTTCTCCACTATAAAACAATTGTTTTTCCCCTTTTCCATACTGTAATCTTAGGAAGGAAGTAATTATTCACAACCCACACTTAAGGAGTGAACAGCTATGCTCCCCTTCATGTAGGGTGGAGTATCTAAATAATTTACTTGAAATTCTTCTACATGGATGATTTGTGTTTTCTGCCCCACTTTCTGATTTACTGAATCATTTATTAGTATGGACTCACAGGTATAATACTTATTTTTATACTTTAGGCTATAAATACTGCTTGCTTTATTTATTTGTTTGTCTGTTTTAGATGGAGTCTTGCTCTGTCACCCATGTTGGAGTGCAGTGGCATGATCTCGGCTCACTGCAACCTCCACCTCCCAGGTTCAAGAGATTCTCTGCTTTAGCCTCCCAGGTAGCTGGAACTACAGGCACACACCACCATGTTTGGAATTTTTTTTTTTTTTTTTTTTTTGGTATTTTTAGTAGAGACAGGGTTTCACTGTGTTGGCCAGGCTGGTCTTGAACTCCTGACCTCAGGTGATCCTCTTGTCTCGGCCTCCCAAAGTGCTGGGATTGCAGGTGTGAGCTACTGCGCCCTGCCAATACTGCTTCTCTTATGCTCCAGTTGTTCCAGGTTGACCATTGAGAACTCCTTCTATTGTCTTTGTGATATAACTTCATCATTATGGGTTTTTAGTTTGTTTTGCGTTTAGTACTTCATTTCTGAGCAACAAAGTGCCATGATGCTTGAGGCTCATTTTGTGTATTTCTAGCCCTGGTGCTCCAATCAGCCATTTCTCCAAAAAATCCTGGTTACTTTTTAAGAGGATGGTATTAGAAACCAGGATCTTGGTGCTAAGTGTGCTTATTGCTAACTGGTTGCTTTTAGGCTGCCTCAACTGACAGAAGAAGAAAATACATGTTGGTATAGTTGCCCCTATATATATATACACATATTTATAAATATTTCTATTTATAACCATCTGTACAAGCTAAACATGAGTTGATACTGAAGTGTCCAAATCTAACCTGCTACCACATGGATCATTCTAGCTTCCTCCCCTTGCTCATCTATAGACTTCCACTCCAGCTGTGAGCAACCTGGCTACCACCACCTGCCATCCATTTACTTCACCATTCAGTCCCGGTGTACATATACATCATGACAGTATGATAACCCATGCTCCCATGGGAAACCACTTCATCATCCAAAGTATAGAGCATCGCCATGGTTTTTAAATGTACGTATGAAAAAATAGCTCTAAGGGGCTCTCTCCATTTTCTCAACCTTGATTTCTAAATTTTGTTCACTTTACAAGGGAAACAAAAACTACAGACCAGAAAAACAAAACAAAACAGAAATTATCTAGAAAAAGACTTAGAAAAAGTAAAACTGAAGCCCACAGATATAAACAGAGTTGGTACCTCAGGGCTATGAGGAGTGAGTGCAATGTCAGATGCAACGTTAAAAAACCCAGCACAGAGAGCATGTGCTGCTGTCTTTTAGCACAGCACAAAGCTGTCTTTGATTGACAGGCTATCTGAAAGCTGGTGGCAGGCAACAATAGCCCTTTACTTTCTTTCTTCAGTACCCCGACTTGAGAAACAACTCCAGGCTCAGCCTTATCATTACTAGGTGAATGTAGAGGACAAAACTAGAGACTCTTTCTTCAAAGAGAAAAACAAAAAGCTTTACTTTTTAAAGCCATTTTGGGTTCACAGCAAAAACTGTATATAGACAGACAGAGTACACAAAGAGATCCCCCCAGACTCCCTGCCCTTACACAAGTACAGCCTCTCCCACTATCAACATCTTGGATCACAGTGACACATTTGCTGTACTCTATAAAGCTACATTGACACACTGCTTTCACCCAAAATCCTCAGTTTACATTACGCTTCACTCTTGATGTTGTACATTCTAGGGATTTTACGAATGTATAATGGCTTGTACTCTTTCAGTATCATGCAAAGTAGTTTTATTGGCCTAAAAATCCTGTGTCCTGCCTCTGCCTCCCTTTCTCCTGCTTAATCTCTGGCAATCACTCACCTTGTTACAAGCTTCAGTCTTATCTTTACCAGAATGTCATGTGATTGGAATCATATATAGCATTTGGCTTTTTTCAGATTGGCTTCTCTTAGTAATGTATATTTACATTTCTTCTGTGTATTTTTACAGCTTGATAGCTCATTTCCTTTTGCAATAAATAATATTCCATCATCTGATGTACCATGGTTTATTTATCCATTTACCTACTGAAGACCATCTTCCTTCCAAGTTTTGACAATTGTGAGTAAAGCTGCTGCAAACATCTGTGTGAACGTTTTTGAGTAGATCTAACTGTTCAGTTCACTTAGGTAAATACCAAGGAGCACAACCGCTGAGTTACATGGTAAGTGTGTTTCACTTTCTAAGAAAATGCCAAACAGTCTTCCAAAGTGGCTGTACTTTTTGTATTCCCACCTGTAATGAACGAGAGTTCTTGTTGCTTCACCTCTATCCTAAGTGTTGTCAGTGTTTTGGATTTTAGTTGTTCTTCTATGTGTGTGGTGATAATTCATTGTTTTAATTTGCATGATGTTGTTTTAATGCCATGATGTTGAACATCTTTTCATACGCTTATCTGCCATCTGTGTATCTTTCTTGGTAAAGTGTCTGTTTATATCTTTGTCCCATTGTCTTTGGGTTGTTTGTTTCTTATTGTTGAGATTTAAGAGTTCTTTGTACATTTTGGATAAGCCTTTTGTCAGATGTCTTTTGAAAACAGTTTTTCCCATTCCAAGCTTGTCTTTTCATTCTCTTAACAGTGTCTTTTGCAGAACAGATTTTTTTTTCAATGAAGTCTAACTTTTGCTGTTTCTTTCATGGATTATTTATTTGATGTTATATCTAAAATATGATTTCTAAACCAAGGTCATCTTGGTTTTCTCCTATGTTATCTTCTAGGAGTTTTGTCGTTTTGCATTTTGCATCAGGTTGTGGTCCCTTTTCAGGTAACAGCTGTGAAGGTGTACGGCCCGTAACTGCATTCACTCCTTACCACGTGGTTATCTCAGTGTTCCCATTGTTCCAGTACCATTTGCCGAGAAGATGAGCTTTTCTCCATTGTATTGCCTTTGTAAGTTTGTCAAAGATCAGTTGACTATATTTATGTGGATTTATTTTGGAGCTTTCTATTCTGTCCCATTGGCTCAAGAGTTTATTCTTTTGCCAGTGCCAAACCGCCTTGATTACTGTAGCTTTCTCTTGAAGTCGGGTAGTGCCAGTCCCCCAACTTTGTTCTCCTTCCATATAGGCTCTGCTTTAGACCGATTCCTTGTGAATGTACTGCAAAGGCACTTAACCATATTTTCTTTTTTCTTTCATAGCTTTTCACCTTTCCTACGGTATTTGTCTTGGGAATAGCTGATAGAATGGTATCACGCTTTTTTTTTTCTCTCTCTGGCCTTAAGAAAATTTGATATTAGAACTACTTCCCTGTTAATTCTCTTGATAGGAAGAAGGTGGTCTTTCTAACAAGGTGAGTAAGACAGAGAGACAGAGACACAGAGAGAGACTGACTTCCTGGATGCTTCCGTACTGATCCCAGACACTTTCTTTCTGGAAGATACCTGGCATGAGCTCCACTGAACATGTGTCTTTCTTAGGCCAGACCCTTTCCTATGACCACCAGGAATGAGGTAAATAGTTTTAAACACTGACTGGTGAAAAGTGCTCTATGCAACATAAAGCTCAAAAGTAAGGAAATACTGCAATAAAAACATTCCACAAAATCTGAAGGATATTATTCTAATGTTGCTCACACAGGAAAAAGTGAAAATGTAGTTTAAAAATTATAATGTATATGTTCTAATTAGAAACAATTTCCTTCACATAGCTAGTAGTATTCAAAACAGGCCCTTTTTTTTTCATTTTAAATTCTGGGATACATGTGCAGAACATGAAGGTTTGTTATATAGGTATACATGTGCCACAGTGGTTTGCTATAGCCACCAACCCATCATCTAGGTTTTAAGCCCTGCATACAATAGTTATGTGTCCTAAAGCTCTCCCTCCACTTGCCCTCGACCCCCAACGGGCCCTGGTGTGTGATATTCCCCTCCCTGTGTCCATGTGTTCTCATTGTTCAACTCCCATTTATGAGTGAGAACATGTGATGTTTGGTTTTCTGTTCCTGTGTTAGTTTGCTGGGAATGATGGTTTGACATAGCTTCATCTATGTCACTGCAAAGGACATGAACTCATTCTTGCTGGGAATGATGGTTTCATCTATAGATAGATGACATAGCTTCATCTATGTCACTGCAAAGACATGAACTCATTCTTTTTGAGGGCTACATAGTATTTCACAAAATAAGCTTTAAAAAATTTGCCATGCTTGAGGCTAAAGCAGGTACTTCAAGACTGCCTTTTGTTACATCAATGGAATTCATTTAATCATATTTTAGAATAGTGAAAACGATTTTTATTGTCATCAAAAATTTAAATATGCAAAACAAGCAATATTCCTTTTGTTAATTTTCTTAGTAAAAGTGGATACTTCAGACATAGGCTTTCTTTCATTCATGGAAGCACATTCAAAGTGTTTTAGTAACACAGAATTAAGAAAATCACCCATATTTCATTTAAAATGACTAGTGCATTTCTGGATGCAAACACCTATCAGTAAGAAAGGTAAGAAATGTGCTTTATTTTCTACAATACCTGAAAAAGCACAGGAATATTTACAAAGTCTCCACTAAGAATCTTGTAAGTGATATTGTTATTGGTTTTAGAAGTGAAATACTCTGTTGGAAAAAGAGTTCTTAGAAAGTATGTATGTATTTATGTATGTATGTATGTATGTATGTATGTATGTATTTAGACAGTCTTGTTCTGTCACCAGGCTAGAGTACAGTGGGGTTCAAGTGATTCCCCTGTCTCAGCCTCCCGAGTAAGTGGGACTACAGGTGCACACCACCATGCCAGGTGAAGTTTTTGTCTTTTAGTAGAGATAGGGTTTCACCATATTGGCCAGGATGGTATTCATCTCATGACCTTGTGATCCACCCACCTCGGTCTCCCAAGGTGTTGGGATTATAGGTGTGAGCCACTCTGCCTGGCTGAAAGTATTTATTTATAAGTAATGAAGAGTACTAAATAGAATTATTCTTGAAAAGCAGCAATCTACAATACAAAAGCATTTGGTAGTATTTTTAAACATTGGTACAACATGCATTTTTTTATTCAATAGGAGATTATTATTTGGAAAATTTTGCCTCCCACCACTTTCTGAGTCATTATCATTACATATATAAATGTATGTCTCTTCTACCTTCAGAAGAAGAGACTTCACGTGATAGTTGTCATTGCTTATGTGCTATTCTTGTTTCTTGTTTTTGGCCCAGTCCTTGGTCTTACCAAATCTGTTTGAAGGAACTTACTCTGGAATGCATCCTGGAATACTGCTCTATAGCACTACTGTTTTCTCCCAGATTAATCAAACACAACTTCATACTCTACCACACATTTTACACAATAATAGGATTGTATTACAATTTATCATTCAAATGGGAACAATTTTGAGCACGGAAAAGTATGCATTTAATTATTACTTTGAGACAACGGGCCTAAAGTGGACATGTCATATAAATGGAATATACAACATGTAGTCTTATGTGTCTGGTTTCTTTCACTTAGCATAATGCTTTCAAGGTTCATCCAAGCATCAGTACTTCTTTCCTTTTTTGAGTAGAGTAATATTTCATCGTATGACTAAATGTTTTCTTTCTCCATTCAGCAGTGGATACACACTTGGGTTGTTTCTACATTTTGGCTGTTATAAATAATCCAGCTATGTACCAGGTGTACATATTTTCATGTAGATCTGTTTTCAAACCAGATGGTACATGGTGAGGAGTATAATTCCAGGGTCACAGAGTCATTCTACATTTAGCTTTCTGAGAAACTGCAAAAAATGTTTTCCACAGTGACTGTGTGACTTTACATGTCCACAGGCAACGTACGAGAGTTACATCTTCTCGGAGTCACCAACATTTGTTCATTTGTTTACATTATAACCATCTTAGTAAGTATAAATTGGCATTGCATTTTGGGTTAGATTTCCATTTTCCTAATGATCAATGATATGGAACGCCTTTTCATAAGCTTATTTACCATTTGTATATTTTTATAGAAATATCTACTCACACTTTTGCTCACTGTAAAAAACTGGGTTAAATTTATTTTTATCATTGAGTTTACTGAGTTATCATTTTATTGAGTCGTGAGAATTCTGCATATATTCAGGATATTTGAATACCCTTATCAGATGTATGATTTGCAAATACTTTCTCCTAGTTTCACCTTTTTTACTTTCTCAACAGTATCCACTAAAGCAGAGAAGGTTTAAGGTTTTCCTGTGTTATTTCTTAGAGTATTTTCTTTTTTCAAAAAAAAAAATTATACTTTAAATTCTGGGGTACATGTGCAGATAGTGCAGGATTGTTACATGGGCATACGCATGCCATGGTGGTTTGCTGCATCCATCCCCCATCACCTATATTAGGTATTTCTCCTAATGTTATCCCTCCCAATCTCCCCACCCCCTGCTATCCCTCCCCTATTCCCCTCACCCTCCAACAGGCCCCAGGGCATGATATGCCCCTCCCTGTGTCAGTGTGTTCTCATTGTTCAATACCCACTTATGAGTGAGAACATGCGGTGTTTGGTTTTCTGTTCTTGTGTCAGTTTGCTGAGAATGATGGTTTCCAGCTTCATCCATGTCCCTGCAAAGGACATGAACTCATCCTTTCTTATGGCTGCATAGTATTCCATGGTGTATATGTACCATATTTTCTTTATCTAGTCTATCATTGATGGGCATTTGGGTTTGTTCCAAGTCTTTGCTATTTGTAAACTGTGTGGCAGTGAACACATATGTGCATGTGTCTTTAAAACAGATCGATTTACAATCCTTTGGGTATATACCCAGTAATGGGATTGCTGGGTCAAAAGGTTTTTTTTATTTTTCTTTTTTTGAGACAGAGTCTCACCCCATCACCAGGTGCCAGGCTGGAGTGCAGTGGCATAACCTCGGCTCACTGCAACCTCCGCCTCTTGGGTTCAAGCAATCCTTCTGCCTCAGCCTCCCCAGTAGCTGGGACTACAGGCGCGCACCACCATGCCCAGCCAATTTTTTTGTATTTTTTTTAGTAGAGACGGGGTTTCACCATGTTGGCCAGGATGGTCTCAATCTCTTGACCTCGTGATTCGCCCGCCTCAGCCTCCCAAAGTGCTGGGATTACAGGCATGAGCCACCGCGCCCAGCCCAAAATATATTTCTATTTCTAGATCCTTGAGGAATCACTGCACTGTCTTCCACCATGGTTTAACTACTTTACACTCCCACCAACAGTGTAAAAGTGTTCCTATTTCTCTACATCCTCTGCAGCACCAGTTGTTTCCAGATTTTTTTAATGATCGCCATTCTAACTGGTGTGAGATGGTATCTCAATGTGGTTTTGATTGATATTTCTCTAATGACCAGTGATGATGAGAATTTTTTCATGTTTGTGGGCTGCATAAATGTCTTCTTTTCAAAAGTGTCTGTTCATATCCGTGACCCACTTTTTGATGGGGTTACTTTTTTCTTGTAAAATTTAAGTTCTCTGTAGTTTCTGGTTATTAGCCCTTTGTCAGATGGGTAGCTTGCAAAAATTTTTTGCCCATTCTGTTGGCTGTTGGGTCACTCTAATGACAGTTTCTTTTGCTGTGCAGAAGCTCTTAAGTTTAATTAGACCTCATTTGCCTATTTTGGCTTTTGTTGCCGTTGCTTTTGGTGTTTTAGTAATGAAGTCCTTGCCCATGCCTATGTCCTGGATGGTATTGCCTAGGTTTTTTCCTGGGGTTTTTATGGTGTTAAGTCTTATGTTTAAATCTTTAATCCATCTGGAGTTAATTTTTGTATAAGGTGTAAGGAAGGGTTCTAAATAGTATTTTCTTTTACCATGACATCTTCATTTATAACAATATATTTTGGATTAACACCTACCTAATTTCAATAGCATACAAAAGCTTTGCTTCTATAAAGTTTTATTTCCTGTCTCTTTCATGCTGTTGTCACAAATTTCATCTATTTTACATTGTGTGCCCATCAACTAAGACTTATGAAAGTTTATTTATGCAGTTGTCTTTTAAATCAGATACAAGAAAAAAAAGGTTTCAAACAGAAAAAATGTTATACTGCCATTTATATTTACCTATGTCAATCTCTTTACTAGTGTTCTTTATTTTCTCTACGTGTATTTGAGGAACTGTCTCATGTTCTTTCTCTTCAGCCTGAGGGACTTCTTTCAGTATTTCCTAGAGGGAGGTCTGCTAGTAGCAAACTCTTTTCATATTTGTTTATCTGGCTATGTGTTAATTTCTTCATTTTAAAATAGTTATTTTGCCAGATATGATATTCTTGATTGACAAGGTTTTCATCTGACAGACCTTTGACTATGTCATCCCATTTTCTTCTAGTCTCCATGGTTTCTGATGAGAAATCTGCTGTTAATTTTATTAAGCATCTCTGATACGTAATGAATGTTTTTCTCATGCTACTTCCAATTTCCAAAATCTTTAAAAATTATCATGGTGATGCCTTCTTTGAACCCATTAGTTATTTATATATATATGTTGCTTAGTTTCTAAATATTTTGAGATACTGTAGTTATTCCCTTTTATTTCTACATTTGTTGTAAAACTCCCAAAGCCAGTTTTGAGTACCTTTTGCACCGTAAGCCAGACATTGACATATCACTGTTTAGGAGCAGAGAAAGGGTTATTTGGTTTGGCCAAAGCATGAGAAGAGGAGAGGTAATTCTCAAATCCAATATGGTTTGAACATAACAGCTGGCTTTTATGAGTAAGGTAAGTATGCAGGACGTGAGGTCCCCAGTGATCAAAGCTGCTTACATCCCTCAGCTGATCAAACTTCTGAATGCCATCAAGGAGGTCTGCATGACCTAAGAATTATTGTTCTCTGAAAAACAAGTTCATTAATCAAGTAGGCAACTCCCAAGGGTCAGGATGTGAAGTTAATCAATTATTAGTGACTACTCTCTACGGAAGTGACTAAGTGCAAGCAATCATGCACGGAAGAAGAAAAGGACAAAGAGAAAGAACAAGTGAAACAAACACCTGAAGATTTTTAAGCATAGGCTCTGTTACACTTTAATTTTACTTGGCACAGAAAACATACTATGAATCACTCTAATACTACAGAATTTGTTCAGAATCACTTTATGGTCTGTTATATAATCTATTTTAATTAATGTTTCATGTACAATTGAAAAGAATATGTATTTTGCAGTTATACTGCAAAATGTTTATATGTTTAAGTCAGGTGTATTAATCATATTGCCTTAATATCTCTATCTTTACTAATTTTGGCCTGTTAATTTTATCAGTTACTGGGAGTTGTGAGTAAAATCTTCTATTTGCCTGATTCTCCTTTTATTTCTCTAAGAGATTTTCTTTATATATTTGGAGACTGTATTATTCAGTAAATATAAATTTAGAATTTTTTTATATATTTGGAGACTGTATTATTCAGTAAATATAAATTTAGAATCTTATTACTTTGTTTTAAATTAATTATTAAATGATTAAATTTTATGCCTATGTCGACTGCTTTAACTTCTAATTTATTTGAGTATAACTATATAACATTTAGTATTTATATGGTATATTTTTCCTGTTCTTTTATTTTCAATGTTTATGCCACTGAAGTATGTATTAAAGGAAATAAAAAGTATTTTAGCCCCAAATGTATCTTTTGACATACTTTGAAATGGCTGCCTTGAGGTTAGCAAAATGAGGTAGGGGAAATTTGCATCTCTAGAGAATCTTCATTAATGCAGCCATGCCAACCTGTTTCTCTGCCTCTTCTGGATCTAGGAGAGATTGAGAGTCTGACACCTTCAAAAATCTAAACAGAAATATTTACCATCTCTTCTCTGTAAGGGAAGTTCCAGCTTTGCTACTCAAGCCTCTTTCTCTTTCTCTCTCTCTCTCTCTCTCTCATAATCTGTCTTGCCAGTAAACCTGATTTACCCACATAACCTGTTTGGGGCCATCCTCTGAGTCTGCATTTTTTCAGTGGCCTCAGGATGGTATATAAGCTTCCGTATCTTATTGTTGGGTTGCGTCTTCAATCTGAAGACTCCCACATAAACACATTAAATAAATTTGTATGCTTTTTCTCCTATTAATCAATCGGCCTCATGTCAGTGATTTTTTCAGTGAACCTTTAGGGCACCAAGAGCCTATGGCCCTATAGTTTCTTACAAGCAGCCTACCACTGTTATTTTATGGAGTTGTCTTCTAATTTAAATATGCTGTTTACTTTTAATATAATCATCGATACATATATTTGAGTTTATATCTATCGTTTTACTGTTATCTGGCCCGTTTTACTCCTATATTAACTTATTAAGGTTAGCTCATTTTCTCCTAACCCATTTTTCTCTTATATTAACTCACCAAGATTTTTATTTTTTGTGATTATTCTAAACATCCGTGACTTCTTGAAGAAAACTTTGAGATTTTTCTTTTGTCACATTCTACACAAGGTAAGAATTTTAGAACAGTTTATTTTTTCTTATCTGTCTTCAGACTTCTGTGTTTCTTATTTTTCATATTTTAATTCAAGGTACATTTTAAATCCTGAGACATTATTTTATTATATATATGTATTATTAATCTATATATGCATATATGTATATATAGATTGTATAAGACTATAACAAAATAATGTGTGTGGGTATCTATATCTATATATATAAAATATGTGTATATATAATAGAGAAACTGGGATTTACACAGACACACACACACACACCCCACTGCATATACGCATATTTACGCTTTTGCTGCTTTTCTATCTTTACATATTATATGCTTTCTATTTAGGGTCATTTTTCACTCCCTAAAGATTTCCTTTTAAGAATTTTTAATTTTATAGAAATTTTTTTTACTTTATTTATTTATTTATTTATTTATTTATTTTACTTATTTTGAGACGGAGTTTCGCTCTTGTTACCCAGGCTGGAGTGCATGGCACAATCTCGGCTCACCACAACCTCCGCCTCCTGGGTTCAGGCAATTCTCCTGCCTCAGCCTCCCAAGTAGCTGGGACTACAGGCACACACCACCACGCCCAGCTAATTTTTGTATTTTTAGTAGAGACGGGGTTTCATCTTGTTGACCAGGATGGTCTCGATCCCTTGACCTCATGATCCACCTGCCTCAGCATCCCAAAGTGCTGGGATTATAGGCGTAAGCCATCACGCCCGGCCAATTTTTTTACTTTAGATGTGCTCTCAAAGAATTCTGTTTTTGTTTTTTGAACCTCTTTACTTCAGCTTTATTCTTCTACATATTATTTCACTAGCTATACATTTCAAGTAGGTCTGTTCTTTCCAGCTCTCTGAAGATGTCATTTACTGTTGCAATGGGTTGAATTATATCCTCCGTGAAGATATGCTGAAGTCCTAACTGCCAGCACCTCAGATTGTGACTTTATTCGGCAACAGGATCTTTATAGAGCTAATCAAGTCAAAATGAGGTCATTAGTTAGCCCTAATGCATTGTGACTGCTGTCCTTATATATATACTAAAAAAGAAAACTGGGACACTGAAAGAGACATAGACAAAGGGAAGATGATGTGAAGAGACACCAGGAAAACGTTGTATAAAAATGAACGATGGGAGTTATGCATCTTAGAATGCCAAAGGCTTCTGGTAAACCACTGAAAGCTAGAAGAGTCAAGGAAGGATCCTCCTACAAGTGTCAGAGTACAGATGGCCCTAATGACAACGTCACTTCCAGATTTCTAGTGGTTAGAACGGTGAGTCAATACATTTCTGCTTTTTTTTTTTTAGTTTACCCAATTTACAGTACTTTGTTATAGGGTACCTACCAAACTAAGACAATTATGTTCTGCTTCTCTCATTTCTGAAAAATCTGTTACTTTATTGAAGGTCTTATATTATTTTTCTTTAAGATTTTTTTCTTTTGCCTTTGCTTTGCAGCAGTTTGACACCAATATGCCTCCATGTGGTTTTCTTTGTACATATCCTTTTGAATCCTGTGTTTCTTTGACCTGTAACTTGATATATTCAATAAGGTCTGGAATTACTTTTGAAACATATTTTCTAGTAATGCTTTTTCAAACTTTTCTCACTTCCATTTCCATATGGGATTCCAAATACAAATTATGTTAGCTGTGTTTACCAACTTCTATAGGTCTCATGTTATTTTCTGTGTTTTAGATTTTTATGTCTCAATATTTCCATCTGGATTTTTTTACTGTTTTATCTTCCAGTTAACTACTCCTTTCTCTCTTCTGTTATTATAAATTATATGATTTATTTACTTATTTATTGAGATGGAGTCTTGCTCTGTCACCCAGACTGGAGTGCAGTGGCATAATCTCGGCTCACTGCAACTTCTGCCTCCCAGGTTGAAGTTATTCTCCTGCCTCAGTCTCCCTATTAGCTGGGATTACAGGTGTGCCCCACCATACCTGGCTAATTGCTCTATTTATAGTAGAGACAGGGTTTCATCATGTTGCCCAGGCTGGTCTCGAACTCCTGACCTCAAGTGATCCACACGCCTTAGCCTCCCAAACTGCTGGGATTACAGACGTGAGCCACCACACCTAGCCCGAATTATGTGTTTTAGATCACTGTTTTTTTAGCTCTGAAATTTCCACTTGATTGTGTATTACGTATTCCAATTTTCTCATGATCTTACCATATTTTTAGAAAACTCTATAACTGAATATATTAATCTCAGTTATTTTAAAGTCTGCCTTGGAAAACTCCAATATTTGTATTAGTTGTGGATACGTTTTATTGCATAATTTTTCTCTTAGGTATTGGCTGCCTAATCTTATTTCTCTAAGCCAGTGATTCTATCCTAAGTGCTAGGCTTTCTAGTTGGATATTAAGCCTCTTATACAAATAAGCAAATGAACCAAGTGGAAAATATTTTGCTAAGTGTAGGACTCAACACAGTATTTTTCTTCTCTCCAGGATCTTAGGCTATGACATCTGTCACCCTTGGTATATCTCTACTCTTTTCAAATAGTTGCCTTCTTAACTATATAGTATCTTATCTAATTTTTATCTGTTGTTCTCTGGTTTTGCTTTCTGTTGACACAAACTGGATAGTTAAACCCAAAAGTTTCCTCCCTTCCTCTTTATCAATGTTCGTGATAAGAATACTTAACATAAGATCTCCCTCTTGGCAAATGTTAAGTATAAAATACAATATTGTTAGCTATTGGCATTATGCTGTATGTTGTATCTCCAAAACTTTTTCATTTATAATGTAAACTTCATATCCTTTGAACATTTCCTATTTCCCCAGCTTAACTCCCTGCTAATCATGCTTCTATTCTTTTTCTTTGAGCTCAAGTTTTTTCACATTCCACATGTAAATGAAATCATGCAGTATTGGTCTGTGTCTATATTTCACTTATAATGTCCTACAGGTTCACCCATGTGGTCACAAATTTCTTTTATTTTAAAGGCTAAATAATATTCCAATCTATTTAGGTATTTTAAAAAAATCTATTCTTATGTATGAACACATAGCTTAGTCTGTAACTTGGCCTTTGTGAATAATGTTGCAATGAATATGGGAATGCAGACCTGTCCTTGAGATGGTGATTTTATTTCCTGTACGTATGTATCCAGAGTGATATTGCTGGATAATACGGTAGTTCTATTTTTAATTTTTGGTGAAACTTCCATACTGTTTTTACAATGACTGGGTGTACCAACGTACATTTCCACCAACAATTCACATTCCTTTTTCTGCATGTTCTTGCCAAAACACAGCATATTTTTACTTTTTGATAATAAATACACTTCTAACAGGTAAGAGGTGATATCTCATCGTGATTTTATTTGCAATTTTCTGTTAATTACTGACGTCGAACATTTTCTCATATACTTGTTGGCTATTTGTATGTCTTCTTTTGATAAACATCTACTCAGGTTCCTTGCCCATTTTTAAATACGGTTATTTTGTTTTTGTAATTATTATTGTTTCTTTACTATTGAATTGTATGATTTATTTGTATATTTCTATGTGACCCCTTATGAGATATATGGTTTGCAAACATTTTTCCTATTCTACACGTTGCCTTTTCATTTTATTTATTATTTTCTTGGCTGTGCAGAAACATTTTAGCCTATTTTTTCTTTCACTGCCTGTGCTTTTGGTGTCATCACCAAAAAATCATTGCCTGGAACTTTTCCCCAGTGTTTTCTTCTAGGAGTTTTATAATTTCAAATCTTACAGTTAAGTCTTTAACCCATTTTGAGGTGATTTTTTAAATACAGTGTAAAATAAGCATCCAATTTTATTTTGTTATATGTGGTTATACAGTTTTCCCAATAATGTTTATTAAAGAGACTGTCCTTTCTGCATTGTATATCCTAGGCATCCTCATTGAAGATCAGTTGACTGTATATGCATGGATTTATTTCTGGGCTTTTATTCTGTCCCATTGCTTGATGTGTCTTTTAATTACTATAGCTCTGTAACATAATTTGAAATTAGGAAATGTGATGCCTCCAGCTATGTTCTTCTTCTTCAACATTGCTTTAGCTATTTGGGATTTTTTGTAGTTCCATAAAATTTTCAGGATTTTTACTTATTTCTGTGAATAACGGTTTTGCAATTTTGACAGGAATTGCACTGAATATGTGCATTGCCTTGGGCACTATGAACATTTTAACAATATTGATTCTCTCAGTCCATAAACATAAAGTATCTTTCCATTTATGTGTATTTTTGGTCTTTCATCAATGTTTTATAGTTTTCAGTGTATAGATTTTTTTCATCTCCTTGGTTAAATTTCTTCCTAAGGATTTTACTGTTTTGGATGCTGTTGTAAATGTGATTGTTTTCTTAATTCCTTTTTTCTGTAGTTCGTTGTTAGTGTAGAGAAACACTAGTAATTTTTTGTATATTAATTTTCTATCCTAAATTCATTTATTAGTCCAATACTTTCTGATTAAGTACTTAGGGTTTTCTATACATATAAAATATATGCCATCCACAAACAGAGACAATTTTACCTCTTTTTTTCCTATTTGGAAGCCTTTTCTTTCTTTCTTTTGCCTAATTTCTCTGGCTAGGATTTCTAGTACCCTATTTGGAAAAAAACCATTGTGAATATACATCCTTCATTGCACTGAGGTATATTCCTTGGAGATCTCATTTGTTGAGTGTTTTTGTCATGAATAAT
>CM052651.1:8689835-8709397 GCA_028533165.1 Leontopithecus rosalia
TATATGTACTTTAAGTTCTGGAGAACATGTGCAGAATGTTCAGGTTTGTTATATAGGTATACATGTGCCATGGCGGTCTGCTGCATCTATCATCCCATCACCTACATTAGGTATTTCTCCTGCTGCTATCCCTCTCCTAACCCCTTACCCCCTTCTATCCCTCCCCTAGCCCCCCCACTCCCTGACAGGCCCCGGTATGTGATGTTCCTCTCCCTGTGTCCATAGAAACTAACACTATTCTGAACATTTGGAATAAAATTTTGCACCTTTGACCACTTACGTATTTACATGGTATAAAATAACTTTGAATCTATTATAAGCAGAATCTTGGCATCAACTAGAGACTCCTAGCAAAAGTGGCATTGGGGTCCTAATACTGGCCCGGTTGGACAACTCCGTTATCGTGTGAGAATGTCAAATTTATCCCTTCACAGATACCTGCTTGGGCATAACTTATTTTTATTCAACTAACTGTACTTTTGATCCTATCAGAGTAGACAGTCTGGAATGTGGTGATATTCTCTGCAGCTATAAAATCTGCAGGTGACAGATATAATATTTATGCAGATAATATGAAGAACATGCAGTCCATCCGTTTTGTGAACCGTTATTTCTCAATGTTTTGCTTTTTAAATTGCTCATTTATAGAGCCTATTTAGACATTTTTCTCCTTATCACCTTCCTGCTCCTAGAGAAACTTGCATATCAGAGATAAGTGGTATATATGTTTATGTACTATGGCCCCTTAGAAGTCTACAAGCTATTTTAATATCTAAGATTTTCTTGCCTTCTAAGAACAAATAATAATCTGGTTTTGGATAGTATTGCCCATGTTGAGAATTCATGCTCCAAGCACTCTGAAATCTATGCCTTGACTGATTGAATACTTCTCTGCCTACACTCCATTATATTGACTCCCAGCAATTTTTTTGCTTAACTGTTCTGTACATTGGATTAAAACATACATTTAGTGATACTTTAAGAAACAGCACCAACAAACTACTGTAAGGCTACTGATAAATTGGTCATTGGGAGCAACATAGCATAGTGATTAAAAGCTCTGACTACTTGAATTTAATCTTGACATTACCACTTACTAACTATATAACCTCGAACATGTTATATATCATTAATAAAATGAGAATAATAGTACTCATACCATAGGGTAAGAATTACGGATAAAACGAACATGAACTGCCTGACCCAGAGTAAATGTCCAGCAATATTAGCTCTCAGCTATACGTACAGTCATTCAGGGTCCTTTCCAGAAACATTCTAGATGCAGTGTTTTTAGCCCAAAGCAGTGACTTACATCTGTAATCTCGACATTTTGGGAGGCTGAGGTGGGAGGATCACTTGATATCAGAAATTTGAGACCAGCCTGAGCAACATAGTGAGACCCTGTCTCTCCAAAAAAAAAAACCCAAAAAACAAAGAAACAGAAAAATTAAAGTTTAGAATGTAACCCGGTGTGGTGGTGTACACTGCCTGTTGTCCCAGCCACTCAAGAGGCTGAGTTGGGTGGATTGCTTGAGCCCAGGAGATGGAGGCTGCAGGCTACAGTGATTCATGCTCACACCACTACACTCCAACCTAGATGATACGCAAGGCCCCATTAAAAAAAAAATAATGTTTTCACTTGTCATACTATGTTTACACTGGTTATACATAGTTGAATAACTGATTTTATCTTGGAAACACTAGAAATAGACACTAAAGCTAGTGATTTACCAGTTTTCTTTGTACTATCTGAAAGTTTTAAGCCCAATTTGTCTCCTTCCATTAGCAAGCATATAGTAATTTATTCCTGATATCTAATTATGTCCTCACTGTCATTTCCCTTTCTCATTTAGCGTGGATGCACAGACCTGGATTTGAGTCCTTCATTCATTACTCGTTAACTGGTTAATCTTAGTTGAGTTCTTAAGCCTCCTTAACATCCCACCTATAAAAAACGGTCAATAGTAGGACCTAATTAATAGGATGGTTTCAAGGAAAGTACACAGTACCTAACAAGTAATAAGAATTCAATAAATACTAGTTACTTTTACTATTTGTTATTTTGTCATATTTTAAAAATCTGTGTAAACCACTGTAAATCTTTTTTTTTTTGGTAAAAAAAAATGAATAAAAATATACTTGGAACGTTGCTATGACAGCAGTGAGTTTTCTACCAGGGTTTGGGGTTTCAGGTATTTTCTCACACTATTACTTAAGCCATCCTGACTAGGAAAGGAGCAATGAAGTTCACCCGCCACCACTCTGGTCATAGGTGCAGACTCATCTTCAAGTCCCCAGTTGGGACACTGACCTATGGCCTGTGGAGGAAGGACAGTGGGAATGTTACCAGTATGAGGAATGCTTTAGTAGGTCACGCCCTGAACTAAATGTAGCTATCTAGACACTTTCCCTGATGGTCGATGAAGCTTTGCTGATGATGCTAAGCAAAGTCACACATACATCCTCATGACTGTCTCACATCTCCTAATAAAAATAGTTGTCTTTTTTAGCAGCAGACATCCAGGGCTTGTACTAACGTATTCAAAAATCCTCAGCCTAGATGAAAGTCCTAGCTTCTTTACTTCACTCTGCGACCTTGAGCAGGTTATTTTATCTCCTAGGTTTCTCTTCCATAAAATAGAGATAACATTCAGACCTACTGTTGAGAATGATGTGAACTTATATATAAATATGTAAAGCGTGTGCCATGCGTATTGCAGATACTTCATCAATGTAAATTTGATTCATTTCCCTTTTCTTAGTAGGGGATCAGGGTTTTCAGATTGATTCTCAGGAAGAACAGAAAAAGTAAAAGATTTCTTACCTTAAGTCCTTTTTATAATGCTTATTTAGCCCAGTAAAAATAGACCTCAATACAGAGCGCAAGGGCAGAATCCACTTACCACAGTAAAGAATTTCTTACTTTTCTCTTTTTGGAGGAGTTTGGCTGTGCATGGATGAAATTAATGAGGGCGCATATGAATGGAGGAAGGGGAAGAGACAGGGGAAGGGGATGTTCAAGGTTTTTTTTATCCTCCTTTAGTGTTGGAGTCACGGGGAATGCAATTTCTGAGACCCTGTGTGGTAGTCATAATTCTAAAATGATTCTCAAGGACCCATTCTTGTATAATACCCTTCCTTTAACTCTAAGAGGAACTCTAGAATAGGAAAGGACATCACTCCTGTTAAGTCGCACAGCAAAAAAGATCTTGCAGATGTAATTTGGGATGCTAATGAGTTGTCGCTGAGTTAACCAAAGGGAGATGACTTGGATGGGCCCCAACCTAATCACAGGGCCCCCTTAAATCTGGGTCTAGAGGACATAGACAAAGTTAAAGACTTGAAACATGACAGAATTTGACTTGGCTCAACAACATGAATAGGAAGGGGGGCCATAGGGTAAGGGTGGCCTCTAGGAGCTGAGAGCAGCCCCCCACTGACAGCTAGCAAAGTAACAAGGGCCTCAGTTTTATAACAACAAACTGAATTCTGCCAAAAATGAGAATGATTTTGTAACTCAGTTTTTCTCCAAAGTCTTCAGCCAAGAAATTAGTCTGGTTGACACCATCATTTCAGACTTGTGAGACCGTAAGTAGAGAAACCAGTCTTGCTATCCCCAAACTTCCGACCTAGGGAAACTGTGAGATAATAAATTTGGGCTGTTTTAACTTGCTGGGTTTGTGGTAACTGACTTCACAGCAATAGAAAACTAATGCACTCTGGTGCATAATATATTTACTCCTGATAATGTAACAGTTTTTTAATGAAATAAATAAATGTGGCAAAACATATAAATAGTAAAAGTAAGTAGCATTTATGGAATTCTTATTGCTTGTTAGGTACGTTCCTCAAAACAATCTTATTAATTAGATCCACTATTATTGACCATATTTTATAAGTGGGATGTTAAGGAGGCTTAAGAACTCAACTAAGATTAACCAGTTAATGAGTAATGAATGAAGGACTCAAATCCAGGTCTGCACATCCACGCTAAATGAGAAAGGGAAATGAGAGTAAGGACATAATTAGATATCAGGAGTAAATATATATGCGATGAGTAAATAGCTTTTATTACATTTATTTCAATAGTTTTCCTATTAAAAGAACCATGGTGTAACAAGTTTACCTTGTGTTTTAAGTCCTACCCTCAATTAGTAAACATATAAGAGCTTACAGAGAAGCCCGAGGCATGAACCTGGGAAGAGCCTGAAACTCCATTCCACCTCTTTCAGCAGTAGCGGCATCTCTGTTGGACATTATCCTCTTGAGCTACCGGCCCTTCAGATTTAGCAACTTTACACCACATAGAGCTTGGGAATGAGGTCATGGAAGCTCCTCGCTGGCATGACCCCTAATTCACGATTCAACATACCAGGCTTTTCTGCAGCAGTCAGTTCATAAGTCTGATTCTGTATGATTTATAACATGCTCATTTATCACTCTGGTGTCTTTTAATGTTCTTATTCCTCCATTATTATTATTTGAATCCTCCTAGATTCTAAAGTCCTGAGATGAAGAGACTTTTTTCTTCTTCTTGATCTTCTACAGTACCTATTGTTTTCAAACTAGATATTCAAATATTGATTTTAAAAACCATGATATAATAACTTTTGCTTGTGATTTAAGTCCTACCCTCAATTAGTAAGCATTTTCTGATCTACCATTCACCTGAAATATAGAAAAGGGATGGAACCTTATGAATAATAAATCACCAGAACATAGCAAAAAAACAAAAACAAACAAATAAAAAACTACCCTAGCCCATTTCTGCTCTTAGAAAGAGGAAGTCCACATACTTAGAATTGTCAAGCAGTGACCGCCAAAATGGGCTGGGGTAGTTATGAAGGAATTGATTCACATACTCTCTACGAAACAACTGAGCCACTAGTATCTTGGTACCCAGACCCACTTCCCCATGTGGATCACAGCCACGTCTATCCTGTGATATAACCAGAGAGCTGCTATTTAAGGAAATGCAACAATCTGCTAGGGGAGAATGAGAAATGCAGGTGCTGATACATGAAAAAGTAGAGCAGAGACTAATGTAAACCTTCCAACCAACAAGACATTTTAAAAGAAAGACAGATCTGACCAAGAGGGGAAAATGATAGTATGTTCCCAGAGTAATGGATGACACCTACATGCCAGTGTAAGTCCATCCATATTGACTGGACCCTAAACTAAATGGCTGGGCCCTTTTGATACATACTAAAGTCAATCATGCTACAATGCACACTTTGCCTATATAGACAAAGCTGCAGTCATCCCACTATTTCAAGGGAGAATAATAGAAAACAGACCATAAGATGCAAAGGCAAACCACATCAGTTACTCGCTAATCTAAGTTCAACTGATATTAGGTTCTAAATTGGAAGTCAGCCATGGTGGATCACGTCTGTAATCCCAGCACTTCAGGAGGCCAAGGGAGGCGGATCGCTTTAGTGCACATGATTTCAAGGCCAGCCTGGGCAACATAGCAAGACCCTGTCTATAAAAGTTTTGCTTTAAAAAAATGTTTTTTTGTAGTTGTTCTTGTTTTTAAATCAGCCAGGTATAGTGTCACACACTTGTAGTCCTAGCTACTTAGGAAACTGAGATGGGAAGATCACTTGAGCTCAGGAGTTTGAAGCTGCAGAGAGCTATAATCAGTCCACTGTACTCCAGCCTGGGTGACACTCCAGACTGTCTCTAAAAAAACTAAAAAGAAAAACCCTTCTAGACCCTGTACCGTGTGCTATTCATTGTAAGTGAATACTAAAAGATGGGAGCTATTTAGGAACGTTGGAACTAAGAAGGCGTAACAGACGCACATGGAGTCATAGCATGAGCTCAAGTACAAAGATGCAAAGAGCATGGCATGCTGGAGATAGATTCATCCACTAGACCCAAATTACTTAGTGGTTCATGAACAAGTGTGAGTGGACAATCGAGAATCACCAGATACATGCATAGCAGTAGAAACAAGGAGGGTTATAAAAAGAAAATTGATTCTGAAAAGAAACAGGTAATTCAGGAAGAAAAGAAAACTTAGACATGATCATTTCAGTATTTTCAGAGAGATGTGAAAAGCCATTATATCCAGAATTGAACAAGATCAAAGAGCTAGAAGTGGTTCTTAGAAATGTACACAGTTGTCAAAATAAAACCTTGAATAGGATAACTGAATAGGATAACTGAACTTGGACACAAATTATTAAAGTTGGTGATATGAAATATCCATAAATAACCTTCCATACACTTATATGTAAGAACATAAACATAAGAAAATTGTAAAAATGGGTGAAAATCTTGAGCTGTGAATATTTATTAAAAATCTACTGATCAAAGTGTTCAGAAAAAAAGTAAAACACATTATTGAAGACATAACAGGAAAGTTTATCGGGGCAAAGGTTCACATCTTCAGATTTGAAAGAAGCTGTAAAATATCTGGTTGTTTATTCAACAATTATTTGAGTTCAGTATTATTCTGAATTTTGTGGTTATGAAAGTATCAGAAAGAAATAAAAAGGAATTGTGAAAAATACATGATGGGCAGTGTTCTAAAATACTCTCCAAGAATCCCACCCACCTGATGGTATCTCTTCTTCTTGAATATAGGGAGGGACCCCAGACTCTAATAGACATGATTCCCATGCTAGGTTACATTATATGGCAAAGATGAGGAATGTTTTCAGATGCAATTAATGTCTCCAATCAGTCTGACTTTGAGTTAATCAAAAGGGAGATTATTCTAGGTGTGCCTGACCAAGTGAGCCCTTCAAAAAGGCTTCCTGGGCTCAGACACAGGAAGAAGATATTCTCTTTCTACTGCTGGCTTTAAAAAGCAAGCTTCCATAAATCCTATAGCTTCAGGGAAGTGAATTCTGATAAAAACATGAGGACGTACAGAAGTGGATGCTTCCCTAGCCAGTTGAGAATGCAGCCCAGTAAACACCTTGATTTTAATTTTGTGAGACTCTGTGCTGTGGATCTAGCTAGCCTTTCCTGGACTTTGGACCTTCACCAACTGTGATCTAATAAATGAGTAATGTTTTAAACAGCTAAATTTGTGGCAATTTGTTAAGCTGCAATAGAAATCTAACATATCTCCATAAATTATCATGAAACTTTACAACTCTGCGTATCAAAAAAATTTCTTAGAGCTTTCAAAGAAAAATTTAGAAGTTATAAAAATCAAAGTAACTTTAAACTTTTCATTAACACCACCATATTCTAGAAAACAATGTAACAACTCCCTCTGTGTTTTGAGAGAAAATGATTTGGAGCCAAACAATTAACGAAGTCAGAGTGAAATAAAGACATTTTCTGACAGTAGACTTTGAAAGTTCACTGTCCATATGGTATGATTTTAAGAAAGTGATAGAGTATTTTTTAAAGAATAAATTTGACCTACATTCTTGAAAAAATCTCCTTGCAGGGGTACATATGAGTATGTGCCAGATACATCACTTAGATCTGGACAATGTATTTGCAATATCTTAGTATTTTAAGTGCTGTTTATTGTTTTTGTTTTTACAATTTTACTGAGGTAGAATATATGTGGTCAAATATCACGTTCACTGATCTTTATAAGGTTTAATCAAGTTTTAAAAATGTGCACACCCAAGTAATAACTACCAAGATCAAAATACATAACATTTCCAGCACTCAAAAGTAGTCTTTATCCCCCTTCCTAGTCATATGCTTCCATTCCCAAAATGGTAATCAACATTCCGACTTCTTTCTTCATTCATTAGTTTTGCCAGTTCTTAAACTTCATCTAAATATAATCCTGTGGTGTGTATTATTTTGTGCCTAATTTCTGTCATAGCGAGAGTCATCCTTGTCATTGTGTTTACCAGTAGGTCATTCTCTTCATTGCTGTGTAGTATTTCTTTACTACTATAATTTAGTCATTTTCTTTATTGGACATTGGACTTGGTTTTGGTTCTTGGTTATCATAAATAAATCTGTTATGAATATCCTTCCAGAATATTCGTGTGGATATGTGCACTTATTTGGGTATGGGCAAATACTTGGGAATGGAATTGCTAAGACATATGGTAGTAGACATTTTTATTGTTTTTAACATTTACACTCAATTTATAGAGAAAGTATTGAAGGCTTATATATAGTTATATGTTAATAAAAATAATAAAATTATTGGCAATTTGAAATCAATGTTAAGACTGAGAAGTAAGATCCATAAGGAAGGAAATAAGACTCCAGCTTATTTATTTATATCCACTAAGCTGTAATCAGAGTAAACTTTCAGAAACCTTATTCATGACTTGATCAGAATTAAGTGACTTTTCCTTGATCTTAGAATAAAGGCAAAACTCCTTTGTAAGTCCTGCAAAGCTCCAAATGGCCAGTCGACACTTATCTTTTCTTTCTTATGTCTCCGCAGTTTTTTTTACCTTCTCCACTTGAGTCCCACTGACACTCATCGTTACTTCTCTGCCAAGGGTCTTTGAACAAGCTGTTCCTCTACTTAGAAAGCCTTTGTTACAATTTTCCACAAGGTAATATCCAACTCATTGGTCAGATTTCTTATCAAGTGTGGTCTCTTCTGAGAAATTATCCCAATCTCCTTAATATAAATTATCATAACTCATAATGATTTTTTTGGGGGGCCACACTTACCATTGTAATTTATTTTTGTTTTTTTATTCTCGGTCACTCTTTTCATTAGTGGTGATTTTCATTACAGCAGCGTTTATATCTGTTTTTAATTCATTGTATTGCTAGAATCTAGTGCAGCATTTGGTCAATGTGGACACTCAATATTTTCCTGGGCAGAAAAAAGAATCTTATATGATTTTCAATGTCAAAATCTCAAAATTGAAGTAGTATTTAAAATTATGAAGCCAACCACTTGAAAACTGAAAATAATGTAAATCAGAACGAAAATGGGAGAAGACTCTAGTAAGGGCGCTAAATTCGTCCTCTTTGTAGAATGGAGTCTGTATAAGCTACCTAAAGCCCAGTACTGATAGTGACAAACACTAGAACTAAAATTAGAAATATTTAAATGTAATTGTCTCTGGGAAATGAGACTGAGGCTGAGGAATGGAGACTGGGAAGGTGAATTTCTAAGTTTGACCCTTATTTTTAATTTATTATAACATATGTCAGAAAGATGAAACTCGAGGTCATGATACACGCCCAGCTTTAGAAAACTTTGGAAGACTGGGAGACCTAATTTGCATATCTATCCCTTTGCCACAGATTGGGTATAGAGTATGGCACAGGAAAACAGGTATTTGAGGTTGCTGACAAAATGACTACATATGTGATAAGCTCAAGGCTTTTGGGATAAAGTTATGCCAGTGGGAGCCACAAACTCATTTGAAGACAATCACCGGTAACAACAGCTTTTGGGACTTGACTTGTAAAAGGTTGAAGTCCCCTGGAATTAGTTCAGGCAGTAAGTGAGTAGGACAAAACTTGACCATCCTGGGTGGTTTCTGAATATGCCCCCACTTTAGTCACAGCGCAGGTGGTAGCAATACCAAACCAAATTGGTCACATGCAATGACAGAGCATGATAGAGGGGAACAAAATGTTAATCACTATGTAGGTTTCACATGTAAGATCTCAAGAGCTGAACTCTAATTGATGAATTCAAGCTAAGGATTACTATTATCAGGAGAAAATTTAGTAGTAGAATGTGGGGACTCGGGGTCAGGACGATCCGCATTAACTCTGGTGCGCCATAATGCATTGCCTCAGTGATTCCCTTTAGAAACCAGGATCTTGGCCGGGCGCGGTGGCTCACGCCTGTAATCCCAGCACTTTGGGAGTCCGAGACAGGTGGATCACGAGGTCAAGAGATCAAGACCATCCTGGTCAACATGGCGAAACCCTGTCTCTACTAAAAATATACAAAAAATTAGCTGGGCATGGTGGCGCGCACCTGTAGTCCCAGCTACTCGGGAGGCTGAGGCAGAAGAATTGCCTGAACGCAGGAGGCGGAAGTTGTGGTGAGCTGAGATCGCACCATTGCACTCCTGCCTGGGTAACAAAAGCGAAACTCTGTCTCCAAAAAAAAAAAAAAAAACCAGGATCTTGCCTTCTAGGCTGTATCACTGAACATTTCCAGTATGTAGCCTGTCCTCGAAGTTCCAGCATGTAGCTAAATTTTTTCGAAGACTTTCTGTCACACACAGCCAGAAATAGTTCCTTTCTCCCTTACCTCCTGAGGAATTTTCCCCAACTTTCTTATCGGCATTTAGCACTTTATACTATGTATTCTGGTTACGTATGTGCATCTCTTACTCCTTCCATTATCTGAGAGCTCATAAAAATTATGCCATTTGCATTCACCATAGGGCCTGGCCATGGACTTGCATATCATTGCTGAGAGAACTCTTAACAGCAGCTTAAGTACTATTGAGGATCTCAAGATGACAAATTTTCTCTGTCTCTTCTAAGGCTGAATTGTCATAGGCAATGTGCTTTATGACTATGCTCTGGTGAGTGTCACAGGATTTAGAATTTGTGCTACTATATATATTCTATAAATATATATTTTTGCTTCCATTGTAATATTTAAGGGAGTAAAGAAGGTTTTTATCGGTATTAACAAGCACTGGGAATCTTCCTGTATCAAATGTATGTATTAAAAAGCAGAGGCTGGTTTTCATTAATAAGAACTGAGAAGATATTTGAATATTTGTTCTTAATAATTACTATGATTTGTGCAAGCTGCATAGCTTAAGCTCATTTCTAAGATTACATCACTTATAAAAAAGATTACATCCTTATAAAAGTTATAATATTCTCCTACAAAGACAAACTAACACTTTACATATTCATTGTCTGTAAACCTCAAAATAGTAATGAAAATGTCTTAGAGAAGAAACAGAGACAAAATTCATGCTACATTTAAGGAAAACATTTTCTGTGATTTTAAGTATGTGCAAAGAAATTGTTAGGAGCCTGTACATTAAAATTGTGTAAGTTATGTTCCAAGAAATTCCTTTTTTCATTTTCTCCCAAGGCTATCATTTTTTTTTGCATTATTATAGATTAGATTTGTTTGGAACATGAAAAACGGCATTGATATCCCCTCCTGAATAATGCAGAAGATAACATATGTAGGAAACTTTTTCGAAAGCATGTCTGTCTACATACCTTTGAATTTTACTTGAAAACATGTCATTCCGTTCAAAACTCTGAATTAAGATGCACTATTTTTTGCTGGAGGCTATTTTAAATTAGGCTAATAAATTGCTACTCTCTGCCTTGCGTGATAATGCATTACATTATCTGCTGATATACATGTATTGTTTGACTCTAATGGTGTGGAAATTAAATGTTAGACGTGGGCCAGATGTTCCTATAGATGAGTATGAAGTATGACTCTGGCATAGTTATGTCTCATCAGAACAGAGAGGGAGAATGCAATAATCAAACAATGATAATAGCCATCCAAGAATGCCCTCTAATACTTGTCCCCAGTCAGAACTAGCATCACACAAGCCTAGATCTTTAGTGCCTACGTTTGAGGAGTGTTCTAAATATCAGTGGTATTAGCACCTGCTCATGAGGAAAGAGATGTTATTTCCTAAAATACAGAATAAAATAATGTTGTGAATACAATACTATCTGGAGCGGTGTCCAGAGACAGTAAATATATGTCCCATGTGGCAGAGACAAGCAGCTTGATTTAGCACCTCCACAGGACCATGAGATTCTATGGGTCATTCCTCTGCTCTGCACAGTTCACAGCAGGGTGGGAGGAATATGTGACGTGGGGGAAGGGAAATGGTAAACAAATGGGCCTTATGGTGAATTTTAATGAAGATTCCCTGCTGGCTTTAGCCCCATGGGGAAAAAGAAAGAAAGAAAAAGAAATTCATAATCTCCAATTTGAGATTAAGTTACAAATGGGATAGTAATTCAAATAGTAGTAACGTGTCAAAGGAATAAGGTGGGGTTAGGAGGGAATATACAATGTTTGCTGCTGCTGCTGCTTCTACTAGGGCTAACTAGATTACTAAGGATATGTAGATATATCTTCAAAAATAATCAGAGAGATGGTGATAGAAGACAAATACATTGCATCAGCATCCACCCAGTGAGAAATGGTTTTTGCAGATCTGTGCTGATGGATCTAAGGTGTGGACTTGTGGAGGCTCTGAGGTGGATATACTTCGGTTGTGGATAAAGAGATGAAGAAGGAAATCTACTGCGATGCTCAGTAACATCTGCAAAGAACTGTGGAGACAGACAAATAGTCAAAGGCGAGGTCAGTGCTTGCAAGCATCTTCCTTTAAAAGAGGTGCCGAATATCAAGAGGAAATTTCATGGGGACAATGCAACATGAAGAAAGAGAATTTATTCCTGCAAGAGTTATTTCAGCTGCAAGTGTTGCTATCAGTTTTTTCCCTCACTCTCTAGTGGTTCAACTGAAATATGGGATAGTGAAGGATTCATTGCTTTGTGCATTGGAGGTTTGCGTGTTCCTTTTCATTAACAGTAATATCTCTTTTCTGATTGATGTGAATTCTTTTCTTTGTTTGGCATTGTTTCTGATTTTTAGCCCAATAAACTGATTTTTCAGGAGTAACCTAATTTCTTTTTATTTTTATTTTCATATTACATCACTTTCCAAAAACAAAAAAATGGTGTCTTAAAATCTTTTCCTTAGTAATCATGAAGTTTCAGTAGAGTTTCTCTGTAATGTGAATTCTGCACTCAGATGAATGCTATACCTCCTGGATCTCTCTCTCAAGCTATGTGTAAGCAGAAATTTATTGTTTTTCCATTTAAAAGTATGAGTGATTACATATTTAATTTGTTCCTGTGTCATCAGTTCCAGTCAAATTAAAAGTGTGTATTCCTGCCTGCCAGTATCATGGAGACACTGGGAAAGACTTTCTAGTTTCATCTTTTGGACAAAATTGCTTTCATTCTCCTTTGCTCTGGAAATGTCCTTATCATCTAATCTAATCCACTGTCATAATAGAAGTAGATTATTTGGAGAATTTCTCTTGATGGGTTGATGTTGGCACTTTTTGTGCCTGTTTATTTAGCCAAATTAAAAAATGGATACCCTCTGCGTTAAGTTCAAACTCTGTCTTGCTCTGGGATTAGTCATTTCTTTCTAGACTCACACTTCTTCAGCGCTGACAGAGTATGTGGGCCCAGGACAAAGCACAAGAGGAGGCCACTTTGCCAAGCATTTGCTTCCTCAAGCAGAGCCACTGGTAGAATCTAGACTAATTCACTAGTTATTTTATTGGGGTTGAAGGATGAAGCCCTAACTGCCCTTTTGCTCTAGACAATTATTTCCTGTGAGGCCCCGAAGGAGAAGATGGCCATTGCAGGATAGAATGGGAACCCAGGATTCTGAGTGATGTTCAGATATTAAATATTGTAAAACTAGAATGTTATTTGAGTACAAAAACATAAATTTGAGACTTAGGCTCAAAATGGAGTCACATCATTATCACTTATTACCTGTGTGGTCATGGTAAAGTTGTTTATACTCATTCAACCTTAGCTCTCTCATCTGAGCAACATAGGTGATTATAGTTACTACTTTATATCATTGGTGTGAGCATTAAATGAGATACTATACATAAAAATGTTTAGTTTAGGGCCCAGTACAAGGTACACACTCAATACACATTATCTGCTATTAGTAGAATATTAATAATAATCATAATACCATTAGTGAAAGTTAGAAAGTGGGATTCTTTTTAAGAATTCAGTCAGATACTGGCTCTTTGGGACAGTCAGATAAAACCAAGCATTGACAAACTCCCTCTCCCACTTTAGTTTCATGTCAGATTTATCATGAACCCTGTGAAATGGGCACCACATGTTTTATTAGGTGACCGTGGCCATTCAATATTTACTTTGGGTGTAGTTGGAAAAGGCTTAATATTTTTGGAAAATTCATTTTAATTTTTCATTCTCACTGTAACTGGTCAGCACCTATCAGTTAAATCAATAAAACTAATCAGGTATGCAATCTAATGATATAATAATCTAGAGACTGCACAGTAAATACAAACATTTTTCCTAAATCCAACAAATCTTGGTAAATTGCAATTTTGCAATGCAACTGGGAAACTGAGGGTAACATATGAAATAATATGTGTGGGAAAATAAAAAGAATACCAAGTACAAGATTTTTGCCTCGAAGCCTACTTTGGGATGTACCTTTCACCTTTTTTTTTTGTTGTTACTGTTTTTCTATGAGAATTCTGGAACTTTCTCATCAAACACTGCTTACCTGGACTTGCCCAGAAATTATCATATTTGAAGTCTGTCTTTAAGTTAACCCAGAATATAAAACTTCCATTTGACCTGTGATGTCAGTTTTATTTTAAGGATTTAGATTTGGCAGTTGGCCCGACATTTTTCTAACTTCTGACCTTGGCCTCCGTTTTTAGCTTTGCTATTCTTAATTTCACACTGACAATGCCAAAGACATTGCACAACGTATTGGCATGGCATTGATATTATGTTTTACAGTTTATCAAGTGTTCTCCCATGTAATCAGTTTAGGTAAATGTATGATGAGGCACTAAATTATGTCGTGTATAAAGGGCAGGAGTTTTAACAGTAC
This sequence comes from Leontopithecus rosalia, assembly GCA_028533165.1. Taxonomy (NCBI): domain Eukaryota; kingdom Metazoa; phylum Chordata; class Mammalia; order Primates; family Cebidae; genus Leontopithecus; species Leontopithecus rosalia. The sequence goes on from CM052651.1 coordinate 8,704,402, forward strand.
AGATAAAAATGCATAAAGGATGGAGTAGGGAAGACTTTATAAAATGGGGAGAACTAAACTGGGCATTGAAATAGGGCAAGACAGTATTTATATTTCATAACAGTTAACTGTTAATTTTCTTTTCTTTCTTTTTTTCCCTTTTTTTTTTTTGAAACAGAGTCTCGCTCTGTCACCCAGGGTAGAGTGCAATAGTACAATCTCAGCTCACTGCAATCTCCAGCTTCTGGATTCAAGTGATTCTCGTGCATCAGACTCCCAAGTAGCTGGCATTACAGGTGCCCACCAGCACACCCAGATAATTTTTTTGTACTTTTAATAGAGACAGGGGTTTCACTAAGTTGGCCAGGCTGGTCTTGAACTCCTGACACCAGGTGATCCACCCAATTCGGCCTCCCAAAGTGCTGAGATTACAGGTGTGAGCCATTGTGCCTGGCCTAATTTTCTTTTAATTCAGTTTTTATATAACATATGAACATAGGCTCCTTACATAACATTCAAAGAAAACAAAATATATAAAGTCCTCTCTCTCAAAATTTTCCAATACTGTTCTCTTCTTCAGAGTTCAATGTATATCACTTTAGTTATGCATTTTCACACCTAAGATTAAGTTCTTCACACTGTTAAGAGTTCAATGTATATAACTTTAGTTCTAATGCCTTTTCACACATAAATGTGTACATGAATAAGCAAACATTTTGAATAAATAGAACCATGTTCTATTTTATACTACTTTATTTTCTCCAATTGACAATATAACGTGATTTTTTTCTTATATATCTTTTCATATACCGTAATTATTTTGTAAGTACCATGAAATTTACTATTAAGTTAAACAACTCAATGGGTTTTACTATATTCACAAAAATCATGACAGAACATTTTCATCAACTAAAAAGAAACAAAGAAACTACTTATTAGTGGGCGCTTTTAATTCTTCCTTCCCCCAAACCTCAGGCAAACATTAATCTAATTTCTGTAAGAATTTTTCTGCTAGGATCAAATTCACACATCATAGTATTAACCTTAAATTTAAATGGGCTAAAAGCCTCAATAAAATAAACCAGACTAGCAAATTGGTTAAAGAGTCAAGACCCATCACTGTGCTATATTCAGGAGACCCATCTCATGTGCAATGATCCACACAGGCCCAAAATAAAAGAATGGAGGAAGATTTACCAAGCAAATGGAGAGCAAAAAAAAAAAAAAAAAAAAAAAAAAAAGCAGGGGTTGCAATCCTAGGCTCTGATAAAACAGAATTTACACCAACAAAGATCAAAAGAAACGAAGAACAGCATTACATAATGGTAAAGGGATCAATGCAACAATAACTATCCAAACATATATGCACCCAGTACAGGAGCACCCAGATACATAAAGCAGGTTCTTAATGACCTACAAAGAGAATTAAACTCCCACACAATAATAGTGGAAGACTTTAATACTCCACTGTCAATATGAGACAGATCAACAAGACAGAAAATTAACAAGGATATCCAGGACTTAAACTCAGATGGGACCCAGCAACCCTCATAGACGTCTATAGGACTCTTCACCACCCCAAATCCACAGAACATACATTCTTCTCAGCACCACATCACACTGATTCTAAAATTTATCACATAATTGGAAGTAAAACACTCCTCGGCAAATGCAAAGAATGGAAATCATAACGATCAGCCTCTCAGACCACAATGCAATCAAATTAGAACTCAGGATTAAGAAATGCACTCAAAACTGCACAACTACATGGACACTGAACAACCTGCTCCTGAATGACTGCTGGATAAATAATGAAAAAAAGGCAGAATTAAAGATGTTCTTCGAAACCAATGAAAAAGAAGACACAATATACCGACATCTCTGGGACACATTTAAAGCAGTTTCTAGAGGCAAATATATAGCACAAAATGCCTACAAGAGAAGCCGGGAAAGATCTAAAATTGACACCCTAATGTCACAATTAAAGGAACTAGAGGAGCAAGATCAAACAAATTCAAAAGCTAGCAGAAGACAAGAAATAACTAAAATCAGAGCAGAACTGAAGAAGATAGAGACACAAAAATCCATTCAAAATATCAATAAATCCAGGAGCTGGTTTTTGAAAAGATCAATAAAACAGATAGACTGCTATCCAGACTAATAAGAGAAGAATAAATAGATTCAATAAAAAATGATAAAGGGGATCTCATCACTGAGTCCACAGAAATACAAACTCCCATCAGAGGTTACTACAAACAACACTATGCACATAAACCAGTAAATCTAGAAGAAACGAATAAATTCCTGGACACTTACACCCTCCCAAGATAAAACCAGGAAGAAGCTGAATCCATGAATAGACCATTAACAAGGTGAGGCAGCAATTAATATCCTAGCAACCAAAGAAAGTGAGGCAGCAATTAATATCCTAGCAACCAAAGAAAGTCCAGGACCAGATGGGTTCACAGCTGAATTCTACTAGAGTTCCTCTTTATCTAATTTGCCAGTCCATGTCTTTTGATTGGCACATTTAGCCCATTGACATTTAAGGTTAATATTGTTATTTGTGAATTTTATCCTGCCATTTTTATACTACTGGCTGTTTTGCCCTTTAGTTGATGCAGTTTCTTCATTGAGTCAATGGTCGTTACCATTTGGTACATTTTTGGAGTGGCTGGTACTGATGGTTCCTTTCCATGATCAGTGCTTCTTTCAGGAGATCTTGTAAGGCAGGCCTGGTGGTGACGAAATCTCTCAGCAATTGCTTGTCCATAAAATACTTTCTTTCTCCTTCACTTATGAAGCTTAGTTTGGCTGGATCTGAAATTCTGGGTTGAAAGTTCTTTTCTTTAAGGATGATGAATACTGGTCCCCACTCTCTTCTGGTTTGCAGGGTTTCTGCTGAGAGATCCATTGTGAATCTGATGGGCTTCCTTTTGTGGATAACCCAACCTTTCTCTCTGGCTGCCCTTAGCATTTTCCCCTTCATTTCAACCCTGGTGAATCTGATGATTATGTGCCTTGGGCTTGCTCTTCTTGAGGAATATCTTTGTGGTGTTCTCTGTATTTCCTGGATTTGAATGTTGGCCTGCCTTGCTAGGTTGGGAAAGTTCTCCTGGATAATATCCTGAAGAGTGTTTTCCAGCTTGGATTCATTCTCCCTGTCACATTCATGTACACTGATGAAACCTAGATTAGATCTTTCCATATAATCCCATATTTCTTGGAGGCTTTGTTCATTTCTTTTCACTGTTTGAATTTTTCCCTCTAATCTTGCCTTCTCTTTTTATTTCATTGGGTTGATCTTCAGTCTCTGATATCCTTTCTTCTGTTTGATCAATTTGATTATTGAAACTTCTGTATGCTTTGCAAAGTTCTTATGCTGTGATTTTCAGCTCGATCAAGTCATTTATTGTCTTCTCCAAGCTGGTTATTCTAGTTATCATTTCGTGTAACCTTTTTTCAAGGTTCTTAGTTTCTTTGCAGTGGGTTAGAACATGTTCCTTTAGCTCAGAGAAGTGTGTGGTTACCCACTCTCTGAAGCCTGTTTCTGTCAATTCATAAGACTCATTCTCTATCCAGCTTTGTTCTCTTCCTGGTATGGAGTTGTGATCCCTTGGAGAGGGAGAGATGTTCTGGTTTTTGGTGATTTCATTGTTTTCTTTTTTGGTTTCTTCCCATTTTCATGGATTTATCTACCTTTGGTCTTTGAAGTTGGTGGCTTTTGGATGGGGTCTCTGAGTGGACATCCTTTCTGTTGATGTTGAGACTATCTCTTTCTGTTTTTTAGTTTTCCTTTAACAGACCCCTCTTCTGCAGGACTGCTGGAGGTCCACTCCAGACCCTGCTTGCCCGGGAATCACCCACGGGGGCTGCAGCAAGGATATCTGCATGTTCCTTCCTCTGGTAGCTTTGTCCCAGAAGGGTGCCTGCCAGATGTCAGCCTGAGCTCTGCTTCACGAGGTGACTCTTTGTATATACAGGGGTCAGCAAGCTGCTTGAGGAGCCAGTCTATCCTTTGTCAGAGCTCAAGTGCTGTGCTGGGAGCTTAGTTGTTCCTTTCAGAGCTGCTGGGCAGGGAAGTTTAAGTCTGCTGCAGCAGAACTCACAACAGCTCCTTTTCCCTGGTGCTCTGTCCCAGGAAAGTGTGGCTTTCTTTATAAGTCCCTGACAGACTGCTGCCTTTTTTCAGAAATGCCCTGCCCAGCAAGGAGGGAGTCTAGTCACAGTCTGTCTGCAGAGATGTCGTTGAGCTGCTGCAGGCTCCCCCCAGCTGCTGTGTAAACTTCTTTGTGCTTTTGTTTATACAGGGAAGGTTAGGGCTGCCCTACTAATGGTGGAAGCCCCTTCCCCTGTGGAGCTCAGCTCAAACTCCTGTGCTGGCTGCGAAAATCCCAAGCCAGTGGAATTCAGTTTGTGGGTCTCCGTGGGGGTAGGACATGTAGAGCCAGATCACGTGGCTCCCCACCTTCAGCCTCCTTTCTCTCAGGGGTATGGGTGATTCTGACTCGCAGGTGCTCCAGGTGCCAAAGTGGCTGCTCAGATTTGTGCTGGAAACTTGTGGCACCAGCTGAATCAGCCACCCAGACTTGCCCTGGAAACCCCTGGCTCCTATTGGCATGTGGTGATCTCCTGGTCTGTGGGCTGCAAAGACCACAGGAGAAGCACAGCAACAGAACTGGAGCTCTCGAGTGGCAGAAACATATCCGATGGCCTCTGTTGGGTAGGATGTAGTGCCTCTGGCCTGTTGCACATTCTGGGTGAGGCAGCACCCCACCCTGCCTCAGTATGCCCTCCTTGGGCTACACCCACTGTCCAACCAGTCCCATTGAGATGAATCTGGTACCTCAGTTGGAAATGTGGATATCACTCACCTGTGTTGCTCTCACTGTGAACTGAGCTAGGGAGCTGTTCCTATTTGGCTATCTTGGTGTAAGTCCTCAGTTTCTATATTCTTTTTTTTTTTTTTTTGAGACAGAGTTTCGCTCTTGTTTACCCAGGCTGGAGTGCAATGGCC